>QLNU02015360.1:124180013-124214737 GCA_006491805.2 Dysdera silvatica
TGACTAAAACCATTTTTTTACAATAATTTTTGACACCCACGTATAAATACGCTCAAACTAGAGCTTATTTGTTTTGGAGAAAAAGAGACGCTTTCCCCATCCTGGATTCGAACCAGGGTCCCTCCGTTTAGCCCGGAGTGTCTTGGACCGCTAGGCATACGAGGATAGGAACAATGCTCGCTTTCTCCGTATATGAGGATGTAAGATATTATTACTCTTCACAGGGATAACACAATTGCCAAATAATGGTCAACACACAAAGCCTCTGGACGAGTTTTTGGGGTTTTCACAAAACTCGTAAAAATTTGTCTCGGTGGCTTTTTATGTTAACCATTATTTGGGAATTGTGTTATCTCTGTGAGGGGTAATAATATCTTACACTATTTTTATTTTGCACTTATTTAAAGAGAGCTTCTTATATATTTTACAGTGAAAAGAAAAAAAAAATATTTTCATCATACTACCCATGTTGATTGCCTCTCTAAGTTGGACACATTTATGGGGGAACCACAGATATCCAACTAACACAGACTTTACTGTGTGTCCATATATATACACACACGAAAGCGGAAAGTCTAATAGAAGAGACCAGAGATCAGGGAATGGAGAATTGTATCATTAACGTACGCAGAAAGTTCGTTAAATAGAAAAATTAACATAAATGGTGAAACATAAAATGAAAAAGCAATTTGGACAGTAAAACTAAATTTAGTAGACTCTACTTTTTCAACGAATTTATATATTTTTCATATACAAATACGTAAATATTAATAACAAAAAGAAAAGACTGAGGATTACATCTGTATGATACTCATACTACATCTTCGAAATAGAGAAATAATCAATAATTTTGCTTTTACAGGTTTCTTATAAAAAACGTTTTGTTCATAGAAATTCTCACACTTTTGTAAATATCGGAACACGTCATCTATAACATTTTCTTCAACAATGCAACACGTATGTGCGAGAAGCAAATTTCGTGGCTTAGCCACACCTGCAGAGTGATACATCCCCGCTGTTTCGAAGTTCCCAGTTTAGAACAATAGAATTATTTATCACAACTGGCCGTATGTCCACAGTACAGAAGGCTACCTCACCTCCGTCTTTTTGCTTAAAATCCTCAACTACCCCTTCTACCTAACCATCCCGCTGAAAAATTGTAAAAGGTAAATTAAAAAAAAAATCAAATTCTTTATAAAAAGAACTTCGTTATATAGAAATTGTTTTTCGTAATATGGAGACAAATTTACATGTTAGTGCCATTCAAAGTCAAGGTTCCGCCGAAAATTTCATTAAATAGAAAACTTTGTTAAATGGAAGTTCGTTATATGGAGACTCTACTGTATGTATATATATATATATATATATTGTATGTATTGACGCACCAAGAAGTTGTCCGACTGTAATGAAATTTCGTATGCAAAGATAGTTTGACCGAACATGCAAATGATTAAAATTTGGTGTCCAATGAATGAATAGCGGGAACTCCAGCGCATCGGAACTGCGCATTCAGCAGGTGTATATAAGGAGCGATTCTCAATATGTGGTCAAAATTTCTGTTGCATTTTGACTGCGGATATCTTACGTCGACTGTAACAATGCCTCGCCGAAAGATTCGTGCTCATTACGAGCATATGTCAGAGTTTGAAAGAGGTCGTGCTATCGGATTGAAAGAGGCTGGTTGGACGAATCGAAGAATCGCTGGACATGTGGGTCGAAGCGATGCGGCGATTGGACGGTGCTGGCAAGAGTGGGTCAACAACGGCAGATGTCAGCGTCGGGACGGCAGCGGTCGACCTAGGGCCACAACAGAACGGGAAGACAGAGCGATTGTCAGAGCAGATGTCACAGCACCGGATTCGTCGTTATCAACTATCTAACGTGTGGCCCGCACACATGTGTCCAACATGACCCTCTGCAGACGACTGAGAGAGCGGAATTTACGCTCGCGCCGACCGTTACGCCGCTTACCTCTCACGCCTTTACACCGTCAAGTCCGATTACAGTGGTGCCGGGCTCGATCAACTTGGAACTGCGCTGACTGGGGACGTATAGTCTTTAGTGACGAGTCCCGTTTCCAACTGTGTCCTGACGACAACCGCAGACGTGTCTGGAGACGTCCAGGGCAGCGTGGGGATCCTGCCCTTACTATCGCACGCCACATATGCCGGCAAAAGGACGTTATTGTCTGCGGTGCCATCTCCTTTGATAGCCGGACCCCTTTGGTGGTCATTTCTGGCACACTTACAGCACAGCGGTACGTAGACGACATTCTACGACCGGTTGTGTTACCGTTCCTTTTGCGACACCCTGGACTTACGTTTCAACAAGACAATGCCCGGCCGCACACGGCACGTGTTGCTATGAATTGTCTTCAAGCTTGCCCAACACTTCCTTGGCAAGCTAGATCTCCTGATCTCTCTCCCATAGAGCACATTTGGGACGCTATGGGAAGGCGATTGCAACCATCCCGGAATGTTGACGATTTAGCCCGACAGTTGGAGACAATTTGGCAAGAAATTCCGCAGGACACCATCCGGGATCTTTATCAGTCAATGCGACTCCGGGTGACAGCTTGCATCCAGGCCAGAGGTGGACCAACGCTTTATTGACTTCCTCCCTTTGTAACGGTCAAACTCTGCAATAAATCATTCAATTGTTCTGAAATTTTAATCCTTTCTTTTTCTATGTATGTTCTTCACATCCACCAATTTTTATCGCAATCGGACAACTCCTTCTTGGTGCGTCGATTTTTTTGTTATAGAGTGTATGTACAAAATTGCATCTCAATGAAAATTATGACCTTCATCAACTCCCCTGTGTACGCCAATGACTAGGATGATGGTGAGTATTCTAGGAGAAGAACCATAACACGGAATGTGACTGGCCTTGATATGACATCTAGGGATATCTTAGACCAGAAACAATGAAAGCGCTGATGTCATGTCGCTGACGCTGACCCTCAATAGGGAAATAGCGAGGAAGAAGGCGATTCGTGTTAAAATTATTCTTTTCAACAAATTTAAACTTTCTGTATAACATCAGTATAATAGAGTAATTATTATCAATTTTGGGGTGCTTAATTCAAATACTGCAATCAAAATTTTCTAAAAGGTATGGGATTTTCGATTGCTGATTGGTTTGTAGTAAATTTCAATAAATATGTATATATGGGAGTTGAAATTAAATATATATATATATTTTGTTATATTGTAGATTAAAATATTCAGCATTTACGAGATTACAATTAAAAATTGTATGTACCATAACTACAAACCCCTTAATATAAAATTAGAAATTAAAAAATATTATAAAAGGCATTTCTCTTTTACATTTATAACAAAGTTCGTTTTTTTATGTACTGACAAGGGCCTTTCCACCTTTGTGGAAATTCGCATTTTGAGACAAGATATGCCACAAATGATAGTCTTAAGTTCCTTATTAAGAATATGAAATCATTTTTTTGTTTTGTGGTTTTACGGCTCAAAGACTACAATGGTCATGCTGCGCCGGGACCTACTGTTTTCCGAGGAATCCGAACCTCTTATGGCCTAGGGAACCAAACCCCGGACTACAGTGAGCAGTGCGATCTTTTTATGAGATCTCTGAGTAAGCGTTCTTTGTACACTGTTGGGAGTCGAACCCGGATTAACGGCGTACTAGGCGAACGCGTTACCACACTGCGCCACCGCAGGCCGCATTTTTTTTTTTTTGTGAACAGCATATAAATCTTTTTTATTAATACCCAAAGGCCAATAATCGCACTTTTTAGGTAAAGTTTGATGTTTTTATTCGCACTGTATATGAAAATAATAACTTTGAACTCGATCCGAATAAAGAGAGTGATTTCATTTAACAGATAAAATTACAAAATTACATGAAAGATCATTCAGGGTATTTTAAAAAATTATATAAATACTAAGCTTGTTGATACCGATACTTGGCGCGTTTGGCTATCGTTTAGAAGAATTGGCGATATCGTCATAAAGTACAAACGTTTCGTCAAAAAATTACAAACGAAATTCCTCTGGATGAAATCAAAATTGATGTAACACATCAAAATGAAATTATAAAAATTCATTCTTTAGTGTACAACTAATTAAGTGCAGAAGAATATCGCCCTATGAAGCAATATCCTTGGTGTAAATGTAATTACACTCTTGATAAAACTATTCAATTAAAAAATATTGAACTAATAGATATTCAATTCAATACATAAATATCTTTTCGCTTAATTGATACAATTTTAAGTGATAATGAATGTAATTTACATCCTTTTTTAAAGCGTAGCCATTGCAAGGCACAATTATGCTTTAAACACTTTTATGAAAAGTATCATTACCGTAACTTATAAAAACACTTCCGGATTTTGATATTTTGAATGACTTTTATAATTTTTTCTTATTGAAAGTCTTCGATTGATTTATAACAATCAAACTTTCCACGTCAATTTTTACGAGAGCCAGGTCGACTCTGCAAAAAATAGATGTTCAATATGATACAATGACAATGCTTGTCTGCTTTTTAAAACAAATTATTTACATATAAAATTTTTAAATGCTGCGTTAAAAATATTTTTTTATTAAAAACTTACATAAAATATCTTGATGTTACAGCCATAAAATTTAGAAGATATTTTTTTTATGCCATTATATTTCGTAAAATAGCGTCAATGACGGTTACAATATGAGCGTAATAACAGTTATTTCGACACTGGCGTAAGGTTTAAAAACACGACGTTTCGGGAGCCAACTGCTCCCTTTGTCAAGTGAAGGCAGAAATTCTGCCGTCACTTGACAACGTCGTGTTTTTAAACCTTACGCCAGTGTCGAAATAACTGTTTGTTATGGAATCTCCTGGTGAAACTCTGTATTGTTTCGTTAATATGAGCGTAATTTAATAATAAATGCTTCATACCGATATGGCTAATTCTTCTACCATAGCCAAACTCGCCAAATTAAAAAGCTATAAGTATTAAAAAGCTTAGTTTTTATGTAATTTTTTAAAATAATCTGAATGATTTTTCGTGTAATTTTATAATTTTATCCGTTAAATACAATTACCCTCTTTATTCGAATTGAATTAAAAAGTTCTTATCTTCATATACAATACGAATAAAAAATATCAAACTTCATCTAAAAAGTGCGATTTTTGGATTTTAAATATTAATAAAAAATTTTTATGTGATATTTACAAAAAAATGATTTCATATTCTTAATAAGGAGCTTAGGGACTACTATTTGTGATATGTCTTGTCTCAAAGTGCGAGCTTCCACAAAAGTGGTTCCCTTGTGAGATATTCTTCCGTAAGAACTAGTAGTCAGTCATCATTGCTGTACCCCACCTGCCTTGCTATCTCTTCCATTGTATACCTTCATGACCCTGGTGAAAAATTTCTCCTTGATCGCTAAGAGAGTTCTTAAATTTTCCGAAAAAAGTCTAGATGCGAATGACAGAAATTAATCTTTCAGGACATCTGGAAGCCAAGTTTGTAATAGTCTTTGAATAGATCTTGAATGAGTTGATGGTAGTTTTTCTCTTTGTGATTCCCTAAAACCTTTCCCTTGACTACTGCAGCGCATTTTTTCATATTCCATTTTTCCTTGAAGGCAGTTTCATACGGTAGCTTCCTGATTTCAGGACAAACACAGACACCTACTTTGAGTTGGTGTAATTCAGCCTTGAAATTATCTTCTTTAAATAAAAAAAGTACTGTAGTTTCCATATCCTTTACAAAGTTATTAGCCATAGTTTTATATTTAGTGGTGGGAGAAAAACATCAGAGGAATCAACGATAGTCTTATATATCACTTTATTCTTTCCAAGAATGAAACATCTCCCTTAGGCCATTTTGTTATGGTTTCTCTGTGTCTCTACTATCTTATAAATGCAGAAAACAGTCAAATTCTGTGAAGTCACCTTGAAACTCGAGAAGCAAATATATTACATATTTTTCATCTTAATCGGTCATTTTTTTTATACCAATGAATATGTTTTTCACGTTTTCATAAGTTCCTTTCATTCCACATCATGTGCCACTAGATAGGAGCTTGTTATTTTATTTATGTAAAAGAACAGTCTAAAGTTTAAAGCACAGAGTTTTGATGAGTCTACAAATGGATGCCATTCACACAGGTATTCTTCCACTTGGCAAGCAATATTGTCAACCTCAAAAAGTAAAATACCCTTCCAAAATTAATTATTACTCATACTCAGGGCTCAATAATTCTAGTCGTCATATATGACTGGATTTCTGTGGCTGGCGAGTAGGAAATCATCTTTTCCCTACTAGCTTCTGAAGTTTTCTTCTTGAGATGGGCTAATACCGTTTTTGTCTAGCGAGTACGATTCGCCGCGATTTGTCGTGCCCCTCCCATAATCTATTAAAATTGCGTAAATAATGATAATTATTTAGTTTATTTAACATATATATATATTCTAATTATATATGCTTAAAACAAATAATTTGAGTTATTATACTAAAACCATAACAACAAATAATCAATAGCATAAAAATGTGACGTGAAAGCTATTTCTTAAGTTTAGATCTGTAATCAACACTCGAAAAATAGTAAAAAGCAGCTAAACTTCTGTCCATGTAATAATAGCTTTGTAAAATAGTGTTATTTGGCATATTCTGTTGTTGCTATAACATTTATGTAAAAAAAAAAAACCACAGTAGCGCGCTGATTATTTGAATCGGTCAGTACAGAAGTTAGTGTTGATTTGTTTGTTTTGTGGCTCAAAGACTACAATGGTCATGCTGCGCCGGGACCTACTGTTTTCCGAGGAATCCGAACCTCTTATGGCCTAGGGAACCAAACCCCGGACTACAGTGAGCAGTGCGATCTTTTATATGATCTCTGAGTAAGCGTTCTTTGTACACTGTTGGGAGTCGAACCCGTTACCACACTGCGCCACGCGGCGAAGCAGTGTTGTTGAGAATCGAAAGTTCTGATAATTACGGTGGTTCAAAATTGCAGCCATTTAACAAAGTATTAAATGCACTTTTTAACATTTTTGTGAAATTATTTGCATTAAGCGTTTTTTTTTTAACTGTGTGAATTTAAAAAAGTATTATATTTAAATGGAACTATATTCGTATACGTGAAAAAGTAAGCTGGAACTTTTCTCCGCACTTCATTCAGGCTTACGGCTAGCTCTTTTCTCACTATATTTTAACGTTGTTTAATTTTTAATTCGATTGAATTTTTTAATTTACCAAATAAAAAAACCGTTTTTGCTTCAAAAATTTGTGATTTTCTCGACCTTTCAATTTGAAAAAGCATTCCTTCTTGCTTGAGTGAAAACGGTACAATTCAATGACATTAAAAAATTGAGTTCGGATTATTTGACAGTCCGAATTATCGAAGTCCGTAAACAGGCTCCCTACTATATAGGATTATTTAACATACTTATAAATTACAACTATAAAAGTAATTTCAAACCTTAAAAAGATATTAAAATATATATGAATATAGTTTGTGCTTAATTGTCAAGGCTATGGAATGGTTAATTTTGGAAAAAATTATAATAGATAACATCATGGTTTTACTCACGTTTTACTTCATTAAATGCGAACTATATTGTTCATTTTTCTTATTACAAATTGGCGTCATAGTGAAAGAAAAACAAAATGGAGGCTTATTTAGTAAACTTTATATAACAAAGATTATTTAGAATTTTTAAAATTTAATTGGCATTACTTACTTATAAAATGGACTTTTTTATATTTCATAACTTCGCAATAAATTTTAATTTGACATTAAAGGTTTGCATGTGTGTTTGCGAGTGTGTAATTGGGTGCAAAAGAAGCTAATCTAAGCAAGCAACATAATCTTCTGGAGGATTTTGCTATTCTTTCTTTACCATTTTTTATTATATCGATTTCTACATTCTGACTCATACAGTCTAATTGTCAGAACGACGCAAGAGAATGTGCAATTTAGATTGCTGAAATATGTGTATTTCCAGCTATTGCAAAATTTCTTTCAGTATTACTTTTCCAAATACTCTCTTACGAAGAGAATTATTATTAGTTTTCACGTTTTTGTGTTCACGTGGCAAAAGGTAGTAGGGTGTGTTGTATTAACTAGCTTGTGGTCGATGGATTATGTTATGGGAAAAGAAATGGTGTTTTATAATTTCGACATCGATTTGAGGATAATCTTTAAATTAAAATCAAGCCTGTCTGTTTTTTTTATATACAGGGTGTCCCAGAATAACGGTGTCACCCTTATTAAATCGAGTTGATCTAAAAAAGAAAAAAAAAATCAAAATCAAAGTTCAGTCGAAGAAAAAGTTCGTCAACATCTCATTTCATAGATTTTCGAATGCACTACTTTTCTGGGCTATAGATAATCCCTTAGATATATGTAGAATGTGTTGTTATAAATTATGAAATGTACTTTTTGACTCTTATTTCAAATTGAACTCCTCCATACATGATTTCATATCAAAAGCAAGATTATTTAATTACAATTTTAACACCAGAACAGATTTTCTGCTACAAAGAGAACTGGAGATATAACTAGTTGAATTTTAGCAACTGCATCAAATCGCACAGCTTCTGCTGGGTCAAAACAAATTCAAATTTCGTAAAAGGTCGCTAATTAGAGGACACGTTAAAAATAAACACGAAAAAAAATGCTTTTCTTTAATCCTTATTAATCAAATATTTTTTAAATTTTCAGCAGTTATCGTAGCAAGTTGCGGAAAGAAATATTTTTTCACCATTTTGCTAAGAGGTTACAATATCGTTCTGAAAAAAAACCCAAACGATTTTTACATAAAGGCTCAAGACGACATTTCGAGAGATTAAAAAAACTATTATTAATAAAAAAAAGTTTAGGTACTAAACGTTTTGCTTTGTGTTTCTTCTCTAATTTTTCCTCTAATTCTTTTTTCTTTTCTCAAATTTTTTCTAACTCTCCAATTTTTCTTCTAATATCTTTTAGGAAAATTTGAACTTGGTTTCATCAAATAGGGGTTGTAAGATTCAATACATTTGTTAAAATTTAACTTGTAGTAGCTCTATTTACATTTACCGAAGAAAACCTATTTTTATTTTGTCTGAACCATAATTGAATAAGTTTTTTTATGTCAGATAATGTATGATATACGGTTTAAAATAAGAGAGAAAAGTACGTTTTATGTTTTGCAACGCACTCTTCATACATTTACAAAGACTCTCTACGGCAGAAAAAAACATACCGAATTCAAAAATCTATAAAATGAAATATCAATGAACTATTTTCGTTGAGAGCCAGTTTAAGTTAATACAGGGGGTAATTCTGGAGTACCCAGTATATGTAGATTTTTAAAATACGATAATATATACAGTATCATGCTTTCGACATCATGCTCATGATATATGGATGAAAAGTTTTGGACATGTGCTTTGATACGTATCATTTAGTTCAATGGAATAGTTTGAAAAACATGTTTTGAAAATAGTGAAGTAATAGTTACTTTTCGAGCGCTTTTTGTTTTTTTTCCTTCACTTCAAAATAACTTAGGTAAGAATGGCATAGACATGAAATTAACTTTAAAATATAGATTTTAAAATCCGATTGCTCAAAGTATTTGATGATCATTTTTATATTTATAAGCGGTTGTTTTTTTTTAAATTATAGAAAACTACTTGAATAAAATTTGGGAGTTTCAGACCTACGTCAAGGGGACTATTTTAAAGTTTATATATAAGAAAATATTGCAATGATGATACTCATGCGTTATGAATATAGCAAGAGACAGCCGAACTCAGTTATAACGAACACGAAGGGAGCGGAAAATTGTCTTTGCTACAGCAGTAATTCGCTATAACGATTATTCGATATTAACCATTTTTATCAGAAATTGTATTTCTGAATAACCGGTGGTAGTTAATATGCAAAATTTATTTTTTATTTTTTAAAATTTCGAAGAAGATTGATATTTAGTTAATGATATACTTAAAATTAATTCTAAGAACAATATAATAGTAATAGAAACGTATTCCGTTTTCAATGCCGAACAATTTGAATACTACTGAAATTTGAAGTTTACTTTAGAAATGTTTCATAGTGAAAGTCTTATTTTTTTTAAAGTAAATAAAAATCCAAAAATCGTTGAACATGATGTGTAAAAATAAAATTAAAAAGATTTTTTTTTTGTATTTATGACATTCCACATATATTACGCCTTAAATTAAACTAACCGAAATCATTCGTTTGTTATAGCTGTCAATTCATTATATCTGTGTTCGTTATAATCAAGTATCATTGTATTACGTGCAGTTATAAAAAAAAATCTTCCTTTTAATATGTGTGAGAACCTTTGGATTAAAATATTCATAAACTTCTATAGAAATATGATATGAAAACAGAATAAAATAAATAACAGAATATAATACAATAAATAACACAGTAAAATAAAATCGAGCATGATAAAATAAAATCAGAATAAAATAAAAAACAGAATATATAATAAGATAATTTTAAACTCCTCCTAATAGTTTCGAAAGTAGTGTTCAAATGCTGTACAGTAGTTGTTTTAACGGAGGCATATTCCCTAGAGGGAGCAGGGATTATTTGACTTAGAGATTGAAGGAGGGAGGGCGTGTGTATGTGGATAGAAAAATATTTAATGCGCATTTTAAAATATTTATGTGCGAAAATTCAAATTAAGGATAAAAAAAATACTATGGTTTTGTTCATTGCTTTCAAAATAATAAAATAAAAAATTATAAATAAGTCAAAAAATTATTATAAATAAAATCAACGAAATATATTTCATTACTGAATTGCAGGTGATATTATTAGATTGGGAGATTATACTGGCTTTCATAGCAGATGGTTTTTGATAATTTAAAAATTCGGTGTGCAATGTTGTTGAGTGAAGTTCCGGCTTAGGTTTGTTAGCTATTTATTTTTTTTGTGCACATTAAATTTGTTCAGGTGGTGGTGGGGGGTTCAGAGTTGAAAGGTTATCCAGATGGGGAGGGGGGGGGTGTTGAAAAAGGCTGAGTGCTACTGCCATAAAGCAAAGTTTTAGATTAAAATGAACTCCAGAAGTTGAAATTTCAAATTAGCTGAAAGCCTGTAAATTAATTTTTTCTTGATAATCTGATAATAATAAATAAAAATTTACAACTATGAATATCACTGAGCTAAATTACAACTGGAGTGCGGACTCTATTTAACAGCCGAGCTCTACCTGAAACCGGTTTTTGCTGCGGAAGGATGCACTTCGTAAGCGAGTTAGGCAAACAATCCGTGAACGAGCAGTGAAACCTAATCCCATTAATAATACCCGCTGTAAAGAATTTACATTTAATTTAAAGATACAATATTTCACAACTAGTGTGTGCATAGGCGTAACTAAGGGGTTAAATATAGCGTAAACTGGGGGTGGGGAGGAACAAAAACCCAAAATTGTAAAGGTATGATTTTGCCTCCTTTCTAAAAAAAAAAAAAAAAAACTAGGGGCAAGTGCCTCCCCCTTGCCCCTGTCATATTACGCCCATGACTCTGTGTGTTTTAGATTAGTTTTGTTATATGCCGTGTGATATATATTTGCTTTTTAAATTCGAGAATTCGAAGTTCGACTTTTATATACCATATGTAAGCCGTAGAATATTTTTATCACTTTCTAAACTAACTAATCTTTGAAGGTTAATTAACTAAAGCATACACTAATGATCATTAATTTATAAATTTGTAGAAAAACACAAAAATTAGCGTTGAATATCGGCCTGTTAACGGAATATATAGTTCTCAACTAAAATCCAAATTATTCTTACTTCTTAATACAATTTGAAAATAAAAGACATTTTCACTAAATGTCCTGCGTTATTTCTTTGCTTTACATTAACTTAAAATGAAATAGTTCCTTTATTTTTTATCCTTAAAAGTATCCGTTAACATTACAAGTCACATTGAAGCTGGTTGTTTGCCTACCGCGTATAAATAAAGGAGTGATGTGGTCCTTCGAAACCGGCACGGTCGGTCTGCTCTCCAGTTGCAATATAGCTCAGTGGTGAATATTTAATATAAAATAAATAGTACATATATGTATATGTCCCATTAAGATCAGTAGTAGATTAAGGATTGATGAGCACTTAGGCGATGGTTTCTTTAGAGCCATTTAAATTGAAAAAATATCAGTTATGTAATGCTTTTCTTTTAAGGTAATTATATTATTTTTCTCAGACACAGAGTAACGAGAACAGATTTAGACCGATTTTGAGTAATCGAAAGCCTATTTTACTATGTAAAGATACCCAAGTTCTTTCATCAGGTTGCGAATAGGTCTTCCGCTAGTTAACAACGCTAATGATTTCAAAATTTAAGTTCAAAATTTAATCCAATATTATGAAAATAAAACAAATGTCATAAAGAAACACTGGAAACAGATAAGTGAAAGTTCTATGCTGTAATATAAATCAAGTTTTCATTTAAATAAATCTTATCAAATATTTTTAACTATGCTAATTTATTATAAAAATAATTTTATGAGTATGCAATGCAAGGTTAAAAAAAAGGGAATGTGTGTGTGTGTGCTCAATGAATCCATTGTTAGGGTTAATCATGAACGTATCAGTATAAACGACCAGGAACACGAAAATATGCCGACTTTTTCCTTTCTTGAATCGCACAAAGCACTCGAATATTTAAAAAAGGCAATGGAATACTCTGAGAAAGTTTACGAACAGGTGGTAACAGTTTCGAAAGCAGTCATCTACCGTTAACTCTATTCATCCTCTCCCCGCAACAGGTAGAATACGGCGTTTTTCAGGGGCTGGAGAAACTTCAGTAGATGCTAAAAAAAGCGTCCGATGTCCCATCTGCCATAAGCTTGGATGCTATAACGGTCTTGACGTCAGGTGTCTGGAGACAAGGGCAAGGTGAGCAGCCAAAAGTTTCCCACGAGGGTCAGCAGGGAAACATACGAACCAGCAACCCAATAGAAATGTGCGTATTAGCCAGGTGGGAAGACAACCGAGTACGGCCCGTTATAACATGGCGATTAGGAATGGTTTTCCTCAGATTTCGAGTGGATACATCACGATGATGTTCAGTGATGCTGGTAGCTGTATCATAGAATTTCAAGGATTTGGCTATGACACTACCACGTTGGTTGGATACTTACGTTGGCTGCAGGTGATTGCGACCAGGCTCCTATTTGCTTAGCAAAATTTCGCTGCAAATTCAATATTTCGTCATGTATTTACGAAAGTTTATAAAGCAATTGGGGTCGTGGTAAATCATCATATATCTGCGAAATGGACTGTTGGAAAAGAGAAAGGAAATGCGGTGATTATGATTAATTTTTTAATTTTTAATTAAAGTTAAAAAAAAATCTATTTTTCAACTTTTATTAATGATACATACGCAATATTTTTTTCTAAGTCATAAATCATTTTCTTAGTGTTTTAATAGATGCAGTTTAATTATTTTCTGAATGTAAAATAATATAGGGTATTATTGAAATTTTGTTTTGAAAAAATATTTTTGATATTTTAAAGAGTTCTTAAAATAATATCTTAATGTGCATAAGTTTTACTTGACGTAAATAACTTGAGAAGTTGTGTAGGTGAATTTCTACAATTTTTTATTGGGTCAAAATCTGTAATTTGTGTTTTTGCCCACCAATGTTAACACCAATGTTAAAAGACAAATATATACACAACATTGCAGACACTTAATATATATATTCTCACGTTATCAGAAATAAAACCGTAATTTGCATTGCGCAAACTACAATATTGAAAAAATAAAGGTCTTTCACAACAAATGAAATTTTCATTAACAAAATTTGCTTATTTATATTCCAAATATGATGATGTCGTTAAAATTTAAATTTTAGTCACTTTAAAACTGAAATAAATACTGCATAAATCAATATAGAATACAAATAGTATTATAATTATGTATAAATATCGAAGGAAAAATTAAAAGCATTGATTTGTGCAATTTGTTTCCATTTTATAAATTGGAGCAAATGAACTTTTAGGGTTAATTGAAGAGGTAAAGAAGCGAAATCTTATTACGAATGATATTTCTGAGGGTTCGAGCGACAAATAGTTAGATTGTGATTTAATCATTAATATTCCTACTTTGAAGATTAGGAAATAGTTATTATCCCAGAAAACCACAAAGCTGTTTTTAATGGGAACAATTACAAGAGCCAACAGCATGTTGTCACTTCAGTGAGAAAAACATTGGCTTTCCATTATAAGTTTGCATTTATTAAAAATAGATGAAAGACAAGGAATATGGAACTTACTCTTCATAACGTAGATGTTATATAACTAATATGCTTCTGAGATGCTTTGTAATAGTAATTTTAAATGGTCAAATTTTTTTAAAAAAAGTTAGTTTGAAATTTGAACTTTTGATTATTATAATTTTATCTAGTGATGAGTATTCGTTGGTATAGAAAAATATAAACGAAATGTTGAAAGTTAAATTTTTTTCAGTTTTTCTATTAAAATGTAAGAAGATGATTCTAAACCAGATTCTGAATCAATAATAAAAAGTGCTATACATTGTATCATGGACCTATATAAAATGTTTTATATAATCTTATTAAATAAACGATATATCATTTATTTCATATTGGAATTATTAGAAAGTGTTATCAGAAAGATGACATGACAATTCGTGGATTTGATTTAAAGTTTATTTTGGGAAATTTATAAATGGATCGAAGAAACAAATATTAAAAAAAATTAGAATAGCTTTTATTTTTGAATTAAAATCCATTACATATTTAATATGGAAGGTTGAATTCACGAATAAAATATTTACGCAGTGTATATATCATATATTTATATAATTCGGTGATATTTAAAAAAACAAACATTATCTATTATTTTATCCTTTGAATGGTTGAAATACGTGTACAAGACTCCATTTAATAGATAAAATCAATAATAAAAAAGCGAAAAAAGATGTAAAGCAATTGATATATAAAATACTTAAATTCATAAATCCACCCGATTATTAAATCCTGAGCGTGTTAAATTCTCATAATTATTATTAAATAATAGTTTTATAAGCTCATAGCTTCAATTGACTTCGTTTTTCTGTTTAAAATAGGTATACTTCTGGACTATATATACTTGTTTCAATACTGTGTAGCATATTTAAATTTGAAACCCCACTTTATGTTTATTTTGAATTTATAAAATATTTATGGTCTAAAACTAATCTAAAAATTTATATGGAGTTTAAAATGTTATTGATTATAAAGAAATTGGTTTTAGATTTAAAAAATCAGTTTGATATTAAAATTTATTTTAATTCCTTTAATTATTATTAGCTAAAGCAGAGAAGCGAGAAAAATTATGAAAAAAAAGATAATACTTATTATAGATATTCCACAATAATGTGATATAAATACTAGAGCAAAGCTCATAAAAAATTTTCTGCACAAATACCCTTCTTCTAAAGTATTTTATTTCTTTGATACTCGAAAGCTCCATTTTAGTTCTGTATGGGTAACATATTTCCCTACTTTCTTCCCTCCATATAGAACTTTGAGCATATTTAAAATTACACTTAAATCTACGAATTTAGTTTTAGTATTTGTTTTTGAAATATGAGAAGTGGAATTGTTTTTTTTTCTTGCCAATTTAAAACAGCGCTTAGGTATATTTATAGAGCCTGTTATACATAAGACACATACATCAATACAAATCGAGCATAATGTTTCTTCACATTGTTTTCAATAATTAACGAATCAAATAAAGTGCACGTTGTAGGAAATCCGAAATGTAAATACTCTTTAAATATTTGTTAAAGCAAAAAAAATAAAAAAAATTGGTTTCCTCAATTCTGCTGAACATTACCCAAACATACTTTCAATGTAACCTTTTTAAAGTCGTCTTTCCTATTACCTTCCTTCGGAGATTTAGTTGTTACTTAGTCATTGTTTATTTATTATTTATTTATTATTTAATTGTCTTTTAGCAATTTAACTGATACGCCTAATCGTGAATTAATTGTTACACAATCTTACTAAATACAGATATCAGTTTCATTCAATATTTACATAGTAAAACAGAATCATACGAACATGTTTCATATAATTATGTTTCTCAAATACAAATGCGCGTTACATAAGAAATCGGAAGCAAAACTACTAATTATATTTAAATTTGGTAAAACTTTAAATAAAAATTAATATAATATTAAAATAATATAATACTGTGATAGATCCAGTTTATTAAAGTCAAATAGAGTGAAAAAGTACGGAAGACATCACGATTAAAAGTTTTGGAAAAAAAATAATATATATTAACCACAATTAAATGAGCGGTTGTCTTAATGTTTCGTTTTTGATCAGGAAGTGCACACTTTAATAATTTATTTTCTTAAATAGATGGAAGCACCGTCTGGGAAATCCTGGTTTTTTCCTTTGAATAGAAAAAGGGGAAAAAATTTGCCTTATATATTTCGAAAGAAATAGGTTCTCTCATTTCATTCGGAAGCAGCAGAAAGGCAAGGTTAGGTAAGAAACTGGAAACCAGTTTTATGAAATTCTTTTAAATTTTTTCTGGAAGCACTGAATTATTAGTTCATTTTTTTTTCAGTTTGAAATAGTTTTCCTAAAATCCTTAATATTATCATTTTAACTTTTTCGGTCATCAATCAAATAGTAAAATTGTAGGAGTGCGAAATTTTTTTTTTCGATAGAGCTATGACGCTTTTATGAAGGTGAGAAGGGAAGTAATGAAGATTATTATATTGAGAGAGAATTTTGCTAAAAGTCCAAACAGTTGAAAATCGTTCTCATGCTCCAATATAGGAAGACGAATATGGACCGTAGAAAATTTTTCTCCGTAATCTAAATGATGTTTCAACGGAATGCGTATAGTGAATTAACAAGAACAACATGCGGTATCGAACAGTCCCAAAATTCACCGAACTTTTTTTTATCAGAGTAAGTTTCAGAAACCTATAAGATATAAATTAAACGCGTCAAAATTTTGAAATTTTATTTTTGCAAGTTCTCTCTGAAGTCAAGATTTAAATACTTGATTTTGAATCAGATTCGTACTGTGGCAAAATTTGTAACGAAATACATATATACATTGCTGCAAGGTTGAAACATATAAAGGAACTTTATTATTAGTGAAATTCTTAGCCGTTTAAAACAACGATAAAGTGGGGTTCATTGCTTTTAAAATAATTTAAAAACAATTTAAATTTTTAAATATAGAATATTCTTTAAACTCTCTAACGGGAATAAAAATTTGGATTTAGGAGCACATTTCTTTAAACAGCACATTTTTAGATATAGCATACAATATTTAGTCACCTTGGACTACCCAGGGCATGTAAATTTTCGCTCTGGTTAGTATAATAAAAATATTTTTAATTTTTCTTTAAATACTAACATGTATTCAGAAAACTCTAAAAAAAAACTAATGTTGCGTCGAAGTTCAATCTTTTTCTTGTAAAGCAATATTATATCGCACGTCGACGGATCTGAATTTGGTAAAGTTATTGAAAAATATATACAACTCCTTCGCTTTACACAGTCTTGTTCAACGCTAGTTTTAATTACAGTGGTGAAGTTAATTGTTACCATCATTGTTTTACACAGCAAAAAAAAAATTATTACTGCGATTTTTTTTAGTGGAATCTTTTGTTTGTATGTGAATGTTCAAAATGATTTTCAAAGATTTCATGATCAATGACAAGGAAGAAATAACTGCTACTTGACGAGACCTTGGTTTTGAAAACTATAATTTGGGAAACGTTCGTGAATTATTAGCTTCGAATTCAAAAGAGACCGAGAAATTGAGAAAGAGAAACCGAATAAAAACGGGCATGAGAAGAATCAGAGGCACACGACGAAATGGAAAATATCGCAAAGGAAATGACATTAAAAGAACTCCATGAAATGTTTTGTGATCTAGAACAGTGGACGCCAACCTTTTGGATTTCACGGACCACTAAATTCATAATTTTAAATCCTGCGGACCACTAAATTCATAACTTTAATTCCTGCGGACCACTAAATTTATAATTTTAAATCCCGCGGAACATTAATGTAATTTTTTTTTTAAAAAGATAAATACAGGGCTCCTAATGGTAACCGCATTGCGGCAAGTGAGTTTTTTTTTCACTAATTGCCGACAATTATCTCAAGTACAGTCTATAGATACAAAAATTTACAATTAATTATTTTAACAGAAAGTTAGAAATTAGTACTTAAACGTTTAGGAACCTATCAAGCACATTTCGTGAATTTAGTGCAATATAAAGGCAAAAATTGTCATTCAGAATATGAGAATTCCTTAGAATATTATTTTTGTTTTATTATTAATAAAACATTAAAAATGCAAATAATGTCCAGATTTTTCTGCGGACCACCAAAATTTTCTCGCGGACCACCGGTTGGCGACCGCTGATCTAGAACATATCAGACAGCGATTAATGGATATGGATTGATAAGTTAACAGGAACATGCACGTTCATCTAAAGTCTATAAAGTCAAGTTGCGTTCTGTGGACAAATTTATGTCGAAAAGGCAAATGTCAAAACTGATTCAATAATTCAATAATCCAAAACTGATATTGACCTTTAATAAAATTTTCTTACAAAATTTTATATTATATTTAATTATATGATTTTCCTTCCAACTGTATGATGTTATGTGCATGTACTATAAAAAAATATACTTTATAAGGCATGTTTAAATATCTTAAGTTATTTTTAGAATATTATTTTCCAAGAGAATTTTTTTTTTAATTCTCACTTTTAAATTCCACAATGAATGGAATTTACGTCAAATGATCAATTTATGAAAGCTTCAAAAGTGGTAAAAGAAACGAAAGGTAGTAAGAAATTCTCTGCAGAAGATTAATTTTTAAATTTAAATATTTATAGCTTTCAAAATTATTTTCAATCCATACGTTCTGGACTATTATTAGAAATATCTCGAGTGATTTATTAGATTTAAACTACTGTCGTCCGTATAGGATGCGTGATGCAACAGTTGTTGCGATAAGACATGCGCATGTGCGTCATCACTGCTTGCAGGCTGCGTAAATGGAACCGTGAAAGGGAATTGGAGATGTTTTTCCGAAAATAACGACCGAGCAAGTTTGATAACAACAATGGCATTCTTCAGAATTGTTCGTGAAATTTCATGAATCAAATTAATCAAGCCTCAGATTTCAAATGTATCGTACGTAGTTAGTCTCAACTTCCAAGATTTAGTCGTTATAAAACACCCATGAATATTGCCACACGAATCCCGGATGAAGTTATGGTTTTGTATTCCCCACAAATAACGCCACGGCCAAGCAAAACAACATTAGATCACTAAATGTTAACAATACTAACAAAAGAACAACTTTTGTGGAAGCTCGCACTCTGAGACAAAACATATCACAAACGATAGTACCCAAGCTCCTTATTAAGAATATAAAATCATTTTTTTGTGAATAGCATATAAAATTTTTTTATTAATATTCAAAGTCCAAATATCGCACTTTTTAGATAAAATTTGATATTTTTTATTTGCACTGTATATGAAGATAATAATTTCTGAACTCGATTCGAATAAAGAAGGTGGTTGCATTTAACGAATAAAATTATAAAAGTACACGACAGATCATTCAGAGTATTTTAAAAAAATTTATAAAAACTAAGCTTTTTAATACCAATATTTGGCGCGTTTGGCTATGGTTTTGAAGAATTGGCGATATCGGTATGAAGCATTCATTATTATTAATTACGCTCATATTGTAACCGCAATTGACGCTATTTTTAGGAAATATAATGGCATAATAAGAAATATCTTCTAAATTTTATGGCTGTAGCATCAAGATATTTTATGTAAGTTTTTAATAAAAAAATATTTTTAACGCAGCATTTAAAAATTTTATATGTAAATAATTTGTTTTAAAAAGCAGACAAGCATTGTCATTGTATCATATTGAACATCTATTTTTTGCAGAGTCGACCTGGCTCTCGTAAAAATTGACGTGGAAAGTTTGATTGTTATAAATCAATCGAAGACTTTCAATAAGAAAAAATTATAAAAGTCATTCAAAATATCAAAATCCGGAAGTGTTTTTATAAGTTACGGTAATGATACTTTTCATAAAAGTGTTTAAAGCATAATTGTGCCTTGCAATGGCTACGCTTTAAAAAAGGATGAAAATTACATTCATTATCACTTAAAATTGTATCAATTAAGCGAAAAGATATTTATGTATTGAATTGAATATCTATTAGTTCAATATTTTTTAATTGAATAGTTTTATCAAGAGTGTAATTACATTTACACCAAGGATATTGCTTCATAGGGCGATATTCTTCTGCACTTAATTAGTTGTACACTAAAGAATGAATTTTTATAATTTCATTTTGATGTGTTACATCAGTTTTGATTTCATCCAGAGGAATTTCGTTTGTAATTTTTTGACGAAACGTTTGTACTTTATGACGATATCGCCAATTCTTCTAAACGATAGCCAAACGCGCCAAGTATCGGTATCAACAAGCTTAGTATTTATATAATTTTTTAAAATACCCTGAATGATCTTTCATGTAATTTTGTAATTTTATCTGTTAAATGAAATCACTCTCTTTATTCGGATCGAGTTCAAAGTTATTATTTTCATATACAGTGCGAATAAAAACATCAAACTTTACCTAAAAAGTGCGATTATTGGCCTTTGGGTATTAATAAAAAAGATTTATATGCTGTTCACAAAAAAAAAAAAAAAAAATGCGGCCTGCGGTGGCGCAGTGTGGTAACGCGTTCGCCTAGTACGCCGTTAATCCGGGTTCGACTCCCAACAGTGTACAAAGAACGCTTACTCAGAGATCTCATAAAAAGATCGCACTGCTCACTGTAGTCCGGGGTTTGGTTCCCTAGGCCATAAGAGGTTCGGATTCCTCGGAAAACATTAGGTCTCAGCGCAGCATGACCATTGTAGTATTTGATCCGTAAAACCACAAAACAAAAAAATGATTTCATATTCTTAATAAGGAACTTAAGACTATCATTTGTGGCATATCTTGTCTCAAAATGCGAATTTCCACAAAGGTGGAAAGGCCCTTGTCAGTACATAAAAAAACGAACTTTGTTATAAATGTAAAAGAGAAATGCCTTTTATAATATTTTTTAATTTCTAATTTTATATTAAGGGGTTTGTAGTTATGGTACATACAATTTTTAATTGTAATCTCGTAAATGCTGAATATTTTAATCTACAATATAACAAAATATATATATATATTTAATTTCAACTCCCATATATACATATTTATTGAAATTTACTACAAACCAATCAGCAATCGAAAATCCCATACCTTTTAGAAAATTTTGATTGCAGTATTTGAATTAAGCACCCCAAAATTGATAATAATTACTCTATTATACTGATGTTATACAGAAAGTTTAAATTTGTTGAAAAGAATAATTTTAACACGAATCGCCTTCTTCCTCGCTATTTCCCTATTGAGGGTCAGCGTCAGCGACATGACATCAGCGCTTTCATTGTTTCTGGTCTAAGATATCCCTAGATGTCATATCAAGGCCAGTCACATTCCGTGTTATGGTTCTTCTCCTAGAATACTCACCATCATCCTAGTCATTGGCGTACACAGGGGAGTTGATGAAGGTCATAATTTTCATTGAGATGCAATTTTGTACATACACCCTATAACAAAAAAATCGACGCACCAAGAGGGAATTGTCGGATAAAAATTGGTGGATTTGAAGAACATACATAGAAAAAGAAACGATTAAAATTTCAGAACAATTGAATGATTTATTGCAGAGTTTGACCGTTACAAAGGGAGGAAGTCAATAAGGCGTTGGTCCACCTCTGGCCTGGATGCAAGCTGTCACCCGGCGTGGCATAGACTGATAAAGATCCCGGATGGTGTCCTGCGAAATTTCTTGCCAAATTGTCTCCAACTGTCGGGCTAAATCGTCGACATTCCGGGATGGTTGCAATCGCCTTCCCATAGCGTCCCAAATGTGCTCTATAGGAGAGAGATCAGGAGACCTAGCTTGCCAAGGAAGTGTTGGGTAAGCTTGAAGACAATTCATAGCAACACGTGCCGTGTGCGGCCGGACATTGTCTTGTTGAAACGTAAGTCCAGGGTGTCGCAAAAGGAACGGTAACACAACCGGTCGTAGAATGTCGTCTACGTACCGCTGTGCTGTAAGTGTGCCAGAAATGACCACCAAAGGGGTCCGGCTATCAAAGGAGATGGCACCACAGACCATAACGCCCTGTTGTGGGCATGTGTGGCGTGCGATAGTAAGGGCAGGATCCCCACGCTGCCCTGGACGTCTCCAGACACGTCTGCGGTTGTCGTCAGGACACAGTTGGAAACGGGACTCGTCACTAAAGACTATACGTCCCCAGTCAGCGCAGTTCCAAGTTGATCGAGCCCGGCACCACTGTAACCAGACTTGACGGTGTAAAGGCGTGAGAAGTAAGCGGAGTAAAGGTCGGCGCGAGTATAAATTCCGCTCTCTCAGTCATCTGCAGAGGGTCATGTTGGACACATGTGTTCAGGCCACACATTGGATAGTTGATAACGACGAATCCGGTGCTGTGACAGCTGCTCTGACAATTGCTCTGTCTTCCCGTTCTGTTGTGGCCCTAGGTCGACCGCTGCCATCCCGACGCTGACATCTGCCGTTGTTGACCCACTCTTGCCAGCACCGTCCAATCGCCGCATCGCTTCGACCCACATGTCCAGCGATTCTTCGATTCATCCAACCAGCCTCTTTCAATCCAATAGCACGACCTCTTTCAAACTCTGACATATGCTCGTAATGAGCACGAATCTTTCGGCGAGGCATTGTTACAGTCGACGTAAGATATCCGCAGTCAAAATGCAACAGAAATTTTGACCACATATTGAGAATCGCTCCTTATATACACCTGCTGAATGCGCAGTTCCGATGCGCTGGAGTTCCCGCTATTCATTCATTGGACACCAAATTTTAATCATTTGCATGTTCGGTCAAAATGTCTTTTTTCATACTAAACTTCATTAAAATCAGACAACTCCTTGGTGCGTCAATACATACATATATATATATATATATATATACATACATACATACATACAGCAGAGTCTCCATATAATGAACTTCCATTTAGCAAAGTTTTCTATTTAACGAAATTTTCAGCGGAACCTTGACTTTGAATGACATTAACATATAAATTTGTCTCCATATTACGAAAAACAATTTCTATGTAACGAAGTTCTTTTATAAAGAATTTGATTTTTTAATTTACCTTTTACAATTTTTTAGCGGGATGGTAGAAGAGATAACTGTGGATTTTGAGCAAAAAGGCGGAGGTGAGGTACCCTTCTGTATAGTAGACATAGGGTCAGTTGTGATAAATAATTCTATTGTTCTAAACTGGGAACTTCGAAGCAGCGGGGATGTATCACTCTGCAGGTGTGGCTAAGCCACGAAATTTGCTTCTCGCACATACGCGTTTCACTGTTGAAGAAAATGTTATAGATGACATGTTCCAATATTTAGAAAAGTGTGAGAATTTCTATAAACAAAACTTTTTTATACGAAACCTGTACAAAGCAAAATTAGTGATTATTTCTGTTTCAAATATGTTGTATGAGGATCATACAGATATAAAGTAATCCTCAGTCTTTACTTTTGTTATTAATTTGTACGTACTTGTATACGAAAAATATATAAATTCGTTGAAAAAGAAGAGTCTACTGAATTTAGTCTTTACTGTCCAAATTTAACCTTTTTCATTTTATCGAAATTAAGTTTCAACATTTATGTTAATTTCTATTTAATGAACTTTCTGCGTACGTTAATGATACAATTCTCCATTCCCTGATCTCTGGTCTCTTCTATTAGACTTTCCGCTTTCGTGTGTGTATATATATGGACACACAGTAAAGTCTGTGTTAGTTGGATATCTGTGGTTCCCCCATAAATGTGTCCAACTTAGAGAGGCAATCAACATGGGTAGTATGATGAAAATATTTTTTTTTTCTTTTCACTGTAAAATATATAAGAAGCTCTCTTTAAATAAGTGCAAAATAAAAATAGTGTAAGATATTATTACCCTTCACAGGGATAACACAATTGCCAAATAATGGTCAACACACAAAGCCACCGAGACAAATTTTTACGAGTTTTGTGAAAACCCCAAAAACTCGTCCAGAGGCTTTGTGTGTTGACCATTATTTGGCAATTGTGTTATCTCTGTGAAGGGTAATAATATCTTACATCCTTATATATGGAGAAACAGAGCGTTGTTTCCTATCCTCGTTCGTCGACGGTCTAAGACACTCCGGGCAAGACGGGGGGACCCTGGTTCGAATCCAAGATGGGGAAAGCGTCTCTTTTTCTCCTAAACAAAAATAGCTCTAGTTTGAGCGTATATATACGTGGGTGTTGAAAATTATTAAGTAAAAAAATGGTTTTAGTCATAATAAACACTATATTACTGTAATTACTAAAAATCACTGAGCAATGTACTATACTACTATAAAGAACATTGCGCATGTAAGGTAACGTAATTCATGGTGCATTAATACATACAAACTTAACAATTAAGGTGCTGAGGGCGCGGTGATAAGGTAAAGAATGACTGCCCAACCCATAAAGAAGGAATGTGGGGGAAATCAACAGATCTCTGAAGGTGCCCCCACAGTGGTGGGGGACAGATAATAATTTCCTGGAAATGAAAACAGCCAGCAATAGTATGAAGTGCATGTGTTTGGGGGGGGAGGGGGAGAAGGGGTATCTTTGCGATAGATAATGAAGGTTAAAAGTGATAGAATATGCACCAAAAAGTTTACCAATTGTTTCTGAATACTGTCTGTGTCTCTTTTTCAAGGAACTTGTCCAACTTAGGCCGTGTCCAACTTCCAAAATAGACAGGTGTCCAAATTAGAGAGTATTACTTGCATGTTAAAATATAGGAATTTGTTCGATTCCATCGAACTGTGTCAAACTTAGGGAGTTGTCCAACATACAGAGGTGTCCAACTGGACAAGTTTTACTGTATATATATATATATATATATATATATGTGTGTGTGTGTGTGTGCGCGCGCGCGCTCGCTCGCTCGCCTGTGTGTATTTAAGAAGAAACACAGTATCTCAAATAAGTTATACCGCTATTGATTATTTTAATTTTAAAGCAGTCTAAAATAAATGAATATAAATACAAATAAATTTAAAACCAAAAATGACCGAAAAACAGAAAATTTCAAATACCTATACTAAAGACCCAAGTTTTAAGAAACCTCTCCCTCTTTCTCTGTTTTTCTCTCAATACATCAATTTCTGATTAAATTGATCAATGACATAAGTTTCTCCCCAAGGAACAGATTTTTCTTCATTTTTTAAATTCGTTAACTGTAGTTCCGTTGCAGAAAGTGACAAAATATAATGGATATATTTGAGCATCACTAAAGTACGAAAAATATTAAATTAATGATCTTCTAAAATCACAAGTCTTCCGGTTTCTCAAGAAAGGGAGCAGGAGGGAGAAAATTCGTTTTTGGTTAGTTCTTTTTAGAAAAGCGGGGATTTCTTCTAACACTTCCCACGGGTAGAGACCAGCATTAGCAACATACCTAGCTAGACTCACATGTTCACAATGCGGATGCTAAGTGTAGTTTTTTTGTAACTCAGATCTATTCAACATAAAGCCCGCAAAAAGGGAAAAAACTCACAAAAGACATCCCGAAATCTACTAATGCAGTTTTTTTTCCCTCCCTGCTTGCCACTAGGCAAACGGGACAAATTTGCGTCCCCCACCCCACCTCTCCTTCTGCTACAGCAACTATCGATACTCCTTTCCAGTTAAATTCGCATTGTATAAAATAAAATTGTTGATCCATACATTAAGAATTCAAACTTTTTCTTTTTATGTGTGTTGTTTGTTTTTATCTCATTCGTTCTCACTTGGGCTCAACGGAGATAGCTGTAATTCGATGCAGACAACAACAACAAAAAAAAACCACTTGCATGATATTTCGTATACGAAGACACATAGAGGGGCGGACTGGGCCGTTGATAGCGGCCCGAGCATTTTTGTATTTCGGCGGCCCAATGCAAGAACAATGGTAATTAATTAATTTAATTAATTAATTAAATTAATTACGTAACGTGCCATAACGCTCAACATGAAATGTCAACAATAAGTAGTTATTTGATATTTTTATTCAGAACGAAATATAATTATTTGTATTATATTTTGAGAACTCATTGTAAATGATTGTTTATTTCATCTATATCGTTATTGTGATGTAATAAATTAAATATTAATTCACAAATGTATTGATAATTAATTCATAAATATATCCCCTCGGATGAGAAAACAGAACCATAATGACATACACTCACTACTACTACTAATTCATATATATATGGGCCAACGATGGTTTTGTGGTAAGAGCATCATTGCCTATTCTGAACACTGGAGTTAAGCACCACTAAATGTGGTCAAAGCTAGCTAGGATGACCGCTCTGGAGTCTCTCCATGCAACGTTGGCCACCGTTTGCTCAACTCGTAGCATTGCAATAAAAACATAGTAAAATAATGAACTTGCCTGACGATTCTGACAAGTTGGCTGGACTAAGTTTTCCTGGTTTCCACAGTCTGTAATATAGGTTAACCAGTTTCCCTTCAATATTTCTCTAGAAGGAATTTTCTCGCTCATCCATTTCCGTCTCACAAAGCCTTAGTTGATGAGCAAAATAACGTAGAATGTATAATTAACATACATAAATTATTTAAACTTCATTAATTCAGGAATTTTTTATCATAAAAGTAAAAGACAAGCCAGCAACATGAAATTGGTGAGGTGTTTTTCATTTCTTTTGAGACACTAATGCTTCGATGGAAGAGTAGTTGCAATTCTCGGTGAGTTCTCAATGTGTTCATCAAATATTGCAGTTCTAGTTTTATTCTTTGTGTGCTTCGTCAGTGAAAATATCTGCTCACAAATATAGGTACTTCCAAATAGCAATGACATGAATAAGACATGTTTGTGAAGCGAGGAATATTTTTTTCTAGGAAGATATATCTTATAGAAGTCCAATAAAGAGACCTGATAAAAATTTTCTTTAATTTGAATGTCAGATTGTATTCCATTTGAAAATGGAGTCACAAATATACCAAAAGGCGATGATTTTTACGGAAATCAATAAACCTTTTCTCAAATTCCTGTATCAAATCGAAAACAAGGTTGCATATTTTTCGTTGTTTACAGGACCGTGTTCAGCCAACGTGTCAAAAGGCATAAAATGGGTTGCTTTGAGGTTGCCATAGTTTCCATTTCATTTTGAATGCTGTTATAGTTTGGAACATTGTATTAGTCACTTGGTTTTCACCTTGAACGCACATGTTTAACTCATTTAAATGAGCGGTAAATTTACTAAAAATGCCAAATCTGTGAGCCAGTTTTTATTATAAAGTTCTGACACACATTTTGTTTTTGATTCCATAAAGGACTTGATTTCATTTTGCAAATCATTTTATAGTTTTAAGTTTCTCCGGAATTGTTCCATTGTCGTCTACAAAGTTCACCCTTGAGAATCATACAGTTAAAAAAAATCTTATAATGTTTATGTAAGTTTAAGATTTTGTGTTGGGCCACATTCATAGCTCTTCTGGGTCACAGATTGGACAAGCCTGCATTAAAGGGTCATTCCATCTCAAACGGTCCAATTTTTTAAAGTGTTCACGCTGATCATTTTCCGATTTTAATCAAATTTGGTATGGTACAGACACACTATGGAAATGAACCTGTACACAATTTCAAATCATAATACTCACTGTTTTGGAAACTGGGGCCTTCTATTTATAAAGCCTTTTTGTCGAAAATCTGAAAAACATTGGAGTAATTTTTAGCCTTGCATAGGGTCAGATATCTCAGGAATAAGGCAAAAATAAGGGAGCTGCCTGGGTATACTTATTAATTCTTCCTGGTGCTTGTTTTTGCTTGGTATCATGCATAACCACTTACCTTGAATTATATTCAAACACAAACATGATGCAAAAAAAAAAAAAAAAAACTCAAATATTATTGGTCTGGACATTTCATGTTTTGGTATTACCACTGGAAAGAGTACTTTGTGGTCCACTAAAAATACCTTAATCCATCTTAGAGACAGTTGAACAAAAGGATGAAAAAACAGGTAAAACTTCAGCAAAAATCATGTGAAATACACAATAACAGAAAAATGGCAAGGCTAGTCAGACCAATTGCATTGAAACCAACAAGTTGTTGGTTTCTTTGTCTAGGTTTTAAAATCTCAGTTGGGTTTCTTCATTGTGGTCCCCAAGCCCATATGTGGGTATCTTTAAGTTGGTTCCCATGTCCGCTTTATTCTGAATTACTGCTTCATAGAATTGAACTTTCCTTCAATACTCTGAAGTAGAGCATGTGGTGAATTATACTGTCTTTCTGTTCTTGTTGGTGAGAGAACTAGCTTATTTATGATGTGTTGTTCTGAAATCCAGCATTGTTCTCGTTCAGGCTAGTGGAATGAGCGAGCTGGACCAAAAGGATGCATGAAAATAACCATTATATTTCTCAATGATGCATTGATGCATTATATTCCTCATGATGCAATGATGCATTATATTCCTCAATAGAAACTTCACACACATTACCAATCCACCAGAAGGTACCATGCAGGCAAATGTAGACCAGGATTAAGGTTTAAAACTGGTGTGTAGGGAATGTTTGTATTAGTAGATTTATCATCTGTGGTTATGAATAAGGTAGTAACATGGACGCCCAGCTATCTTGAACGTGCTTGGAATCCTTAAGTACAAAATGGTGATTGTCACATATTCCAGCTGCAGTGTGGTCATTTTCAAATCTTTCTTGTAACTTTTTCAGCTTCAATTACTGCATTTGTGATAAAAATAAATTTGATTCTGTGTACTTGTTGATCACAGAACTTGAATAAATCTTCTGCAGTTAGAATTTGATTACACAGGCCGACAAAATAAATAAAATAAAATCTTTGCTGACTTACATGTGCCTTTAATTTCTTTTGCTTTCTTAACCATTCATTCTGAAACATTGAATTCCAATGATATTCTTTTCATGGTCCAACCACTAGGTACTAATGTCAACATTTGGAGTTTAGTTGATTTGGAAGTATCTTGGAAGGCCATTTTTTACTTCAATTCTTCTAGCAATTGATTATAGTCACTGCAGTTGTTACACTGTTTACTTTTCCCTTCATTCTTGAATTTATCAGAATCTAGTCTTCCTGCACTTGCGATTTCGGCTGTAATGGTTTCTTGAACTTGACTGATTTTTCACTTGGCATAACTGCAGCTATTCTGTGAACTGATACGTGGAAATTTCAATGGGGAGAGACCAAGACATGTCAGACTTGAGTCTACTTTTTCAGCAGCGTTGGAGTCTTCATTATAATCTTCATCTTCATGATTATTAAATGCAAATAATGTTGATGGTGCTGCTCCTGATTTACTTGTAAATTCTTTTCTGTGGGTTGGGCACAACTTTTGACCTGGCTTTACATCCATCTTTGTGATTTCCTTTAGCCTGTCTGCTGTTGCTGTATGAATAATTTGTAATCCTTTCCTGATTTTGTCTTTTTATTAAAAGGATTGCAACACTTCTACAAGAGTTCACGTTTCTTCAAAATTGTGACTTCGTGGTGCAAACGGTCATTAATGTATATGCCACTGCGAGGGGAAATCTTGAAAACAGACTAATAGGATAAAAATTTGGGTTTAATTTAATATAAAAATATGTAAATTTATACATTTATTATAAATAAATTAAAATTTTAAGGCCCATGTTTTTCAATAATATGTGTTCTGCCAAGTAAGTTGCATTATGCCTGTTACATTTTTGTCATAACAAAGTCAACAAAAAGTGGCTTTGGTTAAGAAACAAAGAAGTTTATAATAGGCTCATTCTTTAAATTACTGCATCCATTATTTTGGGGTACATGTTTTTTTTAATGTAATGACATCAATAAAATTGCTTATTTAATTTTTTTTTCTGTTTCTAGGTATTTCTAACCTTTGAAATATTTCTTCCAGGGCTTTTGCATTAAAGGCTAGTACTTATTAAGTTGTAAGTCTAGTCCCATAAGAGTATTTATGCATTATCGTAATGAAAATCATTGATTAGATACTCTAAAAGTTACTGGAAACTATAAACACCCTGACCTTGGGTATTTACTCGAACAACATCTATAGATGTGACTAAGATTATGCTATGCCGTTATTGATTTTTGTACAATTATTTTTATTACGTTGAAGCTCAGGACTTCAGAACTTTTGGTTGAAAAATAAAAAATAGCAACAACCTTAAAATGATATCCATTTGTATAGGTAAAGGTGAATATACATCTATGAGCCGAAATAATTTAAAAATAATTTAAAATTTCTTGAGCCACTGGTTTTCAAAATTGGAACGTGTTTTTAAGCGCCAGATGAACCACTTTTGAACTGTTCGTGGCAATCCACTTCTTGTCAGTTTTTTGATGAACACAATGGCGTTCTTGGTTCAGATCGGGATGGCGTTTTTTATTTTTCTTACTGCTTACAATCCTCCAGGTTCCATCGTGTATTATTTTGTACCTATTGATTTTATTCCACTGGGTTTTCTTTTTTTTTATTTAATTATGGAGTGGTCGGAGGAAATTTTACTGAAGATGATAGATATTTATAAAACCAAATCTTTACTCTAGGATCCTAAACATAACCATTTCAATTTTTTTTTTTTTTTAAAAGAAAATGTTTGGAGCAAAATAGGTGCAGAGATGAATATATCTGGATTGGAGTGCAGAAATATGTTTCCTGTTTGGAAATGTGGGGCCAGTCTTCTGAAGCCAATTATCAAAATCATAAAGCGACATCCACGTGAAATTTTTATATTGGATGCTTATTTCTTGTGAATTCAAGTCCATCATTAGCTCAGTACTAGTGCATTTTTTATACAGGTCATTGTGCCACCAACGTCGTTGTTTCCTCTTCTTGTACAAACTAGTCATCACTAAAGCCACAGCACTCATCATCAAAATTTCTCAATTTTCTTTGCACGAAGACATGATTGTAAGTAAATATGAAATGGGTGCTGGTTCTTCGTGGCTGGTTCTTTCCTTTTCCATGGATCGTTGGATGTTCATTGTGAAAATAATTTCAGTGAATAGTTCAGCCCGTGAAAGGTTCGCAGATGTATATGTAGCTTAAAATTCTTTTTAATTTGTATAATTTTTACTCTCGTAAAATTAAAATTTGCATTGTTGTTATTTCAGCATCTGTACGCCACATTCCACATTTAAGGAATGCTCTTCATGCAGAGGTCAAAGGCATCATTAAAGTGGGACTTGTCTATCTCTTTTTACAAGGGGTGGGTGGGAATGGTGGCCGCCGAAGGTGGCGGCGCTGTAATCCCAGACAGGACGCTTGAACAGCGTAATCAGCCGCCGAGGCGGCTGAGGGGGAGATGGATTGCCGATCAACACGGCATTCATAGATGCACGTTCACGTAAAGTCGTCATTCAACGCACACCGAAACCAGCTGCCGTTGGAACCGTCACGGGGAACGGCCACGGCCCAGGCAGCAGGACCGGAGACACCCCCATGGGCCAGCCGAGTAACCTACAGGAACCGGCCAAGCCCGGAAAGGAAGGTGTTTAGCACTGCCACGGACTCAGCGCGAAGGCGGGGGGATCCAGTGGCCCCTCCGTTTAGCCCGGAGTGTCTTGGACCGCTAGACGAATGAGGACAGGTAATAACGCTCTCTTTCTCCGTATGTAAAGGTGTTAAGGTATTATTACCCTCCGCAGGGATAACACAATTGCCAAATGTCTAGCGATCAAAAACAATGCGAGTTCAATAATTGCTGAAACCCGGTAAATCATATGCGATTTCAATTGGAAATATAACATACATCCGGAAAAGAACTTTGACAAACAAAGTCGAATAGAACTTTTCAAACATCTTGATTTGTAACGCAATACTTTAAATGATTAATTCTTACAATTTAGGCGGTTTCCAAAAGAAAGGCATAGATCTATTGCGAACTGCGCTGGATATTTCAAAAAAATTATATCATGATGTGCGTGTGTGTGTATATATATATATATATATATATATATATATATATATATATATATATATATATACATCAAAACATTAAAGTATACCACGTTCTCATCAATTTATTTTTCTTTTGAAATAAATCAATTTTATTTGTTTTAAAAGCTTAGGCTTTACTTCGACGAATGCTTCCTGAATTCTATAAACTTGCATTATTTGTGATTCAGTAATGAAGCGAAGAATTCTTCCGGATTTTAGGTTCTTTTGGACTCTGGAATTCAGAATAATTGGTCCTATACTATGGATAGGACAGTTTTTTTTTTCTACAAACTGCAATTTGATTTCAAAAATACTTGAAATTCTCAGGTTACGTTTCTGTCTGTTATAACCAAACATTATTACATTTCCATCTGGAATATATAATTTAATATATCTTAAAGAAGAAAGACCACAACCTATAAATGTAAATTTAATTTTGGAACGAATTAAATAATCGTTTCAACCTACGGAAGAAAGGTACATCTCACTCACTGAAATAAACCTAGCCAATTGTTACATTACTTACAATACGGTCTTTCAGGCCTGTGGGCAAGACGGCGGCATTAGGGTTACGGCCCCAGTTGCACCATCGATATATATGTAAATATTAATATTTTCTACATAGGCAGGTAGGAATTTTTCAATACGCCCACATGGCCTAGGCATAAGAGCGCCATAGGTAAAATTTTTCCTCTAACGCCCAATTGTCTCCTCCATAAAATTTAAAATACAAACTTTGATATATATTAATATTACAGTATTTTTCATTGTAATAAACTAAAAATAGGCCATCGGAGGAGAGTCAATTTTATTTAGGTTTATTATTTATTGTGACATAATGCCTAAATTTTTTCTATCGTTCCTGGCAATTTTTAACTCGTGAGTCCCCTGGTGCCCTGTTACCCATGTGCCCTATACATTGCCCCAGTTGCCCCGTACGCCTTTTGCATTGCCTCAGTTGCCCCTGCATCTTAGCTACAAGCCTATGGTCCTTTAAATAAAATGCAAATGAACTTTTGGATATAAATTATAGTGAAAACTTGAAATTCATAGCCAAATTAAAACCACCAAACTCATTGTTTGCTTACTTCCGAAGACGAAATGCTTGTAAGAAAGCTATGCTTGCCGTAACTTTTACCCAAAAGAGTCTGCAAAAATTTACAAGCAAACGACAGAAAACAAGATTCCAAAAATATTACCTGAGCTTTCCATTAAAAATACAGTATTTTCTTTAATCTATAAATTACTTATTATATAAGATAATATAATTAAGTAGGGTAAATCCGGGTTACATGCCTCACTTTTTTTAAAATCGATATTCTGAGACCCATGGCGCACAAACATGAAATTTACTTAGTCATAATAATTAATACACTTTTAAAAAACATATATATTAGTAAAAAATAATTTACAAAAAATTCAATAAGCCGCTGTAATTTATTTTTTAACACCCTTCGTTGCGGCATCTCTGCCGAGTGTGTCGGGTGTTATGCCGCACCATGAGGCTTGCCGCGTTTGGTATAGTAAATAAATTTACGACGTATCAAATAAGTTCCTTCAAAAAACTATGTTATCAAAAAATAGAATAACCGAAATTGCGATCTTATAAAACATAAAAATTGAATAAATTCAAAAAACATCTGCTGTTTTTATTTTGCACTCATTTTCAGAATCGGAACAAACATGGACAAAATAATGACATAAATGAATTACTTTTTTTTTCAAATAGGCTGGACTAATTTTTTAATCTATTCTCTCTCTCCCACAGTCGGCACAAAACTCATCGAAAATCGTACATTCTGCATGAAGCCATCGCTAACTTACATATAGCACAACGTAACCATTCGCATCTTCAGTTGTGTGATAATAATTTTCTTCATATTCATTGCATGTATTCACATCCAAAGTTTGTGATGACCCAGTTTCACTTTCCTCTCTTTTACTCGTTTCACTAGGATTACCTCTGGTTTTAAACATTGCAATGGAATCAAACCCAGAAACATCATCTACTTCAGAACTAGTACTATGACTATTTGATTCATAATCTAACCACCTTCTTTAGTTATTTCTATTTCTTTCTTTTCCAACTTTCTTCTCCAACACTTTCTTTTAACGGTCTTCTGTTTTCTGCAATGGTTAATACAAGTGCCTATTTCTTCATTGCCTTTCCTTTTTTCTTTATTTAGTTTTGAAATTGGAGATATTGCATGCAAATATTTCGATGGAGTTGTAATATTCTTTTCAGGCAAACCTTGACTGGTGGATGGCTCTGTATCTGCAAGGTCTTATGCTTTCGACTCAAGTGCATGTTTATGCGATGGTTCCATTCTCAATAATGACGAAAAAAAAAAGAATTTTGGAGAGCTTTTTATGAATTTGGCGGATTTTTTGAAAACTTTGATGATATTTTTATGTATTTGTAAGAAAAGAAAATTATAATTAAATTGGAGACATTTGACTAGGATTTGCGATTATATTTAGCGGCATTTGGTGCAAAATAGCGAAAAATTCTAAAATAAATTAACATCCAGAAAGAATACGCGTTGACCTGTATCGCTGATTTTAACTACGGCATGTATATATTTGTTGCATGTATATATCGGTACGAA
>QLNU02015360.1:124214837-124225507 GCA_006491805.2 Dysdera silvatica
TATGAGATCTCTGAGTAAGCGTTCTTTGCACTGTTGGGAGTCGAACCCGAGTTAACTACGTTGGTTTTTTTTTTTTGTAAGGATGATAACCCCCCACCACCAAGGCATTTACGCATTCAGGAAAATTAGTGTCCCAAAAACTTTGTAAACCACATTTCCAACATAGTGGAAGGTTACTTTGCCTGTTGCCACCCACTTTTAGCAATGTTAAAAAAATTTTCAGGTGATGGATTCTGAAATTTCCCCCAAAGTTAGTATGTTAATTTAAGTGAAAGTTGAATAAACAGATTATCTAATTTTATATGCTTTAAATATCTTTGATGAAAGCATTTAAAAAAATAAAAATATATTCAACAACTGTAATCTGTTCTCTTAATTTAGACTAAAACTATAGGTAGTATTTCTAGTACCTGGGTGATTTTCAAAATAACAGCCTGGTTTGATGTCCTAATCTTTGAACCCTTATTTTAGATTAAAAAAATTAATTTTTTAATACTTTTAGAACATACAATGGTACATTATTTTATGGTTGATAAAATGTATCTATTAAACTGTTTGTGTCTTTAAATATTTTTGCTATTTTCTAACATTTTAGTTATCAGGTAATAGAAATTTGCATGTCCCAGATCACAAAACAAAACTCAGTTTCCTTTTATGCTTTACACCTGGTTATCCGATATATATGAAATAAAAAAATATAGTACTACATCTTAATTTTAACAAAATGCAAGTGAATTCAAAATATTTATTTGATAATTTAAAATTGAACCTTAATATGTGTTCCCACCCCCCCTCTTCACCTCATGAGTGTTACCTCAGGAAGGTTACTCTGGTGTTATTTTACAAATATTGCAATTTATGCAGTTGGTAATACAGCTAAAGGAAGCCATTTTGTTCTTCCTTACCTAATACAGACAAATATCTGGATGACTACTGCATTTTTTCTTGTTATTTTCAAAAGTTCATATGAACGCAGTAAGTATTTTTATTTCTTCTCATGAGTGTTACCAATATATTTTTTATTTATTTATTTAAGTATAAAGACTTTTAATTTTAGAATAATGTATTTGTTTTTAAAGAATCAATAGGCCAAACTTTTTGCTCTTCAAAATGATTTACAGTCTTCTGGGTTAAAATTCTTTCAGAAATCTCAGGAGATTTACTTTTTACAAGTATTCATGAGAAGAATGTAACACTCATGAGGAAAAAGTAATAAATTATTAAATAAACCTACAGTTATAGATATAGTATGCAATCTGAATCAAACTAATTTTAATATTTATTTTGGGAATATTTTTTGATACAATTTTTGTATAAATATGAGTACCCAAACAAAGTTCTAACTTTAAATTTGTACTTAGAAAGCATTCATGGCAAAGACACCTTTTGCAGTTTTTTTAAAATACAAATTTTAATTTTAAGGATAGCAAACTATTTCTAAATAGCCACATATATTATCCAAGCAAATTAAAATTCTGAATTTACAAATTCTTAAATTTTTTTATCTTAATATACTAATTTTGGAAAAAGAAAGCAGTCAATAAGTAGTTTTTCTTCAACTTTTAAGAGAAAATTAACAGCAGTCGAGAAACAGAGATGGCACCATACAAAAAGAAAGCTTGATGCTGCACGTGAAGAAGCTTATAGAGAAAGTCAAAAGCAGAGAAATGCTGAAAGAAAGAAAATAAATGGAATAATAAAAGACAGCAACGGAAGCAGAAACATAGCTGGCGACAATATGACAGAACCCGGCGTCAGAAACAAGCTGCATCGAATTCGGTTCTTTTAGCAACATCACCTCACAAAGAAATTTTACCATTGCAACCAAAACCATAAGTGTAGAACTGTGCTCTGTAATCATTCAAAATATGCCCATGAAAATATTAAGCTGAAAAAAAAAATAATCGAAACCCTTACAAATAAGCTCATTGATGAAAAAAGAAAAAAGGGTAAATATAAGAAACGCTTCCAAAAGGTAGTTGGAAAGAACATATATAAGATAATAAGAACTCCTGATGAACAACTGACACCCAAATCTAAAACAAAAAACTTTTACACTAAACTTATGGTAGAAAAAAGCCAAAAAAAAAGCAGGATGACATTTGTAAACAACGAAGTTGCTTGTACACTTTTATTCAATACGTTTCTTTCATTGATGAAGCAGAGTTATAAAGAATCAAAGAAAAGCGACAAAAGAACTTTCAGCTCCATGCTTTTCTCTCAGAAATTAATGAACTGTTATCGTGTTGAAGCAATGACAAGCAGAGCCTTAGGTCTTGCACAGATAGGAAAAGGTTAGTACTGTTAAGAATTAAGAAAGAAGAGAAATATAAACAGCTGATTGGATTTTTTTTTTTTTTTTCCTTCATGACGATGTAAGTCGTAATACTGAAGGAACGAAAGAAGTTATAACAAGAAAAAAAATAATAAAAAACAGAAACGTTTCTTAAATATTTCTGGTGAAGAAAATACTTTACTCAGATTAAATGAAAATGATATTGCATATGTGAAGTTTGAACAAATAATTTCCATACTTCCACAGCCTACTTAAAAAACCAAAGGTGATCATATTTTCTATAAGTTTGATGAAAAAATAGACGTATTTAAGCAAAATTCACAAAAATTAGTGAAAGTTAGGGGGTTTCAAATTTTTGAAGAGCTTGTTACAAGTATTGCTTGGTCAGTGTTTTTGAGTGTAGTTACCTAAATGTGCTCAAAACTGTTTTTCAACATTTTACTCATTTTCTTAATTTTTGAAATAAACATTAAGTCGTTACCTTTGTACCAACTACTGTTTTTATTTTGGGCTTATTAATTTCATTAAGCGCTTGTAATACTTCCCTTTGTATAAAGCTTTATACATATTTCAATATCATAAGTACGGTTCAGACATCATGAGTGTTACTCTGTCTCATAGTGTTACCATAGCTAAAAGTCGGCTTTACAATAATATATTTGTTAGTTGATTTAATTTTATTGTCTTGTGACTTAAAACTTTCTAATCATTCATAGTAACTGCAGTGAAAAAATGGAATTAAAAGTAAATAATATTTTTATTGGAAGTTAACCTCCTCGTTAAAGAAATAGTACCTATGAGATAAAATGCTATTAAAAAACTTAAAAATTTTAAATAAATAAATAAATTATAATAACATTATAACTTAGAATATAATGTGTAAGTTAAAATAAAACCAAATTATTTCATTGATTATTGACACAAAAAATGTTGAAAGTAACACTCATGAGAAAAATTGTGACTTGCCAAACTTCATTATCAATTTTTTTCAAATATTAAGAAAGGAACTCATAAACGATCACTCACAGTTCTGTAGAGTACAAGAAATTAATAACAGAGATATATTTTTTATTATCCAAGTTAATTTTTTATGTGAAGGAAAACTTAAAATGGCAATTCATATGAAAACGACCCACCTATACATAAAATGGTGCTATTAGTAATTTATTCAGATTTAAAATGCCGTACATGAAGTCTAACTATTAACATTATGAAATTTAGTGTTTTCAGTTATTAAGACTATAAAAACAAAAAAAGTACTTTTAACAAACTATTAAACTATATACTGATAACTTTTTCATTAACAGTAAATGACAAAAAAATACATAATCTTGATAAGTTTAAAAAAATTATACAAAATAAGATATAGCATCTGAATAATAAAAGTATAATTTTAAAGAATTCAAATATTGGATTTAATTTTATTATCGAAATTTAAAATGTGATGGAGATATTCTGTTTACATTTTTAATGAAATTTAAAGGAAGTTTATATTCGGCCTCGAAGCTAGTCAAATCGCTATTGGTGCCATCCCTAATTTACATTAAGCATTTGTCATGAACAGTTTCATTCTTTACAAAACCCAATGTGCTTATTTAGATCTCAAGACAAATTAAATAAAACTATTATCCACTTTAAGTAAAACATCTATAGAAGAAATGGCAGAGAAAACAATAGTTATGATTAACATAAAGAAAATCTCAATAATTAAATGAATTATTATATAATTTCAACATGAAATAAATGTTTAATTTAGATCTTACTTATTTCACTTGATGCTCATTAGTGTTCGGTTACGTGAACTTTTAATTACTAGAATCCAACTTAACGCCAATTAGATCAGATCATTGATCAACTGTACTTTGAAATTAATTGTGCATAGTATAACAGTAGAAGAAAATTAACTTGAATAAAAAGGAATTTTTGGAATCATTTTTAATATAACATTACTAGTTTACATTTGTAATACAATAGCCAATCTTATCATACTTTTTATAACAGTCTATATAAGTAAAATACATCTATAACAATACTCTAGGGACCAGGAAAAGATAGACTTGTGGACAAAGGTGAACCTGGTGCATTCTATATCTGTTGAAACTGTAGAAAATATTGTTATATACAGGTTTCGTTTCACATATATATGCCAATTTACACTATAGCATTTTTTTCTTCTTTTCAATTTTACAATGGTAAGGCTTTAATGATTACACTGAGTTTAATGGAGAGAATTAAAGATGTGAAAAAATAAAGAAATTAAAAAAAAGGATATAAAAGTTTTATGAATATAACACACATTATATATATTCTATTACTTATACTATTCCAGTAGTTCCCAACCTGGAGGTTGCGAACTGGTTTCTGGGGGGTCCCTGTAACTATTTTTGTTGCACTTATTTTAATAAAGAATTCCATACCAAATGTTTCCAACGCTTTTATATTTCAACATGGATACACACATTGCATTATTCTACTAATGGTTGTTAATTTTATATCTATAATGCATTAATTATGCATATTATAGGCCTATTAATATAACACATATAATTAATATAATTTTGTATTTAATGTGTTTTCTTTACTCTGTTAAAAATGCTTTTATTAAGCAAATGGTCCAGTAATGGACAGAGGGGAGTCGCGGATCTTTCCGTTACTATAAAAGGGGGTCGCAGATTACTTGGCTACTATAAAAGTGGGACGCGGTTTGAAAAAGGTTGGGAACCACTGCACTATTCATTTACAATAAAACAAGATACTACATCCAAGACTGAACATAATACAATATGTCATGTAGTATGGAAACACTGTACATTTCGGGGGGAGGGAGGATGATGCCCAACAAACAATACATTCAAAGGAACTGAAAAAAAAATAGTTGATTAATCCGAACCTATTAAGGAAATGGGTGAATGCAGGTTCAGGTAATGATTATCACAAAACTCCGTCAATTCAGTGGTAACTCATATTTCTCCACTTATACAGTAGCCTATATTTACCCTAAATATAATAATTAGACATATTTATTTTCTATGCATTCCTATTACAGTTTAGGGTACTTATTTCCAAGCAAAGGTGTTAAGTTGCTGAATTGTCGATTCTGGTTACCTGCTGGCTTCCCTAGAGCATATTTCTTGTGGTAACTTTATTTTATTTATTTACAAACCATATTTGTCTCAATCTGCTATGATAGTTTGGCTCTTCCAATGGTTTTAATTGTGTTTATCTTTTAGTTATGAGCTTGAATTGATTGAACTGAGTTACGAATCAGAGATTGAAAATATGAATTGGTTGAATCCAGTTATGAAATCAGTTGTAATAAAAAAATGAAGTTAGTTGAAAGAAAACAGGTAAAAAAGATGAGTTTGAGAAGTAACATGTGGAAAGGTTTCATTGTGTAATTAATATGTAATTTCATATGTGTAATTTAATATGTAATTTCATGGTTTGTAGTCATGCGAGACTGCATTATGGGAATATGATCCAGAAGATTTATCTCCATCATTTTTAAAATGGATTAAACATATTTATCCATCCTGGATGGCTGACAACTCATATTAATGCAAGTTTTTATTTTTTTACACAATTTCCTTAAAATATTCCAACAACGATTCTGTGATGGTTTTTTCCTTCAAATTGTGCTTCCTATTGGGGGTACAGAGTGCTAGCGAATGATCCTCTTGTGGCTAGGGCCATCTTGATGCATTCAAGGGCTCTAGACTTATTCATATTTTAGGGTCCTTTTTATACTTACTTTTACATTTTTAAATTTTTGCAGTAAGAAAAATGATGACTAATATTTTGACACCCGCATTAAAGCTCAAACTAGAGCTTTTGAAAAAAAAAAAAGAGAGAGATAAAGAGATACCTCTTGGGCTGGAGTTTAACTAGGGACCCTCCATATGATTCAGAGTGCCTTTTTCTGATTAGACTACTAAGATACGTGAATGATGCTTCCTTTCCCAAATATTGTTAGACAGATGTGTTGACTAACAGTTGGAAAATTGTGTTAACCCTTCGAAGGGTAATAATATCCTATAAAACTTTACATATGAATAAAAGAAGTATCATTCTCATATTTCAGTAGACTAGACAGAAAAGGAACTCTAGATTATACAGAAGATCCACAGTTCAACTCTGAGCTGAGATGGTGTTGTTGTTTTTTTTCTTTACAAAAGGCCTAGCTAGTGTGAACTTAAATGTGGGTGTCAAAATATTAATCGTCATCAATTTCCCCACAAAAATCAATAAAAACCTGTCCCAATGGTTTCACATGTCGACCACTTTTGGACAAATTGTGCTAACCTTGATAGGGTAATTATATACAATAAAAAATCCAATGATCTCACAGACCTTTTAATATAACGAGACTGTTTAACACACTCTATATCACTTATAAAACCCATTTTTTTATCTGCTCTTTTAACCAACTTAATTTCGTTCCCACAATTTGGTTTGCAACTAAATTCAATCTCTAATTCAAAGCTAAATTCAAGCTTATAACTGAAAGACGAATACTTAAACACACTTCAAACTATTGGAAGAGCAAGACAATCTTAGCAGATCGATACATAAAAGGTTACCACAAAAGATAACATCCTAAGGAAGCCAGCAAGTAACCAGAACTGACAATTCAGCAAATTAGTGATATTCCTTGGTGTTGAGCAAGCTAAACTGTAATAGGGCTACATATGAAATTCATACATTTTGATATTGCATTTAGGATAAACATATGAACAAAAAGGTGAAGTACAACATTTGAGATGAACAACATTGATAAACTGAAAGAAATAGTACTATGAAGATTGAGACAAGTTACAAGATGACTACAGCATAATATTTTCTGGTGATAATGGAGTGATTGGCGATATATAGTTAAGAATCTTTGAAGATTCTCTTAAGCCACTTAGGAAGGCTCCCGTTACAGAATTTGGACAATTCCGATACGTTGCCTCCCCAGCAAAGAAAATTTTTTTATCAATGTCCTTTGCCATTGTGTCATATAATGAATATGAGGAACCTACTTCTACATAGCTACTTGAACACTTTATATCAGGGTCAAGAGACCACTGCGTAACCAAGTAATATAAGGGTTCAGGAACTTCTATGGATAGATTGCTGAACAGTCGCCTCAGTATTTCGATGCACATTTCTTTCAGTTCTTGATTGCTCTTATTCTTAACAGAATCAAAGGCGGATGCAGAAAAGTAAGAGACTAGAGTTGGAAGTTTATCATCAGCAGTTGTGACATCTTCAAACAATTGAAATGGTTGAGTTTCAGTGGTAACGATGGCGAACCTCTTCTTTCCACATTTCAATAGAGGAGCCCAAAATTTGCTTGGAAATTGTAAGAATATTTTTTCATAACAGTAACAGCCCAATTCTGAGATGCACAATACCTTTTCCTCCGGAAGTGGGGGGTTAAATTTGATCGTGTTAGCTTTGAGTATGGCCAATGGGACAGTTATTAGTACTTTCGAAGCAGTCAAAGTATTTTGGTTTGTAGTAACACTTACACATTGATTTTCTAATGATATTGATGTAACTTTGGTCTCTAACTGCACATTTAAGCTTTCTGCCATGGAATTGATAAGGGAGTAAAGTCCTTTTGAAACAGATCCATCGACACCATCAGTTTTAGGGCATTCATAGTTTAGTAGTGTCAGTCTTTTATAGGGTACTCTTTGCTCAATTTCCTTCACGTTCAATATACAGTTGAAAACATTACTTTCTTCTGAGGTGAATGAGCGTATATGATCATGAAATTCTTTTTGATTTTTAGTGATAATATCATACCAACCAGCATCTTCATTGTACTCTTCTGCATTCTCTAGAGCCCCATTAACTATACCACTATACTGATGCTCCATCTTTTCATACATCTCATCAGAAACGATTGAACCATTCGCTGAGATTAATACCACATCTGAAACTTCATTTATCACGGATTTTGCTTGATGGCTCAAAATGGTCAAAGGATTGCATGTCAAACCATGCACCACATGAGCCCCATAAGGCAAGTTATTTATGTCCAAGATCCGTCCTCCAATTCTGGATTTAGCTTCCAAAACGACAGTTCTAATGCCATGATTCGTTAAATGTTTAGCTGCCGACAAACCAGATATTCCCGCTCCAATGATGATCACGGTTTCTTCAGCCATCGGAGATAAAGGAAAATATCCTACCGGTGAATGTACCAGTCCATAATTAATTACTGCCATTTGTGTGAGTACTTTCATAATCTTTTGTGCAGCTCCTAACAGGTATATACGAACCAAACCTCGACAAATCAAATATTCCGCTATCTTCTTAAGAGTCAGCCACTCATACGGCAATAAATTCCACAAACTTATGATAAGATTCCGTATACCCATAAACAGTGAAGGTGGCATAACAGATGCTGGCATATAATCAATTTCATATTTTTCGAGAATATCAGGTTCAATCCAAATTTGAGACTGTCCATTAAGGCATTGGTAAAATGGCGATATATATTTAGGTGGATTTATTAGAACAATATTATGCGTAGGTGGGGATAGGCCCATGGTTTCGACACAGTACATCGTAAGGTATGGGCCAGATGGAGCCTTTTTCAGAAACGGTATCTCAGTTAAATTGGCCATCCAATTGGGTTTTGCTACATCAGCGACACAAGACTCTTCAGGAATATCACAATGGTTTTTCTTAATCCTTTCATAAGCAGTTTTGCAGGTGAAATGGCAAATGAACCCGGCAGTGGGTTCACCTTCCATCCTGAATTCTCTCCATTTTCTACAATTTGGAAGGGTACACTGGATCCAATATGGCAATACACTTTCAGAAATAAATAACTTCAAATTGGGTTTGCAATATCTGATGCATTTCCACAACTGATACCAACTGTCATATTCCAAATAACCTGGCTTATGGAATCTATAAAAGTGATCAAAGCAGTCATTACAATAATGCTCACCAAGGCTTATGTGGTACCACCTTGAGGTATAGCCATCACGGGTACAACTGCTTGATGCCTGAAGGCAGCATAGTGGCTGTGGTTCTTTACATCCCACTTTGGTACAACAACGGGATTGAGGTTGGATTGGTTCTTCCTCATCCTGGTTTTTTGTTGGTGGTTTTATTACTCGGAAGGGCCTTTGCCTCCCTTCCGTAATCTCATTGTCTGAGCTGCTTGGTACGCACACTGTGTCTTCCTGTGATACTTTCCTTTTTTTAGAGGACAAAGTCCTCCTATTTCCCAAGTTCAAACCTGACCTTCCCATTTCACTGCTAGCCATAATAATACTAATAAAAGAGAAACTGTCTATAACAGAAACAAATCGTTCACAGTTTGAAAAATATAGTAATCAACATTTGGGACTCAAAATCGCAATGAACAGTTAAAATGCGCAAAGAAAGTGCATATAATTACCCTTCGGTCATTTTCTTCTAATTCACAATTCAAGATATCAAGAAACACGGATCTCGTAATGAAAGAAACAATAACGTCATGGTCAAAAAAGTGCTTTTAGACGTAAAAACCATTGCATTAATGGAAAACTAAAACCTGCAGCATACATGTCAAAACGCACGCCGAAATATAATAAACAATAGCACATTACGGTACATTGAATTATCGATGCCATTTTTGTTTTAATAAAATTATACACAAGATTAAAACCACGGCTTCGTTTGAGTTAGTGTCTCTGTCTCTAACTGTAAAACTAAATTCATCGGCAAGAACGTACAACTAAATGCTTTAGAACCAAAAAATACAAATTTATAAATTTTTACTTAATTTTCATAATTTTAATTTCAGAAGATGAGTTAATAAAAGGTGGCCGCTGAGGGCGGTGCTGTCTTCTGAGACATTTTAGCTGCACTGCCAGTCTTCTTTTCCGTCCATTGGCCACTTCATTTGAGGGGGCGGACCCCACTGTACTTTCTCCTAGGAAATTTAAAATTACAATTAACTGCTAGGTAATATTGAGGTTGATATTTCAGCCGTCTTTAGAATATCCTCCACCATGGGCGTTCATACGAGTACTTCTATGGGGCTGAGAAACATTAAGAGTACTTCTAGAGTGCCTGAGAAAAATTATTACCTCCTTCTCAAAGCTATCGAGAATTTTAGTGAATGTACAAGATACCAAAACGCTACAAAAATAATTGATACTGCTTGACAATTAGTAATGAGCTAAAAAGTACCTTATTTTAAAATGTGACTGTAAAACTTTTGAAAGTAAATGCATAGCAGGTTCGAGCAAATAAAATTTTTAAACGGCTATGGGGGGTCTCGAATCCCCTCCGCCCCCATATGGGGGGTCATGCCCTCCACCTTCGAGTATGGAATTGACTGGAGGGAGCATCGAAGGGAAAAGGTGAAGCCAGGCAGCAGGGG
>QLNU02015360.1:124232107-124243792 GCA_006491805.2 Dysdera silvatica
CTTACACTAATGATCATTCAGTGTATTTTAAACCATAATATAAAACTAAGATTTTTAATACCGATATTTGGCATGCAAGGGTCGAAATTTGCAACTTGCCCTGGCAATCAAATTTTTAGAAGGGCAAATTAAAAAAATCAGTTGCCCCCTCAGGCAATCAAAAATTATTTTTTTAACCTTGATATTTATAATATAATAAATCAAAAATATCGTTAAAAGCAATATATAATCAGATTTTAAACACGTGTTTTTTTTATTGTTAATAGACTTGCTTCTCAGTCTTCCAACTCAGAGTGCAGATTAGGTTTTCTGTCATGAAAAGGGTTAACGGTGATTGGCGAAGCAAGCTATGTATTTCCATTACAACAAACTTAAGAATAACATTATCATCTGCAAGTATCGAAGATTTTGAACCAAATGAAGCCATTAACATGTGGTTAAGTGCAAAACAGAGAAAACCATACCACAAGCTGAAAGCCACAACATGAAACTTGAAAACAAGCACCCCTTTTGCTAGAAGATTCAGATATATCAGTATAGGTGTACAACTGATGATAATTAAAAATTTGTATCGTGGGTAAATCTTCTATTCCTACTTTCACCCCTTAATATGCAAGTGAATATGGCAATTTTACAAATAAATATTTATTATATATGCCCAAGAATCAATTTTTATAATTTCATTTTAATGTGTTGCATCAATTTTGATTTTATCCAGAGCAATCCTGATTTTCGGACGTTGAATACTAATAAAAAAATTATATGCTATTCGCAAAAAACTGATTTCATATTCTTGATACAGAACTTAGGGACTGTCATTTATGATAAGTCTTGCATCAAAGTGCAAGCTTCCACAAAAGTGGTTCCCTTGTTAGTACTGATAAAATGCAGTCTTTTCATTTTACGTAAATTATAATTAAGAATACAAAATTTTGTTGAAGTAATATAGTAATTATTATTATTATTTTTAAATTATAACGAATTAATGAAAAGCTAACTCAATGAACAAAGCCGCTTTTATTATACTATTAGAACTTACAAAGTAATTTTTCTAGCTTTTTGTGCAGCCAAGTGTCGGAAACCAGGGGTCTCTGCAGTGGTCATATGGCCACCACAATAAATACGATAACCTACATAGGCTACAGATGGTAACGTATTAGACTAATAACATATGTATTTATTTTGACCACCATTTAGAAGCTGCATTATGAGAAGTATGACGTCACACGTAAAAGGTGAATTAACCAAATACTTTGTTGAAAGTATATGGAGTTGCTAAAAACTGATTTCTTGGTACTGGCACTACACATTTTAGTGGCCACACAGCTCACACCCCGTAAGCACACTCCTGATATCAGTACATTGTTTTAAAATACCTTTCTACAGTAGAATGACAAAAGGTTATTAAGAAGTCTTGGAACATCATGTGTTGCAACACTTTTTTTATATATTTGTTTATTTTTCTAGTGAGATAGTTATTTTTAGTTAATTGAAACTTTGATTAAATAACAACTGAAATTTTTAATGAAGATATTCTTTTATTAAATTTTTAGCCTTACGTATAAAATCAGTTACTATTATTGGAATAAAACATGCACCAATTTAAATCAAAGTTGCCTTTTTTAAATATACATTTTCACTAAGCGATTTATAACTCAATGGGACTAAATAAAATAACTGAATAGACTAAACAGATCTGCAATTTAATGGGAAAAAATAAAGCCATATTTTACCTGTTTCATATTCGTGTTCTGTAAGACTAGGTTCCAATCTACCCATTTCGATTACATTAAACTCCAATTGGGGAACACTGGAAATATTTTCAGCTCTTGCAATATTATTAACTTCTGATAGAAGAGCTATAGGCGGTGTTTTAACATTGGAATTTTCAGACGCTGACAAGATCCCAGTGACTAATATTTTTTTTTACATTTTGGAAAACATTCGTTGCGGTTGTTTGGTCATTTGACCCACTTAGATGCCTTATAGAGCTGAAAAAGGACTCGATTTCATCACTAGAAAATTTTCTTGTCGAGATATAGTGAAACCCATTTCCTAAAAGGAATTTAATACATTGAATTGTGAAGTTAGTAGTCAGAACTAGAGCCTGATATGTTTCTTGACTCAAGAATTCGTTTTTGTTCGTACAACTAATCTTCCATTTCTCTAAATATTCTAAAAAATCAGATAACCACTTCAAACGTTCATCATCAATGTCAAAAAATGGTTTCAAAATATCTTGTTTCGCTAAAATGTAATATTTTGTGCTGCGAATGTTATGTATCATGAACCATTTATACACCATTTCCATGAATTCTATTGTAGGTATAGCAGCTGAAAACTCAAACATTTTAAATTGTGGGCCATATCTCTGAAGGACTCGAAGTGCTGCTGTAACATCGATGGAAAATATTTCCACGGCCCGACGCACATTCATTTTTTCAAAACTGCTTGGAAATACATGTTTACGTGATAAATTCCTGACTGGTTTTAAGATCATATTTTTTTGTATATAATAGAGACGCCTTACATACTCAGCAGATAGGTGTTGGTTATTATTTTTTAATTTCCTATCTAAAAATAACGAGCGTATATTTTTTTTTATAATGTGACAATAATCGTAACTCAAAAATAATACTCTATTTTCATCAAATGGATGAACAATTGTTGGTCGGGCTTGACCTCCTGATAAAATATCAAATAAATTTACATTTACTTTGTGATTGTCTGCCACTATACGTAATACCTTAAAACCAGTACTTTCTAAATTTTTTATAACAGCGAGCACTATTTTATGCAGTTCAATGCCTTTCAGATCTTTAGTGAAAAAACAACTGACTGGCAACCTATAACGCGATGATATACCGACGAAAACAAAACATAGCAGTTTATTTGCCAGTTGATTTGCAATTCCTAATTCATCTTCCAATCCCCCATATCTACATTTTTACCTATGCACTTATTGTTTTCATTACATGTTGTAACTTAACAGGATTAAATGTAAATTAATAAGTGCTTTTTAAATTATTGACTCTAACAAGAAAGGCTATGTTTGTTAGGAAATGCATATATAGCTTTGATGTTGGATGAACTTAAAACAATTAATGCACCTTAGCTTAGCTACTACAGAGTAAAATTATGAAGGGGAAACAAATTACCTTTACGTGAGATATTTGTAATCCATTGTATTCGAAGGGTTTCTTCACTTGGAAATTCGTGAAAGGATACATTACTTTTTCCTGACTGCGATTTACAAAATGGAACACAATAATATACTCCCATTATTATCACAAATAAATATCATGTAAAAATTATAGAAAACCCAGAAACCCTTTTTAATCTTCGGTTAACTGCTGCAAACACATGAAAGCATATGGCATGTTTGTACCTGTGATTTGGCGTCCCCTATGAACAACCCCAGTAATTACTCCAAAAGAAAGTGGGGACACCCTTGAAATTCACGTGAGCAGGCCTGTAGTAAATCTAGTTGGCCTTGGTACTACGATGACTATGCTCAGAAACTTCTAAACCAATCAAATGTCGCCACTGCTTTTTGACAAAGGGCGAAAAACCGGACAATTCCCTCTCATACATTGCTTTCTTTGCACTTAACCAGATTTTCTCGAAGTGACATACTATAAATTCGTATTCAAATTCTTCATTATATATTGAAACAAGTTGTGTAATATATATTTTGTGAATAAGAAAATAGTTAGATAAATATTACGTTATGACAAAGGATTTTCCTAGTTATGGTTACCATTGAAGTGATTGAAACCTCGAAAAATAAGCCATGTGCTCTACATAATGGGTATTCCTATCGAAAGGAAAGAATTTTTATGAGTTGTTACGAAATTTAAAAAGTGAAGCCAAATATAATGATTTCATTTATGACAGAAATTTCCTTCATATGGAAGGAAAGAAAAAAAAATACGTTAAATTAGATGAGGGAATTCGAAAAGTACTAAACCAATATGAAGTCGATAGCAACCTCAAGGAATGCCTTATAAAATTATCCTACGTATAAAAGTTTGACTAAATACAATAGAATAATAAATAAGAAAAAAGCACAAAGGGAAAAAATAAAAGTAGATGAGGAAAGCAATTTTCTTCCTGTGACTTTTAAACAAGCCAACGTAACACTGTTACTGCTGTGCCAGTCCTAAACCTGTAAAAAGTGTGAAGGGAAGTCGAACTTTTTAAACGTAGATGACTGTATAGAAGGATAATGAGAAATATAATTTACCAATTTTTGCTAAAGTATAAATTTGCGACTACTTCTTATATATGCAACTTCCAAAAATAGCCACTGTTATAAAAGCTAAATACAAATTATTATTTTAAAAACAAAAGCACATGACGACGTCAAAATAAAATATTAAAACACACAATTTATTTTATAAAAAATTAATAAAAAACTTAATGATTTACTATTGAAAGTAACTTCCGCATATAGCGGGCGCGAGCAATAAATATTTTATAAAGGGAAGTGTTTAAGTATTACCTGGGTGGGGTGGGGTGGGGTGCTGTTCGTCGTATTTTCCTATGTTAGCCAATGTTAATTTTTGCTTGCTAGTGGGGGAGGGGTTGAAATGAGTAAAAAATTGCGTACGGAATACTTGAAAACTCCCCAGTATTTGTTTTATTGTGCAGTGAAATCTGACTCTATAATGATTAACTTGTCCATAACGGTATTTTCCGTAATCTAAGCAGATTTCGTATAACATGATCTTTATTTATACTTTTACATTAATTGTATTACAAAAGAATACAACAATTTATCAGGGTTCATTTATATAAATCGAACACTACGCAGATTAAATCAAACAACAATATCAATCAACGTTTATTGGCGTAGTGATACCAACGCCGATGTTATGGCGTGATTGAAGTTTTACAAATTTTTAGTGTTTCGTATGTTTAATTCACACTAAAAAAGTTCAAGATGTTTAATTTAACATGTGTTGCCAAAATCGGTGTCCGAAATTTACCCAGCATAATGGCTTTATACAATAATTTTCACCACCTATGGATAAATAGCTCAAGATAGAGCTTTTTTGTTTTTGGAGAAAAGGAGACGCCGTCCTCACTCTAGATTCAAGCCAGGGTCCCTCCGTTGAGCCCGGAGTATTTTGACTGATAGACTAAAGAAGACAAGAACAGCTCTCACTTTCTCCGTATATAAGGGTGTAAGATATTATTACCCTTCTCAGGGATTACACAATTGCCAAATAATTGTCAACACACAAAGCCTCCGGGGCGAGTTTTTGTGAGTTTTCGTGGGGGAATTTATTTTTACTCAATAATTTTCGACACCCACGTAGAAACGAACTCAAATTAGAGCTGTTTTTGTTTAGGAGAAAAAGAGACACCGTCCTCATCCTAGGTGAGAACACCAAAAGTCACCCCTGTTCGGTGGCATTTGTTACCCCGTACGGGAAACAACAATGAATTTAAAAATATTGAAAAAAACAAAACAAAATGGAAATATAATCTAGGAAGTATAACAACCGTATGAGTATTGTTTGAGGTTATGTTTAAAAATGATTTTAGTGAATTTAACTTAAAAATGTGATTTTGGCGATTAAAGTTATGGACTGTATAAATTTATGACGAAATTATCCTAAATACAAATAAAGGTTTATAAACTTAATTTTAAAACATACACACTATTAAAATATGTGGCCCAAAGCTTCGTCAAAATATGGAATTGATGGCATGAAAGTTAACAATCAAACTCAAAACAGTGTTGCCAGAATCAGTGTCCGAAATTTACCCAGCATAGTGGCTTTAATTACCCTAGCGGCTTAAGTAACACCGATTTTTGGTAGTTAATCGTCACGTTATTTTTGGTTAAATCATAATATTGTGGTAATTAATAGCGTAATAAATGCGTATAAAATGCGGTAATAAATAATTCCTTAGTTTTCATATTACATTGCATGTAACTGTTAATTATAGTAAAAAGAAAAAATATGTTTTAAATCATGACACACAAATATTGATGTATATGTAGTATCCAATGATTTTGTGACTAACTATAGAAAAAATTATATTTTAAATAATGCTGCATATAGCAAAAAAGTGTGTGAAGAAAGCTCCAAGTAATCGTGATCAAGTGATTATAATCGAATATAATAGATTACATTTTCGCGAAAATTACATCTGTAACTTTAATCGAATGTTTTGAAGTAGCTGTAATCTGCAATATAATCATAATCACACTTTTAAATTTCATTTAATCAAAATTTTATTGAATTTAAACTTCAAATGACCCTGGAAACGACCCCTAAGTAAAATATAGATAACGAAATCCCCACCCCCCACCTTCAAGACAAAAACTTTTGTTTCAAACTTTTTTTTGTAAGACCTTCATTTTTTTTTAGATATTTCACAGTATCAATTTAATATGGTCCACCCTGTATATATTAAAGAACGTTTATTTTAATTGGAGAGGTACTTATTTTGCAATGTCACCCTCAGTGTGCATCATTCAAAAAAATCTGTTGCAGGTAATTAAAGACTATAAATACTTAACTGAATTACATTCATTTCATGAAGGAATAACACACGATTTCATCAATCGCGGATACAAGGGGGTCACAGGGGCAGAGGCTTAGCCAGGGGTAGATTTTGGGTTGTAACCTTTCCATCGCAATGAAATTTTGTCTATTTAACATAAGAATATATGAATTGTAACTCTATAACCCATCCCATTAAGCTTATAACCCTCCTGAATTTTCTGCCTACGGCACTGCACAGGGATCATGACCCCCAAAAATATATTTTTTCACTGTAAAAAATTCCAACTTTTATGAAAAATGAAGGGTGTTATTCCAAGACCATGGCAAATTCTGCCCTTCAACCCCTCAAAATGAAAGTCTGTATCCGCTCCTGGAGTTTATGAGGGTACACTGAGCTAGAGGGCATAATTGTGACATTTTATATGAAAATAGTCATTTTTAATTAAAAAAAATATATATATATCAGCTAGCCGACCCTGTGGATATAATGATGTGTCGGCGAAACGACCTTGTCGGTGAAATGACGTGTTTGCGAAATGACCTGTCGGCGAAATGATCTGTCGGCGAAACGACCCTGTCGGTGAAATGACGTGTCGGTGAAATGACCCTGTCGGCGGAATGATCGTCGGCCAAGTGGTGTCGGTGAAGCATGAGTGTTGCTCAAAAAGAAGGGTACGAGAAAGGTACGCCGAAGGTGACGGCGCTGTGATCCCAGACAGGACGCTTGACCAGCGCAAGTGTCGGTGAAGTAACGTGTCGGTGAAGTGACTGTCGGTGAATTGAACACGACCGCTAAAGAAATGCTATTAAAGCCGTGGTAAAAGAACAACGATTTAAAAGAATAACTAGTGACAAAAGGCAGGCTACATTATTTGTTCATCCAAAAAAGTTTACCTTCCAGCTAACGGCACAAAAAAATTCTCGTTTTGATTTACGTTTTTGAAATTTGTGTTTGATTTTAGTAAACTGATAAGTTGTTCGCACAAAAAAGCCGTTGTCGATGTAAAGAATAAAAGAAATATTGTAAAGTAGCATTTTTTCCGAACGTTAACCATCTTCAAAACGTACGGAAGAGGTTTCATGGTATTGAGAATGTCATTTCTTTGGTTATCTCCTATAGTTAGAAATATAACAAGCCAATATTTCAAACAATTTTACAGAATTTAGCACCAAAAAGGCTAATTTGGAAACACGATTAGGCGACGTTCTTCACTTGCGCAATGGCTGAAAGTTAGATCGCCGCTAAAGTGTGATGCTGGCGATAGATAGTGTGGATGTTCTGTAACTAAAATCCCATTATGCTGGTTGAAATTTAACGCTGTAAATCAAAATGTAAATAGCAGTTATAGCTATGCAAATTCACATCCCAGGAGTTATTCGTGGGTAAAAAAAAAAAGAAAAAAGTATGTAGCTCTTATTTCAAGAGAGTATGTTTTTTGACAAATAAACTCCGTGACAAATTATTTTCATCACTATTTGTTTGAAATAAACGATTGATGTTTAATTTGCTAGATCAGGTATCTATATCTTCTATTCTAGACACGAAGTTTTTAATCTGAATATCTTCTACATTGTATATTTTCTTTGAATTAATTTTTATGACAGTTGCACTATACGTATTCAGCAGTATTGGGAGTTCGGATTACTATATTCTCCAATGATTTTTTTCGAGAATGAAAGGTGATATTTCATGTATTCAGCCAATTTTTTTCGCCAGGTTTAAAAATGCACTCATCACTTGCTAAACATTTATTGTGTGATTTTTGTTTATATGGTGCTTCTGAGGATGGTTGCAAGTTAAGCACTTGCTGTTCAATTTTTGCTGGTAATAGTTCTTGCATTTTTTTTTTTTTTACGTTAGTTGATTCTACTATAAGTAATTATTCTGTTGAAAAATGTAAAATATGCTAGCATTTGGTTATTATTTAATTCTTGTTTTTCTAGCTCAATATTGAAATATTGAGAGTGTGTGCATTAACAGCAATTGCAATAATCCTTAGTTTTTATCTTAGTCTGGAGAAATTCTTTGAAAGTTGAAGGAACAGTCTCCAGAGTTGGATTGCAACTGTTTAGTTTTTTAAATTACTAACTTGCATAAAACAAAAATGGAAGGTAGAAAGTTAAATAAAAGGGGGAGAATCTAGACTAGATCCACCACCTGGCGCCATTTTTCAAAACTGCCAAAACGTTTACCGATATCCACCATGATAGATTGTTGAACTTTATACGTTTTTTGAGCCAAATAATTTTTCCTAAGCAGGGAATTCCGTATGGGAACAGTTCTGCTGTAACGCAAAGTATTGGGCTCTAAAAAATGCCTAAAAACCAACATTCCATCCACCAAAAAAGAGTTGAAATTAGAGAGAAAGGGGGAGAAAGTAGTAGAGGAGAAAGAAATAAGGGAGGAGAACAGAGGACAAAGAAGGGAGGAGGAATAATTAAGAGAGATGTAGGGGAGGAAGAATTAAGGGAGGAGATGTAGAGGAGGAAGGGAGGACAAAGAAGGGAGGAGAAGAGGAGGAATAATTAAGGGAGGAGACATAGACGAGGATGAATTATAAACCAAACTCACCTAATTAGTTTTGTAAGCCGTTTTCGGTGGATAGATAGTTTTGATAACCTCTAAGAAGGCAGGATACATTTTATTGGGTTCTTGCTTGTTATTTTCCAAACCATACAAAAGCCGAGCAGACATGTTGAAATGAACAAAGGGGGTCATCGGAGATAGTCATGTAGATCCTTCTGTTAGAGACTGCGGTGAGAGAGAGAGAGCCGAGCGGGAATTATGGGGCAAGGAGAGAAAGAACGAGAGCGGCGCCACCACTACATGCTTAATGGCAAAATCAAGAACTATCCCAAGGGTTGCCATAACGGGCAATGGAAAGGTAGGGAAGTAGGTTACCATACTGGCAATGAAATCGCTGGTGGATCTAATCCGAATTGGCACCAATAAATGTGCACTGGCATATGCAGGGTGGTGTTGATAGGGCTTGTAACCTTCCATTATAATGAATTTTTTGGCTATACTGCACAACCCCCCCCCCCAGCTCTCTCCTCTTAAAATAGGTCTAGAATCGGGAATTTTAGTAGACTGGCTTGTGACATCATACTCTGACATGTTTATACTATTCGTCTGTGTTATTGCAGCCCACTACAGCATTTTTTTATTCATTTTTTCACTCTGTCTTTTTTTTTGTGGAATTGCATTTGAATGGTAAAAGAATTGTACTTACTATTGTAGTGGGCTGAGGGAATAATTTCGTTGGGGTATGAGTGTCCGGTATGTAAGGAATAGATGAAATTGTGGGCTAGGCCTCATGTGGATGACATGATTTGTGGATTACTTTGTGAAATTTATGTGGTGTCTCTGTAAAAAAGATAGGCCGGAGAACTTGTTTCCTGCATTTTTCTGAAACATAAAAACCATTTTAATACCACACACCACTGATTAAGACGACTAGGTAAGTACTTCTGAAATTTTTATATGTAATTTTGCAGGTTTTTACAGATTTAACATTTTACTGATTCGGGAAGTGCATCACTAATGGATCGACAGGGTTAAGGCGTGTCAGAGGCCCTCCACAACCCCTCCACTGATACATTCCCTTTACTGATTCACATAACCCAAAAAATACCGAAAACAACATGGTGGAAGATCAGTTGGCAGCAGTTTTGGAAACACTTAAAAAACATTCAGGAGGGGGTGTTGTGCAGTTTTGCCAACTTTTTGTATATTGAACATAAGGAATATATATAGTTGTGTGCCTGTACCTCCCATTGCTTCCATAACCCCTTTTTATGAATCCTTTCAAAATACAGTCGCGGAATCACATATAGGGTCATTCCATTGTGACCAACATAACATTTACACTTGTTGAAGGTTATAATTTTACTTATTATTGCTATAAAAGCTGCGTAGTAAAAGTTCTTTTCACTTTTATAATAATTTATTATGTTAAGCAATTATAGCACATATGTTTAATGTTGAATTTTTAATTAAATACAAATTAATTTTGAAAAAATTAAGAGATGTGACCAACGCACATTTTTAATTCCCTCATAAATGAAAATTTTAGTGGTACCATTTTAATAAATATCATGTTGTGGTAATGTATGGTAATTCCTGGAACTTAATCATACTGGTGTTTGAAATGACATTTTTAACTTAAAATTAAACTTTAATGTGCTTGGAAATAAAAATACTTTAAATGTAAGGTATTGAATGTTGAAATATATTAAAAATTATCAATTTCTGATATAAAATTAACCTTGAAAAATCTGAGAAAAAATGAAATGTGTTGTAAATACCATAAAGTCTGCTTTAAATTTAGTGAGTAAAAAATATAAAGTGGAACCTTCTGTAATTACTGAAAGCGAGTATGAAGAAAGAAAACAAGGGTGTATTCGAAAGAATTTAGGAGTTAATTTGGACGGATAATGTTGTGGATGAGATAACATTAGATGTTGAGGATCATAATTTTAATGACGATTATATTAGCAATGATTATTGTAGCGATTGCAGTGATTCTGATGATTTATATGAACCTGCTTCTAAACAAAATAACGGTATAGTCAGTCTTAAACAAATGAAAGAAATCATTAAGTTTTATGGTTCTTGCAAAACAGGTAAATTTAAACAGATTCAAAAACGTTACCCATGGCTTAAGAGTAAATCACGTGTTGCAAAATTTAGAACACATTTGAACAAACAGGGTAGTGTCAGTGAAAAATGCAGCATTGTTAAAAATTATGTACATAACAATTTTTTAAATGCCAGAGAAAATCATTTGCCTGTCCATGAAAAGAACTTGAGAAAGTGGAAACTGGTGAAAGCCAAAGAAATAGGTTTGGCAGAATTTAAATGTGCGGATTCCTATATAAATATTTAAAAAAAAAGTTCAAAATAGTTTCCAGAAAAATTAAAAAGTTCGTTACGACTATTGAAGTTAGAGATGAAGACAAAATACAAAATAATGCTATAGAATTTGTTTTACAAACACGAGATGGGATAAAAAATTGTGTTCCAAGTCAAGTGTTTAATGCAGACCAACGTGAATTTAATTATTTTATTGGAAATGACAGATTATCACATTAGTGGGGAAAGACAAACCTTTGCAGTTTAAAAGGCATTGCATAATACAACACACTAATATACGATAAT
>QLNU02015360.1:124245510-124260803 GCA_006491805.2 Dysdera silvatica
ATTAAACATTTTTATACAAATTTTGTAAATAAAGTCCGCAAGTCTGCGACTCCTGTACATATATAGTATATGTAAGTAAGAAGTGTTTTAACCAATGTTTCTTATTCCTTATGTGTTTTGCAAAAAGAATGTTGCAAGATAACAATATAGATACTTTCTAAAATAAATATGCATGTTCCCTTTTCCTCTTTCCTTTCGAAATAACAAACCGTTATATGTATAAACTATGTAATTCAACATTTATCACCTCACTTTCTAGACAAAGTATATTTTTTGAGATTATGAACCATTCATTAGCTAAAGCTGAAATTCATTAACTTAAATGTATTATTTATAAAGAAAATATGTGTTTGCCAGATTTCTCTTTGTATTAGGCATATTTTTAAATTTTCATTTTAAATATAAAATTAGTAAATACAAGTATTTTTGCACTTTGTGCTGATTAAGAAAATACCACGCAATCACTTTTTCTCCTTTTGATTCACAATAAAGTCGCCAAATGTTAAAAAAGAAACCAACAACTGGAGCCAAAATCGCCAAATTCTGTTTTCATAAACGTTTTTCTTAATTGAAATTTTTTACAAGTCAGATTCATGTTTTTGGATTTTTTTTTAATTTTACACGTTTCGTTTCGTAACTTCCTTTACTACTACTTAAATGAAAATAAAATTAATTGAAATACAGTGTCAGCAAAAAATATGAATATTGCTCTAAAATCGCACTTTCCCTAACTTCAAAGTCAAATAAAAAATCAAAATATGAGTCTTGCAGAAAAATAACACCACATTTGTAACTAAGGCAGCAGCCTCTACAAAATGTAATAGGTCTCGATTCTAGGTCAAGGACCCCAGAAAAAAGTTCCCTTGTCAGATACGAAGTAAGAGGAAATTTTAACTTTTGCGTTGTGGTGAAATTTTTCGGATGAGGGAATAATAAAATTCTTAAAATTACTAAAACCCTTAAAATATGCATTTATTCTGGAAATTCATAATTTTTATGCATTTATATGCACAAATGCTAAAATATATGATTGCATATGCACATGTGCAATTGCATATAATCCGAGTCGAGCTCTAGTGATTACAAATATATATTTTTTTCTACGATTTGTTGTCAGTCCCCTAAATGCATTCTTAACTGAATCTTTACTGGAATGTGTGAGTCCAAGCATGTTCTTTGCATAACTGAAGCTGAAGAATAATTAATTTAGTACATGTTGAGAAAAAAATGTCCTTTGAAAATTGAAAGTGTCCAGTGACTTTTGGGTATATCGTCATACAAATAAGTCATGATTTTTAAATTTATGTAACATTTTGCACAATATATAAATTCAGAGTTCCATCTGTGGAACATAAATTTAAAAGCACAGACAATTTTAGACGTAATAGTTCAGAAACTGTAATGAACTTCATTTGTTAAAGTTTCAGTTTTTTATGAAGAGGAAAAAAAAAGTGTTATCTGAATGCAGTTAAGTTTTCATATAATTGTAGGTTTTAATGATATGTTATGGTTATTATCTCAACTAGATTTCCATGCATTCAATTATGATTTACATTCAGTATTGAAGATTTGTTTAAAGGTTTTACAATTGTTGACATTAATTGAGGAAAATCTTTATTTTTTAGAATTTCATTCTGAGGATACTGCATTTTAATGCTATTTGTCAGACAAGATGTAACTGTACTACAAAACCACTCTTTCGTCAGCTAGAAATGGTATATTTCACTATACCTTAACGCAATGGAGTTTGAAACATTTAAAAAGCATCGGAAATATTCTGATCCAATGTGCAATTTTCCAGCACTTATTCGTCAAAGACAAGGATTGTGCTGTAGCATTTGCAAATATCCAATTATTCTGGGCAATACAGAACATGTTGACCATATCACTATGGAAGATATTTCTGATAATTTTATATCATGCAATGTAAGGCCCTATAATAAAAGCTCAATTCAACCCTGGAGTGCCAAAAATGTGCCTACAGCTGATGTCTATGCCAGAATTGTTGCTCATCGATATCTTTATGCATTATACAAATTTCCTCAAAAAAATTGCCTGTGTAGTGGACACGATGGGTTACATAACCAAAATAGTTTAGGTGATTTAGAATTTGAAGACTGTGATTTAAAAGTTGACGTAGCTTCGACCGAACTTCAAAGCTTACTATTTCCTCGAAAATGCTTTAGCCTTCCTCATTGTTATAAACACCATATATCAGTGAGTTACAATTTACCTGAGGACGAGTGCAAATATTCTGTGACTACTAAACATGAAAAATGGCTGAATAAACTGAATTTTGCTCAACATGTTCTTGATCGTCAACCAAACTTCAATATTGAACACCAGAAGAAAAATAGCCCTTCAGAATTCAAAATGAAATTAGATGTAAGTGTTACTTTGCTTTTAATTCAATAACTGTTTTTAATGTTTGATATGATGTAGGCCTATATGCAATTTTTTTTTTTTTTTTAGAATTTTCAAATCAAAACTTTAAGCATGAAACAGCAGACTATTTAGGAAATTATAATACTTTACTGATTTGTTTTTATGATTGATTTTTAACACCTACAGAATGTTTACTGACTCATCTTGATTCTGAACTCATCTTGGATTTTTTTACTTTTGTCTAGCAAAACAGTGACTTTCTCTGTAGATCGTCATTTGTATAAATTTTATCCTGTTGACATATGGCCAAAAAGTTAGATTGATGTAGGAAGCCCTGTGGTGGAACACAAATAATATGTTCTCTTAAAGTGCCGTTAATCTGGGTTTGACTCCCAACGATGTTAAAAAATAAATGCCTACTGGCTAACTACTTACTGTAATCCAAGGGTTAGCTACCTAGGCTAGTGCTTCTCGAACTTTTTATTGCATGGAATCCTTTTCTCATCACCTATCGAGCCATGGAATCGCTCGATAAATGTTTAGGGAAAACCTAAAGGGTAGTTATTTGTCATTGTATTTATTGCTGATTTCTATGTGTATAAGCAGAGTCGAGGCATGTTTTTAGAATCACCTACCTAATAACCAGAATAACCTTCTGTTGTAGCATGGGCAGCAATCAGACACTACGTAAGCGATTCAGTAAGGCTCTGGAATGTTGTTTCAGAAATCTGAAGCCACGTAGACTGCAGAGAATCCAAGAACTGCTGTAGGGTTTGAGGCAAGGCTAGAAATTAGGAACAGAAAGTTAAGTGTCAATGGCACCTAACAATTTTTTCTTAGTCGCCAAAATGATTTTCTTAGGTGCTGTTACAAAATTATTAATATTGTTCACGTAGCATTAATCTATGTATGTTCACACACATAGCATAATGACTTATAATTATGACAATAAACAAAACAGGCATTTTACAAATTGTAAGGAAACATTAAAAATTTACTTTTTAAAATGTGGTCTTATATACATGTCCACCATACGCCCCCCCCACTACCACCATTACCCCAAAAATTAAATTAATGCTTCCAGAAAACGTAGAGATCATTTACAAGGAACTTTATGCTAAAATGAAAAAATGCAATTTTGTCGATCTGGCTCCTTGTGTGGGATGGAAAATTGCGGAGTATGTGGAGGGGGTGGGGGATTACGATTAATTTATGTACATTATAAGATAAAATAACGATGTTTTTGTTTGTGTGCAAATTAATTTATTTTATAAGACAACGAATTTTTTATTACCAATTTCTATTTTGTGGGAGGAGATCCTGTTTCACGAAATTTTTCAGAGTTTCAAATTGAAACCCCCCAAAAAAAACCCCACCCTACCCTGGGAGATACTTTTTTGAGGGGAGGGCAGATCAGTGGAATTCTATAGCACAAGATTTCACGTAAAAATAAAAAAAAGAACTTGAGGCCTTTTAAAATTTTACGCTCTGGACACTTGCCCACACACATAAATCTGGGATTCTCCCCCCCCATAAAAAAAATATATGTAACAAAAAAATTTTGGAAAATGTAGGGGGAGGGCGCTTATTAGGAATTTTCTGCTACGAGAAATAAGAATTCCGTCAATTCGTCTTCAAATGCGATTTCGACAGAAAATCATGGAATACCTTGGGGGGTGTCCGAAATTACCTTATGTGCATTATTAAAAAAAAAAAAATAAAACCGAAGGGAAAAAAATGAATACATTTCTTTTATATGACCGCAAAAAAATTGTCGTTGAAGTTAAAAATCGGAAATGAGCGTGAAGCCAAGTAATATCGCTAAAAATAAACTATTCCTAAAACACTTCCTTATAGGCGAAAAAGGCTACATTAAGATGCTAGTGGAATGCCAGGGGAGGGAATCAAGGTATTATAGTAGACCAGAGCCCACTAGATTGCAGACTATGGACCCCCTCAAAAAAAGACGAGTACAATAATGATTCTGATCTTGAGACGTGTGTTGGTGAGATTGGTAGAGGGGGGAAAATTAAAGGATAGAGCAATCAAAATTTAAGTCACATAAATGAGAAAAATTGAAAAAGTCAAGCATAAAAAATGACGGGGTCTAAAATCTTGGTCGTCAAAACAAAATTTATAGGTGCAAAATATGACTAACGACTGCTAATTTCAAGCTCTGGTGTGAGGTGAAGGTTTCATTCCCCATACATGTGTATCAAGATGATCCCAAAGATGCTTGATGGGATTACAATCTGGGGAATTTGGGGTCTAGGGAAGTATTTGGTTTGAAAACATGATCAAGAATTTCAATCTTTGATTGTGGCAGTATGGCAGGGGACATTATTTTGTTGGAAGGTTTTGTCACCGCCAGAGAATGCAGTAAACACGTAGGGATGTACAATGTCTGCAAGTATGGATAGATACCCAAATTAGTTCAGATTACCATCTGCAGGTTTCGGGAACAAAGAGTTCCGTCAGAACATACCCCCGGCCCTTGATGCTGCTGACATTACGAGCCTGTGTTCTTCCAATTCTCATTTTAGGATGTTGACATCCTGACCTTTGATGTCTTATACATCATTGTGCGTCCACTTGATGAAGTAAAAATATTGGAATTCATCTGAAAAAGCAACTGTTTGCTAGTTGGAGGTGGGGGGTCTAATGTTGGTACTGTTCTGCAATTGCAGCTACTTTCTTCGATGAACCCTTGTGAGCATGGGGTTTTTTACTAGATATTGGCTGTGGAATCTTAAATGCAACAACGTTATCTGAATTGTTGCATGGAACATTTCTAGTAGCCCTCTGATTCATTTACATGAGGCAATTCACAGTTGTTGAGAAAACAGTCATGACCAACTTCGCAAGTTCTGCTCACTTGTACCATCAATGGCTCATGGTGCTCTATGGTTTTATCTCCTGTCCCTCGAAATTCTCCCGTTTGTCCATTCATGATGCACTCTCACTACAGATGTATGAGAACATTTTGCAAAATTTGCGGTTTTGAGAATACTGGCACCGTGATTTTGGTACCTAATAATTATCCCTTTTTTTCTGATAAACCATGTCCTTTCTCATTGTAACTGGCATTAACATATTTAGCAAACAGACAATATATGCCCTTATATAACACCTAGCCAGATCATGACAGCTGTGCATGTGTGACGTCAGAAGTACCTAGTAGTTTTAATGTGACTCGACTGTATATATTAGTATGGAAAGTAATGCTTTTTTATTGCAGCTGGATATTGGTTATTAGTTAACTCTCTATTTGCTATTTATTATAGTTAACCCTAAGTGGCTGTCATGGGGAAAAAAAATTAGATTTTCTTGCAATTGTTGGCGATGTTTTACGAATCACTTGTGGAACTCCTGAAGGAGGGTTGCGCTGTAAGGAACCTGTCCCATCTCTTAATACACAAGTATTCTAGACAAGCTGACCTATCAATTACTCTATCTTGTAATTATCGTACAAATTAAGATGCAGCTTTTTTATCCTGAAGGCTATAAATAAGAACAAGGATTTAGCACAGACATTTATCGCATTTAAGATACATTCGGAACAAGTGATCCAATGGAAAAACCTCACCCTCTTGGATTTTCCCCAAATTTGGTTCGTTTGATGTACTACTAAAGATAGTAAAAATCTAAAGTTTTAGATTTTTAACTGCAGTATTTTTTAAATTATAGGCCTCTGAAATCTGGAAAAAAGCACGATTTTCTGTTTACGTGCAGTTACAAAAACTATTACTAATCAAGCTAGAAATGAGATAGATGAAATAAAAATAATGTTGTAGATTATAAGCTTTCATATGATATCCAACATGAGTAGTTTTAGGTAGCTTGGGATTTCAAGGTAATGACATGAATTCTTTGATCTTGAATTTCTCAAAAAGCGTTATTTTTAAAATTTTTAAAAAAATCACACATAAATTTGCACATATTAGCATCATTTCTGGAAAGTTTCATCTTGGGGCGGGAATGGAGTCATATTTTGGTCATTTAAAAAAAAAACTATGCCAAGGAAAGACCATCTGCATAAATGGAAATTTTTAATTTTAGTCCACACTTATCAATTACTTTGGCAAGAATAACCCTTTTTAAAAGAAACAGCGCTATCATATTTTCATGCTAAAATAGATGAAAAAATTTGCAAAGTTGAGGGAGGTGGGGAGGGGTAAAAAAGGGAGATGGATGAGGCCAAGGTAGGTGTATCTTAAGAAAATTACATCCTCAAACATTAACTTGTGAATTTACAAAAAACTGTACCTTTTTACAAGTTGGTGCTGCCTGATTTCCCTTTTTTCTATGTTAATTTCAACCATCCCCTGCAAGCTAACTTTTAAGAGCTGTGGTTACCAAGTCCATTTCTTTTTTATAAATGTAACAAGTGCAGCCAGTGGGATATCTTGGCTTTACCAGAGTCAGAATTTGAGAAACATGCACTTCAAGTTTGTCTTCAAAGTCAAGTGGGTACGTAAAGGATGAAGTAGGACCTTTAGGAAGCAGAAACTTCACATTCACCATCTCAGTCGTTTCATCCTTTTCCAAAATTATACCAATCCACCACCATTGATTGTCATACTTACATGTTACATATCCTTTCACATCTGCTATTGTAAGAGACTTCTTTAAAATTTCTCCTATCAAAGAGAGCTTGTAGGACTGCTTACCTTTTGAGTATACTTTTGTCAGTGTCTCTTTAGATGACACATTGTGGAAATTGTGGAATTTCCGGGTGCTAAGTATTGGCTTTGCAACCAGAAATCGTTTTTCTAGAACTTTCTGTTTGTCTTCATGTTGTTGTTTATTAAAAAAGAAAATTCACGGAGTCAACGTTAGCTTGACACCATTTAAGTAACTGTAATTGTGTCATAATTTGCTCATCTTACGATCGTTGTTGACTTGCCTTTGCTGTAAGTCTTTTCACAGTCCCTCTGAGACCATTGCATACAACTTTATCATGTGACGTTGCATAAAAATGCCACTCAGCCTCAATACCGAACTCACTCTCATGGTGACATAAGTTTAAAAAGTTTTTTCAATTTTTGAATTTGGATTTTTTTACTATCTCTGGTAGTACATGAAATGAGCCAAATTTGGAAAAAGTCCAAGAGAGTGAGGTCCAAAAGTGCTAGAATTTTGGTTCACTTGACATAAAATGACCCATTTATAAATTTTAGGGTCAGCATCTGATAATAAGTTAATTCCACCAGCTTGTTCACACTTAACTGGACTGTACCTCTCCGGATCAGCTTACAGATTCCACTAAAAATATGTTATTTCATTACTAAAAGATATTAAAACTGCTCTATTAAACTAACAAATATAAATGATTTGAATTACTCATAACCTGGATTAAATATTCCATAACTTTCCCCATACGTCTGGCCAACCAAAGGATCTGAGAATATCTTGCTTCCATCTAGATCAACAATCGAGAATCTGTGCTCTATTAAGAAGCATCTACAAATATTCTTGTAAACATATATTGCACAATAAAACCAACAGCAACGTAACAGTTTTTATCACCTTAAATCACAGTTAGCACTAATTAACAATTTAAGCCTCAACGTAACCTTGCGCCATAACATAACAGGCTATTGGACCACAGACGAGTTTCTAATCATTTACATCAATCATATAACAAATATTATCACTATTAGTATCTATACTAAATCTATTTCTATTAGTATAAAACTAAAATAACAATAACTTAATGTCCCTCAATACTTACAAGGGAACCCCTTTCGCTGTTCACTGCACTTTGAGATCAGACCTATGGAAGATGATAGTGCTTGACTTCCTGATCACGAATGTGAATTATCTGTCTTCTAAAATAATATCACAATTTTTGATGAATGTTTGAAGTCCAAAAATGACACTTTTACTCCAGGTTTGATATTTTTTAATCGCACTGTATGTGGGAAACAATAGGTTTGAAGTCGGTAAGATCATGAAGGAGCATCATATTTAACGGATAAAAATAAAAAATTGTCATCTAATTTAAGCAGTATAAAAAAATTAATATGAAAAATGAACTTTTAGCATAGATATTTGGCGAATTTGGCGACAATTTTGAAGAGTTGGCGGGACATTTAAGTTTCGCATTCCACTAGCTATATAAACTCGTCCGCAAGTGTAACGTCAATATAGTTGTACGAGTTTCCGATTGTGAGAAAATGAAAAATATAGTGAACATAATTCAATCCGTTTTGAATTTGGTCGTTAATAAATACGACACGCTTCCGTCGTTAATAACTGATCAAGAACTTAAGGAAAGTCGGGAAGTATTGTCGAAAATCGAAAACATAATTTTTAATAACAATGTCAGTGAAAATATCAGTTTAGATTTTGAAGACAATTGTGATTTCCGTATCGACGAAGAAAGTGATATTAGTATAGTCGGTGACGAATATTATAACTGTACTGTAAAGGGCGATCAATTGGCAAATGAATTCAGTTTAGAAAATATGCAAACAATTGTTCAGTATTTTGACAGTTGTCAAAAAAATAAATTCCAGAAAACAAACAGGAGATATCCAACAGTAAAATACCCTACTTATATTTCGAGGTTTAGAAAATATATATCAAATATGGGCACAAATATAGAAAAGTATAAAATAATAAAAAATGAAATGTTAGCCAGATTTACAAAAGTTAGGGAAAATTATTTACCTGTTCATGATATAGATTTGAAAAGATGGGCGATCCTGAAATCCCAAGAGTTAGGATTTGAGGATTTTAAATGTTCCGATAATTTTATAGATAATTTTAAGAGCCAAAACAAAATAGTTGCGCGGAAAGTAACAAAATATATCACTCAAATATACACCCAGAATATGGGTAATATAGAAGATAGTGCCATAGAATTTATTTTGATAACGAGAAATGTTACTGCTAATATTATCCCCCAACAAATTTTTAACTCTGATCAAAGTGGTTTTAATTATTTTCTTCCAAATTAAAGGCAGCTATCGCATAAAGGTGAAAAACAGACATTTTCTTTAATAGGGTCTAATTTTGGTAGAACATATTCATATACAATAATGCCAATAATATCAATGAATGGGGAACTGACAGGGAAAATGTTACTTTGTTTAAGAGAAGCTGAGGAAACATTTGGCCCGACTGTTCAACGATTAACAACGTTTCAAAACGAATTTATTTCAACCTTCAAACTCATATATTACATGCTCCAAGTCGGAAAAAATGGACAAAATCAAAATGAGAAAGTGGGTAGAATGTTGTATGAAACCCATCATGTCTCCTCCTTCCTGTGTTTTACTAAACTCATGGACAGGTAGTACAGACCCAAACTCTTATAACGATTTTCCGGAAAATTGTATATCCTTGCAAATACCCCCCAAAGCAACATCCGTCATACAACTGCTGGATGTTTATTTCTTTCGACAATATAAAAAATTTGTACAAAAAAATAATCAACAGAATAGCAATCGATGAAATGGATATTGACATACGACATCGAAATGAGATAATAAAAATGCATTCTTTGGTTCACAATCAATTACAGTCTAAAAAATATCGCCCTATATTACAATATGCTTGGTTTAGGTGCTGTTATAGCGATCATGATCCCGGAAAATGCAAAAATGTTGAGGAAATTTCTTTTGAAATTGAATACAACAATTGTAGCCGAGATAATTGCAAAAATCTGTCATTCTTAAAATGTGCCCACTGTGATCAATTGCTTTGCTTCACTCTTTTCTTTTTTTGTACTGTAACACTTTTACGACATTCCTGAGATGTACACAGTTTAATTTTTCTCATTTTTAAATAAAGAGCATAATTCAACAATTAATCCACAATTTATGGTTACATAACTTCATGAAATAAAATACATTTCATGAAATTTTGTTCACATTTTTTCTAATTACAATAAATGCATTTTCAAATAGCCTACTATTAAGTTTTGTTCACAATTTTTTTAAATTCCATGGTTGCAACATCATGTTATATGCAATGACCACATCCAGGTTGTGTAAATATAGCAACTTTTCATTATTCATACACGTCATTTATTCATACTCATATATTCATACATCTCATATATATATAGATACTCATATATTCATACATCTCATATATATATAGATACTCATATATTCATACATTTCATTTATTCATACTCACATATTCACGCATCTCATATATTCATTCATTCATTTCATTCTCATGTATGCATGCTTATATGTATTCATGTGTTTCTTTTCCTCATGAGATAATATTTTGGAAAAAGAAATGTAGAAGAAACTTGACATGGGCTGCGATAATACGAAATAACTACCTCGAACGAAAACCTGGAGTAGCCTTCAAAATTGTCCTCAATTTCGCCAAGTATCTATGCTAAAAGTTCATTTTTCATATTAATTTTTTTACACGGTTTGGATTAGTTGAGACATAATTTTTTTTTATCCGTTAAATACGATGATCCTTCATAATTTTACAGACTTCAAACCTGTTTTTGCTCACATACAGTGCGATTAAAAAATATCAAACCTGGCGAAAAAAGTGTCATTTTTGACTTCAAGTAATCATAAAAATTGTCACATCATTTTAGCAGACAAATGATTAAATATTCGTGATCAGGAAGTCAAGCACTATCATCTCCCATAGGTCTGATCTCAAAGTGCAGTGAACAGCGAAAGGGGTTCCCTTGTTAGTAGTAAATTGAGTTATACGTCACCAATTAGTCTTGGTACCATCCGAATAATCCTCTCGAGATCCCATCGATGTTTCAAGGTCCACAGTCAGTTAAAATCCTTTCCTCGGGTGCATCCGGTTGGAATTTTCGTTACCGATGGTAGTCATAGCACTAATGCTCGGTCTGTCCTACGGTGGCGCAGTGTGGTAACGCGTTCTCCTAGTGCGCCGTTAATCCGGGTTCGATTCCCAGCAGTGCAAAAAGAACGCTTACTCAGAGATCTCATAAAGATCGCACTGCTCACTGTAGTCCGGGGTTTGGTTCCCTAGGCCTTAAGAGGTTCGGATTCCTCGGAAAATTGTAGGTCCAGATGTTCGAAAAACAGTAGGTCCCGGCGCAGCATGACCATTGTAGTCTTTGAGCCGTAAAACCACAAACAAAATAAAAAATAAAAAGAAAGTAATGCTCGGTCCATCTCAGTTTACTTACCAGTGTTTCAATCTGGAGGAACTCAGTGCTCAGTCTACCACAGTTTACGTACCCAGCGTTGCAATCCAGAACTCCCTCTCCATTTCAGTCCAACTTGAAACATAACAAAGTGACCTTGCACCCTATGGCTTCAATTAAATTATTTCCAGCCGAAAATCCACAATAGTTCCTCCAAGGAGACGACTACTTTCATTAACGATCTTCAGGTACATCGGACGACCATTGGCTTGGCATTAAGCAGAGTAACATAAAACTAAAAATTACATGTTTATGTAATTTTTAGTTTTATGTTAATTTGTTTAATGCCAGGGACTCTCTGCCGAGTCACAACATTTAAATATCCCTTGGAAAGGGCATCTTTTGGTAAAGACAGGCCAACAGGCCTGCATACTTTCGTATTACATACTTGTAATTCCTGCAGTGGCCATAGCCCTCACTGTAGCAGCAGCCCTCACATTAGCAGCAGTAGTAGCCATAGTAGTCGTAGCAGCATTTTTTTGCTGGACTCGCACAACATAAATAGCAATCGTTTCAACTATGAAGTAATTACCCATGGCATCACCGTGACGTTATGGTGACGCCCCATGCAAATGAACGCAACTAACGGTTGGATTCATTTTTAACAATAAAACATCATGACCTGTTACAGCACAGTACCCTGGGGTTCCACGGAATATACTTTGAGAAACACTTTAATTAATTTAAATAGTTTAGATTTTGAGAAGTAGAAATCAGAAAAACCTTAATAACTGCACCTTCCCTCCCACTTACTCCTCTAAACTTGTGAATCATAGAACATATTTGAACAAGCTGCTTGGGGACAGTCCATTAATTACATGTGGGGTAGAGGGGATGGAGTGTTGGAATGTGTACCCATTTGTATGTAAGGAGGGGGTGTTATTAATTTATATACTTATAAAGTGCAAATAAAAACTTTTTTTATTAGTACACTTACATAGTTATGTTTTCAAGCACAGAAGGTAAATGAAATTTAAAATCTGCAATTTTCTGCAACTACATCACCGTTGGGGGGAAATAAGTATGAAAGTATATGTAATTAATAGGGGGAAGGTTGAAGTTTGTCCACAGTTGTATACAGGGGGTGGGGGTCAAAAAGTACCTGAACCCTATACATGTAATTAATGGATGGGTCCCTTGTATCTGTTGGAACATGCACAAGGTCAGGCATGTTTTTCAGTCAGTCTAGCATTACAACTGATCCTAGTAGGATTATTTTAGTTTTTCTGTGCTAATTTTGTTGCTGTTAAATTCTGATATGTCAGTGGCTTGGTTTTAAGTGTGATTTGTGAGAGTTTATCACACTATTTGGTTATTATTATTATAATTTTATTATATTTATTATTCTAATTTTATTATATTTATTATTCTAATTTATTATATTATTTATTATTCTAATTTTATTATATTTATTATTCTAATTTTATTATATTTATTATTCTAATTTTATTGTATTTATTATTCTAATTTTATTATATTATTTATTATTATTCTAATTTTATTATATTTTCTATTATTCTAATAATAATCTCCTCTATAATGAATACCTAGGGAAAGACAGTGGATGCTTTGGATTGTATTAATCCTTAAAAAAGCCTAATCACTCCCATATAAGGAAAGGATTAAGACCATTTATGCCATGGATGTGTTCACTATTTCCAGGAATTCCTGAAAATTCCAGAATTTGTGATAGCTGTAGAAAGGAGCTTGCAAAGCTGAAAAATAAGGATATGCCTAGCAAAGAGGATCTCACCAGCCAGTCTGTCACCCAACTTGGAAATAATGAAATATGAGGATACTGTCACTGATACTTCATTTTATGATCAGTCAGGAACATTAGAAGTACTTAATACCTCTCTTATGGGACTAGGCAAATCTCCGGTATGCAAGGAAAAGGTAGAATATAAAAAATATCGTGATCAGAAGGTTAAAAAAAAATCAGTTCTGCAATAAAAAGGAAGCTCCTTCCAAATGCTGATTTCTCTGATGATCAGGAAAGTGTTTCAAAACATGAAATTTCGAACCATTTAACAAATGCCCACCAAAAATGAGTATGTCATTTGTATATACGACAGATGGTGGTTAAGCTATATTTTGGGGGAAAATGAAAATGAAGTGAAAGTTACATTTCTCCATCCATCAGGACTACCTTTTCCTTATCTTCCACCACCTGATGTGCTCTGGATTCGACAGATGAAATTTGTAAAGTAAATCCCTTCACACCAATTGGCCGGATTTACGCTTTACCAAAAGGTGAACATAAAAAGATTATTAAACATTCCTTGGAATAAACAAAAGACTAAAAGCCTCGAGTTTCCAGCCACCACATCCAACACATTGACAAAAACAAAAAAACAAACCCACAATCAGTTTTAGGGTAAGCTGATGAAACAAGTGTTTTCTTATTTATTGAATTTATTTTCTTAGTTGTGATATACTTAAAATATACTTAGCTTTTATTAAGTATTAGCATAATTTCTAAAACTATTGATAAGTCAGCTAGATTTGTCTAAAACTAGACTTGTATGAAAAACTAAATCCTATATGTTAGATATTTCCCATACATGTGGAACTTGTACTCTACATATCATTTAATCCCATTATGATTCCAAAATGAAACTTTGGAATCATTTAATCCTATTATGATTCCAAAATGAAACTTTGGGAAGTGTAAGGGGGTAGCACAAAGTAATTTTATGAATGTTGTCAAAATTTTAAAATTGTTGTTTTTTGAAAAAATGTAATTTTAAAATTTAATTAAATTTTTATTTTTTTGTACTATAAACTTTGTCATGTTATATGTCAAATTAAAGCCTGTCAAAAGAGCTTTAAAATGAGATATTAACCAGGTTTGTACCTGCTCTGGTTGCAGAGAAAATGGTAGTTAATTACGGCATCCTGAAATAGTTTTTAACAAAAATTTAAATAATTAATAGCTTTCGAACAGAACGTAAAAATATTTTTTTTTATGGTTTTCATTCATAACTATATAAAGACACTTTATACACCAAGTTTCATCAAAATACAAGAGGTCAAGGGAGATTTTAATTCCAAATTGTGTTGATTTGACATGGAATGACTCTATACATGTGTAGAATATGTATACATATACATACCTATGCATGTCATCTAAAATATGTTTTTTCAATTTTGGATTTATGCATTTAATAATTCAGCTTAATGCATGGTACAAAAAAATACTATTTGTTCACATTTGAAATGGTGCCCTTTCTAATCAAACGCCTTTGTGCGGAGCACAACTTGCACACCCACACACTGCGGCCCTATATACAGTAGGTCCCATTCATAGCAAGCCTGCATTTAGCGAGTTTCCGGATTCCACGAGGAAATTGTAGATGTAAGATATTATTACCCTTCACAGGGATAACACAATTGCCAAATAATGGTCAACACACAAAGCCACCGGGGCAAGTTTTTGTGAGTTTTCGTGGGGGAATTTATTTTTTATTTAACGATTTTCAACACCCACGTGGAAATAAGCTCGAACTAGAGTTGTTTTCGTTTATGAGAAAAAGACATGCCATCTTCATCCTGGATTCGAACCAGGGTCCCTCCGTTTAGCCCGGAGTGTCTTGGACCGCTAGACGAATGAGGACAGGTAATAACGCTCTTTTTCTCCGTATGTAAAGGTGTAAGATATTATTACCCTTCACAGGGATAACACAATTGCCAAATAATGGTCAACACATAAAGCCCCCCGAGGCGAGTTTTTGTGAGT
>QLNU02015360.1:124260903-124276365 GCA_006491805.2 Dysdera silvatica
CACATTTCATGCAACGAAAATTTCTTTGTATTGCTTTCACTGTATTCATTTTCTTCATGTTCATGTTCACAGTTGAGAGAATGAGATTCAAATTCAAAATCAAGTGTCAATTCTTCTCTCACATTAGTGCAATTGATTCGTTCTTCGATCATACATAATAAGGATTTACTCATTTTAATTTCTTTGTCATTAATATTTGCAGGTTGAGTATTATATTTAATCACTGCTAAATCAAGAGTAGATTGAATTACATTTACAAAATTAATCATATTTATGATTCTTTAACTATGAACTTTGAGCGCAAATTTTATAACGTAGCTTAAACTAACAACATGTTAGCGCCTTTCAACTAAATATCGTTTGGTGGAAATTTAGCGGGAAAAAGGGAGTTCCAGATCCGGTGCTTTTGCCAAACTTTAGGAGTTAATTACTCATTAAATAATTACTTTTACAGAAATTTGATTATATATTCGTAATATAAATGAAAAGCCCTATCGAATATATTATATCATGATTGGAAGCGTGGCATACAGCAAACCAACTTCCCTTGTAAGATTAACAACAGAAAACATGAGTAACACAGTTAACTTTAATGTAAACGGTTGACATAACAGTTGATTATAAAGGATTCGTCGACAATGGCCACCCTTTTTCAAATTCTGATAAGCATCTGAATGGAGTACAGTATAAGCTAGCTACCTCAGGTGGTTCAATTTTAACATGTGACATGAAGCTTATACTGCCATTTATCGTCACCTGGCGAAAAGACCTTTATAAATGTTAGGAAACTATTGTCGCATGGAAAGTTAACTTTATCACTAGATGATAAATTTCTTTTTTTATATATCAGATATTTTATCCTTCACAGGATTAGCACAATTGCCAAATGGTCAAATTACTATTTGGCAATTGTGCTAACCCTGTGAAGGGTAAAAATATCTCATGTATAAAAAACGATTTATCATCAAATATTACCACATCATAGGCCATGATGAAGAACAATTTCCCATCTTTAACTTTATCATTATTTATAAAACTATGCAAGTTTTCAAAAAAGTCCAAATCTGAGGCAGAATTAACTTTGGTGATGAATTTGGCTTCTGAGAAATCAAACTTAGGTCCGAAATTCAAATAGCATTTGTTTCGCTACAGCTGACTTTTGAAGTTCTTGGTTGTATAGTTTTCATGCTTTTTAAGGTGAAACTAAAGATCTCTATGTGTCTGACCAATAAAGAGCATTCCACATTGGCAATTTATATCATAAGCACTGCAGTTGGTAATGTTTGGGATTGGATTTTTGAGTTGTGAAGTACCAATCTTATTTGATTACATGAAAAACTTTGCCATGCAACATTTGCATTGAATGGTGTTCAATTATGGAAGTGGCACTGACTGTACTGGAGTCTTTGTCAGTAGTGTTAATGTGGACAGGCTCTGGATATTTAAATCCAGGTTACGACTTTAGTCTTAACATTAGTTTGGTTTAACTTTTCAGCTTATTATTATACCTATAAATTTTAGTAATGTATGGAATATTTTCTAGTGTATACTGTGAGCTGCCCCGGTGGAACCACGAAACATACATTAAGGCCAAGTTATGTTTGATAAACTCAATGTGTGATCCGGAACATAACGATGTATATCTTACTGCTCTAAATAAACGTCTATAGAAATCGTATTCATTCGTAGCCACTCAGACCCTTTGTCCCACGAAATGATTATGTAATTTATCTTCCTAGCGTAGAAAGATAGGTCTAGGTCGTCTCTTACAATCGTTTAATAGTTCGAGTAAGAACAGATACAATTATAGGTGACAGTTCTTCCATCAAACTAAAAAATTGGATCAAAAATTCCCAATTCAAAAATATTAATTGTATTAACACAACTTTCCAATGCAGAATAATCTTAAATACAATGTATAAGAATTACAGATAATCTCTAGTCCATTGTCTCTTTACAATTTTCATCTGTGGACTCCATTTCATGCAAATGTGTGGACCTCTATATTAGTTTGTAATAATAAACCATCACTGTCATCCATATTTTGTATTATGAAATGTATTTACCTTGCAAGCGACGGATTGATTCCTTCTCATGTGGACTAAACGGAGGGCGACTTTTAGTACATGTTAGCAAAAAGTATTCTAAATGCCGGAGAAGAATAAAACTGGAACTCTCGAGCATATCTATCAGCAAGTGAAGGCAAAATGCATGGAAAACAAAGTTATTCAAAATAATACAATGACTGACCAGAGCTTACCATCAGCGCCGACTGGGAAGGGGCAACAATCATGGGATGGTATCTGATATAATAAAATAAATGGTAGTACAGTATTTTCCTGTATATAATCCACAGCAGGGTATTATCCGCAAAGCCTTTTTTCTGAGTAAAAAAATAAAAGTTGCATAATCCGCAGCAATTTTTACGGCGAATAATCCAAAATATATACTGTCGATAATGTTGCAAAATACACACATGTACATACATTATGTCACATAAAATAAAAAATACACAATATGATTAAAAATATAAGTAATAAATTGCACAGAAAAAAAAAACCATTTTTATTATGAAAAACATCTATTTAAACATGTATGATAATATTTTTTACGATAATCTCAATAAAACAGTAAATTGTTTGCTATTGCCATCTATGTTTTGAGGTGTATTTTATTTATTTTAAATATCATCCCCCGCCACCCCAACAACTGTGGATTTTTAAATTTTATTTGTTCAATATATTTAACATAAGCCATAAAAATAAAAGATTACAAATGTTAGTTAACTTAAAAAATTTGTCATTAAAAAAAAAAGGTTGGAAGTTCCAAGCACAATTAAAAAGATACACTTTCAAAATAAAAAATAAAATACTACCTCGAATGATCACTAAATTTATTAATAATAATTAAAAACCTTCAAAATCTGATTCATCAGATTCGGAAATGAATAAATTCATTACATCTTCACTTAACATATTATCCGAGTCACTAGATAACGAGTCTTCATTGTTAGAGTCATTTTCGTCAACAATATTGCATTTCGAAACGCGTTTTTTATCGTAGTTTCCGAGACATCATTCCACACTTTCAAAACCCAGTTGGAGACATTTTCATACGATGCACGCTTCAATTTTCCTGTTTTTGTAAAATTCTTTTCTTCATCGGACATCCATTGTTCCCATAATTTTCTAACTTTCGATTTAAATGATCTGTTAATTCCGACGTCTAAAGGCTGTAATTTCTTTGTCAGTCCTCCAGGTATTATTGCAATTTTTGCAGATGCGGACTTCAGGGCATTTTTAACATTCTCACTGAGATGTGCTTTCATCGAGTCCATAATTAGAAAAGCTTTAGGATGAAAAAATGAATTTTTTCAGTTTCGCCAGATGCTCTGTAGCCACGATATCATGATTTCTTCATTCATCCAGCCTTTCTCGTTTACACGAATGTCAACACCTTTAGGAAAATTTTCTCTTGGGAGCGTTTTTCTTTTAAATATTAGCATCGGCGGCAATTTCAAACCATTTGCAGCACAGCATAAAACTACCATAAATGAAGTTCTTTCATTTCCTGTAGTATTTATAGGAATACTGCTTGTTCCCTGAACATTGACGGTCCTGGTAGGTGGTATATCAAATGATAATGGAACTTCGTCCATATTAAAAATCAAATCCGTTGAAAAATTATTTTCGAGAATAAATTTTTTACAAAATGTCACGAAGTCATCTGATTTTTTTCCCCCCAGTCATCAGGTCATTTCTGGCTGACCATTGAATGACTACAAACAGCTAAATTGTTTCTTTTCATAAACCGGTAGCACCATGTAGGCCCACCAGAGAAGTTTCCAATATTCATTTCTCGTGCAATAAGTTGAGCTTTCATCCTTATATTTATTGTAGAGACAGCTTTCCCATTTTCTCTCTCTTTCAAAATCCATTTATTTAATTCTTCCTCTAATTCTGGCCAGTGAGGTTTTCCACGGCGATTAGCTCTTTTACGTCGGTCGCATTTTTCAAAATTATTCTTATTTTTTTTTTCCACAATCGAATATTTGATTCGTCAACGTTAAACAATCTTGCAGTTTCCCCGATTTCCTACTTCGGTAGCCTTCTCTATAACTTTTAGTTTAAAATCTGCCGTGTAACTTACACACATTCGCTTCAACATGACGATATATGAACTTGAATATTTTCAGGACGAAACAGCTCAGGTCAAGACAGAATGCGAAATGACGCTAGCGACTAGCAACTGTAATATCCTTCCGAGGAACCGAATTCGTTCTTGAACGTAATTGGACAAAACTGATTATAGCTGAAATACGTCAGCCGAGTCGTGAAAGCTTTCAGCGCCATCTGTTATTTATTTTATAAAACATAAACGGCATTTCATTCAAAACTTTATTGTAAGCTTTTCTGATGGAGAATGTTTTTTATCAGATTATCCGCGGCGGCGTATAATACGCACAACGAAATTTGAAACTTTTTTAACACATAATTCGCGGATTATATACAGGAAATATGAGTAGTAGTATATTTTAGTAGTTTTGGTGGTACATTTTGGGTTGATAATGATTTTGCACCCCCAGAAGGAAAGTTGGCTACGCTTATGAGCCTATGACGTACATTTGGAATGTAAAACTAATGAACAAACAAGGATATATATTTAGATAACATGTCATTTAAGTACAATCGTATAAAATTTTGACTTTTGTATTATTAAATTAATAATCCATTTAAAATGTAAAACAAATATGTTTATATATAAGTAATAAATTAATAAAGAATGAAATCAAATTAAAAGATAAATTTCTGGAGTTTGGTTCTAGTACCGCAGTTCTGTTTGAAGAAATAAGAATGAAAAACTAAATAGAGGGGTAGAAAACAAGCAAGTTAATTATTGAGTGACGACATGGCATTTCGTCTTTCAAACACGATTAAAATTTTAACTCCGCTCTTACCTCTTGGAGATGATTTGGCGAACTTCTATATATTGAAGCAGCTATAATGTATTTTCTATGTCACAAATAGATAACATGATACCAGATTTGGCTATAAATCCAATTTTTCATAGTTAATAACTCAACAAAATCTGTGTTTTACAAAAAACTGATTATATATTCTTAATAAGGAAGGCGGATTCTACAAAACCTGATATATCTTAATCTTAAGTTCAACTGGCACCCGAGATGGTTTCCCTTGTTAGTATGTGAGATATATTCATTGGAAAATGATAAAACGTTAGGTGAAGGTTTTATATATTAATGATCGAGTTGAAGCATTTTTTAGCATGTTTAAAAATGCTATTCTTTCGAACAAGCAAGTGCTATTATTAGTTTTACTTTAATCTATATTAACTTAAAACAAATAATAGCATGAATTATTTTTTTAATTTGAAAATATTTTAAAACTAGTTTCCTCAGTTCCAAGTAGATAAGCATATTAATGCTTTATTGTTTTAACACTTTAAGGTAATAACCATAGTTAATTGTTGATAGAATATGTGATTGTGCATGACAATTTCAACTAGTAGCAATAAACTGATGTTAATTTTTCATTTAGAAAATCAATTGTTTATTTAAAAAAAATCAATTTAATCCTTTCACTGCTACCGATGTCTCGGCATCTCAGGAACAGTTGCTACCTCCCCCCCCCCAATGGTATTAATGTGTTTACACATCAAGTTAAAGTTGCATTCTTGTGCCATTCGTGAATGAATCTGTTAATTTGAATCTCACAAAAATGAATGGAATACAGAGCTCCCACGAACCTTGAGAACCCGAAATTGTTAGGGAATTTGTAAATGTCTCTATAAAAGTTACGGAAAAACAAGATTTTCTGGCTGAACTTGGAAAAGTCATGGAAGAAATTCTTCATAACTTCCGTATCGTATAACAAAAGCTCCCATGAACATGAAGCCATTCTCCCTGCAACCAAAGTTTAGTTGAATTCACAAAGAGAGGTAAGAAATAAAAGTAGTTAAGATTTTACCGGAAAATTTAGGGAATATTTTTTGCCTATGTAGGTGATGTAAGTGGGAACCCCATATATATACATACAGGGTGTTTCTGAATTCATGTGACAAACTGCTACCGTTCGTTGGGGACATCAAATATGTCATATTTGCCCATATTCTCATATCCGCAAAGGTGCTGGTTTAGCTGTAGAACATAACTACCGTTTACGTCCATGTCGTTGCTACATAGTCAGTTACATGAATTAGCTGAGACATAATTTTTTTATTTTTATCCGTTAAATACGATGATCCTTCATAATCTTACCGACTTCAAACCTGTTTTTGCTCACATACAGTGCGATTAAAAAATATCAAACCTGGCAAAAAAAGTGTAATTTTTGGACTTCAAATATTCATAAAAAATTGTCATATCATTTTAGCAGACAAATGATTACATACTTGTGATTAGGAAGTCTAATACTATCATCTCCTATAGGTCTTACATCTAAATGCAGTGAACAGCGAAAGGGGTTCCCTTGTTAGTTTCTGAAATATTTAAAAATTAAGCTTGAATAAAGACGTTCATGCCATATCATGCATGTTGCATGTTTTTCCGAGATTCCCAATAAATAAGAACCATTCTGGCTTTTTTTCCCTACAAACTGATACTTCATTTTTAAAACACAATAAACTAATTTATTTTAACACTCAAGCACTAAGTTTTAGATGACTTACATTAAATTAACGGATGTAGAGAAAAAACTGAATGCTGGTATAAAACGACAGTCTTGCTTTGGTACCAATTAGCACCACATGCAATATCTCATTTTTCTATGGAATATAAATCGATTGTATGACTTATCAACGAATCATATTTATTTGTGTGTACAATGCCTCCCCAACTACTGCATACTTAATTTTTTTCATTTTTTAAATATTAAATTAGTTTTCTATGATATAGCATGAACGTCTTTATTCAAGCTTCTTTTTTAAATATCTCGGAAACTAAGTGCTAAATCGAAAAAATGCATCCTACAATTTTTTTTATGAGGAATAAGAGTAAAAAAATACAGTTTTCCATTTGAAGAAACGAATTTGTTCTTCAAAATGACTCCCAATTAAAAGATAATGAAAAACACCTTCCTCCCGAAGATGAGCAACTTTTGTTTCAAACATTTTTTTTGTAAAATGCTTATTTTTTAAGATACTCTAAATTATCAAGTTAAATGGTCTACCCTTTATATACAAGGTGTCCCATAAATTTGGACGGATTTTAAAAAACCATAAAAAATGAGAAAATGTGCGTACCGGAGTGCGATTTACATCTTTTAGACTTGTTAAAATGTCTGATTTTTCTAACACAAGGAAAAAAAAGTGGAAATTTTCACTGGTAGATGACGCTATAACAACATACATTTAAAATATTTAGATTATACAGCAGGTATTTGCTTCTACTTGAAAATGTGAAACTTCAAATATTCAATGTGCTCACACCTATGTGTAAGAACAGTTTGTAATCAAGTGACAAAACCATTTACACTTGCATGCAGCATGTCAGCGTTGATAGAATAGATCTCGCTGTATATGGCATCCTTCAGCTTGGACAAGGTAGATGGACTTCGAGCATACACTCGAGATTTTAGGTACCCCATAACCAAAAATCTGCAGAAGTCAAGTCCGGAGAGCTTAGGGGCCATGCATTATTAAAGAAACGGTTTATTATTCGCTCTTGACCAAACGTACTGTCCAAACACTGCCTTACGTTGTGCTATGGGAAGGTGCTTCGTCTTGCAAAAATGTAATTTTGTCTAGGAGCTGCTTTTCAGGCAGGGATGGCACAACGTTATTATAACATTTTTAAATAAAGGTCTCTCGTTACGGTGGACGTCTTTCAGCCACCGATTTTGAATGGTTCCTGGAAGGAATAAGGACCAAAAATTACTGATATACTGAACCCACACCATACAGTGAATCTCGGTCATGCATAGACGTTTCTACATATGCATGTGGATTATTTCAAGCCTAGATCTGGCAGTTGTGCATATTAATGGATCCGTGTAAAGAAAAATAGGCCTCACTTGTCCAAAAGATATTCAAAAGCTATTATGAATCATCATCAATCTTTTGCAAAACCTACTCAGTGAATTCCTTTTACTTTGCAATATAGTTCGGCTTCAGCTCCTGTAAAGGTTTAAGTTTCTATGTGTATAACGTAGGTGCCAATCCTTCCGATTTACCTTGAAGGCTTCCGATTTTTTATCGATCTTCCAGTCGGAAAACTTTCTGACTTTCGGAGATTTCGTCTAAAATCCCCCAGTGTTTTTTAAAATACTGATTTCTTAAAAAAAAGTCTATATACCTATTTTTCTTGATGCATGTTTATTTAAATTTTTGCGCATATGTGCATATTTAATAATAAATATGCATAAATAAACTCAAATATCGGTAAAAAAGACGGAAAAATTTGCCTGCCATTGACGGCGCATGCGTGGCGTGACGTGGAATTTTAGCTCCAGCTATGACGTAGAGTGATGCCCCTGCACAACGAAATCATGCATCTGTATTTGTAGTTGTTGGGGAAGGCAAGAAAGAATGTGCTACATCCATAAGGTTTTGGTCAAGCATGTGACTCTTTATAGGGAAGCCATGTGTTAGACATATCTGGTATTTCTTTGCTCTGGAAAGAAAGTTTTGTTTTTAGGTGTTTCTGGAAACAACGTTAACGATGTCGACTGTTAATAAAAGGTACTACCAAACGTTTAAAGCCAAATATATGAAGATGTTTAATTTTATTCAAAAATCAAGACTGGGGCCAAAATATGCTTTCTGCTCGTGTTGCCGTTAAGACATAAGCATCACGGTGGTAAACACGTTATTATCTTATAACTTCAAGACTTCATGCAGGACTCAAAATACGCTGGTTCGTGATAAACCCATGTTCCTAGAAACTTCCCGTGCACCACATACTATGCTAGGTAATTGCGCATAATAACATACCATAAGTGGCCTGACATCTTTCGTGCTGCTGCCGATGCAGTGTTTTTATTAGGGTAAAACTCCAGTTGTTGGAGAAGCTACAGGTTGTTTCTAGAAACCATGTGTTCCATGGATGCTGAGAAACAGAACTTAATGTAAACCTTCGCTAGAAAAAGATCCCTCAGTCCACAAAGTTCCTTTGCTGTCAACGTGAACTGAGAACTGAACATTCAAACCTTTAGACTATATATGTCAAACCTGGTGCACAATGTGTAAGCAGCCTCACTATCCAAAAATATCTCCTTGCTTTGGGCTATAGAAGCCATTGTCCCACAAGGGTGTCTCCACAGATTGCACATAACTACGTGCAAAGATTAACATGGACATAGAAACATCGCCACTAGACCTTAGAAATATGGGAAAATGTTGCCTGGACTGATACTCAAGATTTATGTTGGTAAGTGCCAATGGCAGAGTATGAATACAGCACAAACCACATGAAGCAATGGATCCTTCTTGCCAGCAGGGTGTTCTTCAAACTGATGGAGGTGGCATTCTTGTCTGTGGACTGTTTACGTGGACTGAAATGGAATCCCTGCTATGCGTGACATCGTCCCTTATAGATCAGTGATATTGGAATGTTTTTGACGACCATGTATTCCCATTTGTTTGTCTCCAACACCTCACTGGAGACACCTTCCTTCAACAAGACAATACACTGTGCTATCACTCCTGAATTGTACCTCAATGGTTGGATGAACACTCCACAGACATGAACCTGCTTCCCAGGATAGCAAACTCACCTGATCTTAATCCCATCAAACACATCTGGGATGCCATTGAATGAGATATTGGAGTCTTTGACTTCCATTAAATCTTTGTGAACTGTGATAGATTCTTTGGGTGTTGTGGACCCATATGGCTTCAAAATGCTTCCAAACCGATTGTACGGTCTCACCTTGCTTGGCGCAGAATGACCATTGTTGTCCTTGTGCCATAAAAATACAACCAACCAACTGAACGAATGTCTTGTCGAGTCTATGCCAATATGAATCGCTGCCATCACATCAGGGCATGGGCATCCATATGTGTACTTCTAGGAGGAGAGGGCTGAGAAAAATTATTACTTTCTTCTCAAGGCTGTCAAACATTTTAGTGAATGTACAAGATACTAAAATGCTACAAAAATAATTGATACTGCTTGGCAATTAGTAATGAGCTAAAAAGTACCTTATTTTAAAATGTGCTTGTAAAACTTTTAAAACTAAAAGGCAAAAACTAAAATTTGGGAAAATTAATCTTTAACCCCTTCAAATGGTTCCATTTGCTATAAAAATAAATTGTGAAATGTGTGAAACAAAAATATTAATATTTAAATGTGGCTCATACATGTTGAGATTTAGTCCTATTATGTCCACAGCAAAGTTACTGTATTTAGAAGTCAAATTAGCTAATTTACTCTGCTAATTGCTGAAAGTTAAAGCAAAATTAAATTTTAGCAATTTTTATAACCATTGCAATTATTTATACCTCTATAATTTGTTTCCAATAACAATGAGCTCTAGAATCAATTACGACACATCATTTTTAGTAAACTTCTTTGTTTGCACAATGGACATAAATAATTGCAGTTTGGTTCATATTTTTCTAAGAGTAGGTTTTAATCACTGTATATCATCTGTGCAAACGATTAACCATGCTATAGTCAGTATAGCGGATCATTGTACCTTGAGCAATGTAGATTTGTCTGCATTCAGAAAGTTCACTCTATTCTGTTCGATAATTTGCAAAGCATGCTGCAACTGTTCTTCAGCATGAAAGCGTCTTGATTTTGTTGTATCTTGTATCAGTGCAATGTCTCTCTCTGCATGGTTGTTGGTAGTCGCAAGACAGCAAACAATTGCTGTAGCAGCATTGAAATCATCTCTACCATTCCATGTATCAGGGTCTTCGTCCATAAATTCATTTGGTATACCAAGCAGTGGGAATAAGTTTCGACTTGGCTTTGAAATAAAATCAACCAGTGTCTTATTAAGAACAGACTTCAAGTTTTGCAGAACCATCTTGGCTCTCCTCATTGGAGTTCCTACCTCCTCCTCCGTTGAAGCGTTGATCATTACCTACTTTGTAGCTGAGTCGACATTGCGATCAAAAAGACTCAACAAAATTAAATCTTTTGACAAATACCATAAGTGGCCTTACATCTTTCGTGCTGTTGCCGATGCAGTGTTTCTATTAGGGTAAGACTCCAGTTGTTGGAGAAGCTGCAGGTCGTTTATAAAAGCTATATGTGCCAAGGGTGTCCCCCCCCGCCCCCAAAAAAAGCTGCTAGAAAGACATTAAGATCTCTCAGTCCACAAATTTCCTTCATTGTCAAAGTAGACTGAGAATGGAACATCCAAATCTTTAGACTATATATGGCTTTAGCCATCCAACGGGTTTGGTGTATTGGTCCAGAAGCTGAGGTAGATGTCTTCCGAGAAAGATGAGCATTAGTTTCAGCAGTTCACGATAATCGTCTCGTGGTTGTTGATTTTGAAGTTGTGCTTCACAAAATGCTATGACTTCGTTCTGGACACCAGCAAGTTCAGCTATAGCGAAATCATCAGAGAAAACTTATTTCACTGGATCAATAAATGGCCACTGCCCTTGAAATCTTTTGAATAGCAAAATGTCCACTGTTTGGACCCATAAACGCTTGAAAAGCTGCATTCAGAACCAGCAAGGCTATCGAGAGTGGGGGGGCCAGCAGGGCCATTTGGCCCAGGCCTCGCTTTATCGGGGGTCTCAAATTTTACCTTAAAAAAAAAATGTTCTCCAATATAACTCTTGCGTTGCAGATTTTTCTGACCTTTCCAGTTTCAGTGGCTTCACGTGAAAGAATGTTTAATGTGCTCAAACAAATTAATAGCTTAGAGAGTTGCGGATTAGAGAGTTGTTGATTAGAGAGTTATATATTAGAGAGTTTTGGATCATCGCTGTTGAGTTGTCATCAACAGTAGTACGCAGATTTTCCATTTTTCTTCTCTTGCTTCTCTCACCGGATTCTTTAAATGCCTTCAGTGGCCGTCACTATCTCTGTATTACTTTTGGAATCACAAACGTTCCTTGTAACCAGAAAAAAACGTTCCTTGTAACCTAAAAAATTTCACCGCTAAATTATGGGTCAAGATAGATTATAGACTGGCTATGCTCAACATAAATTATGATGTAGCACGAAAGTTCAACTTTTCTTCAATTATCAATGCATTTGTAGAAAATAAAGATACAAAAGCTTTTACTTCATTAAAAGATTGAGAACAGTCAATAGTAGTTTGCGTTACAAATTACATTTTCTTCATTTATTATATTTTCATCATATACATTTTCAGCCATTACCCTATATGTTCAAATTACAGTACTTGTATATTATTGACATTTGTCATTAGTAATTTTTTCTCAATTTTGGCTCAAAGGGCAGGCCTATGGAAAGGGTAATGGCAAATGCCCCAGGGGCTCCTGTGTTATAAGGGGCCTAGCGTGAAACTTTTTAGTTTTCCTTTTTTTTTTAAATTAGTATTATATTAAATATATCTAATTGCAACATGAAAAATTATCCTGGGACAAAATGGACAGGGTTTGAGGAGGGTCCGATCTGCTAAACCTTCCAGGCATCTTTAACACTTATCTCCTCAGCCCTGTCAAAGGTAGGGAGGGCCTCCCAAAAGAAAGTGGTTTGGGCCTCTCTCATTTTCTTGGAGGGCCTGAGAACCATCTCGAGAATATGGTGCCTACATGCAAAATAAAGAAGAGATCGGCCTAGTAGCTTCTTGAGAATGATGCAAGCTCCAACAGATGTGCCAATGTTCGAACTTGTGGTATCAAAATTCATTTCATGAACCAGATTTTCAATCTTCCAGTCTACAATTGCATTGCAGATGGTTTGGGCCATTGCTTGACCGGTTCCATTTGGTATCTTCGGTATTGCCAACAGTTCAGTGTCTCCCATTGTTGTCACCAGAATAGATAACCTATCAACCTTCCCATTCCGTGTAAGTTCTGACATAAGCTTTCCATCTCAATGGACTGTGGGGATTGTGGTTGTTGTGAAGACTTCTTTGATCTCAAAGGCAGCAGATTCTTTGAATTTTCTATGTTTACAGTTGATAGTTGATCTGTTCAGGGCAAAGGTCTGTGGATCCTGTTCAAGGGCTCGAGAAGTTTCAAAAACAATCATCATGGCATCTGTGTCACTCAGTTCATTTCGGTCAAGCATAATCTCAAGCTGTTGGGAGAAAATGACCTGGCATCCTCTTTCAGTAGGTGGATCAGTGGAACTTGTAGCAATGGTGCTTGGACCTTTCATTGGGGAACTTCTTTCAGAACCTGAGCTACTTTCTAACTCAACTGTCTCTAGTAATATTTATTTAGCAACCTCAGAACGTAGTTGTCTCTTGTTCAATTTCACTGCTTCCTCTTTTTCCTTTATCTGTTGCTGAAGCAGCACTTTGTCGACTTTCACCATGTAGCCTGGTCGTCCTTTTTTACATTGTAACTTCAGGCAAACCTTGTCTTCATTTTTCATAAAATCCACTGCATTAGCATGTGTGATGCCAAAAAGATTGTTAATTGAAGCTAAAAATTTAACTTCATTGGTTTGCGATGTCATGCTCTGGCATTCATTTTCTTCTGCAACCTCTTCCATTCTTGGAAGAGTTTCTCTACTTTACTTTTTTAATGGAGTCTTAGCGATACTTGGTTGGAATATTGGCACGGGACCAAAAATCTTCCACTTGCTCAATTGTATGGGTTGCTGCCGTTCGAATGTCTTAACATAGAATCTTGTGACGATGTAGAAAAAATGTCAGAGGACCTGTTTGTCAGATTGAAGCTTGCTGTCTTCAATCTTCTCTTTAGTACTAATCAAATACTCCTTTGATTGTGTTTTGGCAGCCATGTCTATATATAAACACCGTTATTAGTTAGCACAGGATGTTATGTTTAAAAACCATTTCTGCTAATGCTGAGATGTTAAATTTTTAATATTATTATATTAACTGGGTTAAGTTAATTATAATTAGATTAGGTTTTATAGTTGTTATCTATGCTAGTGATTATTCTGGCATATGCTGCAATGGTCTAGGATTATTGAGGTTGAGAATATAGGCCATATGATGTTGGTGAAGCAGATTTGAATCCAGATGTAATTACCTGCGTATTACAGTTTTTGATAAAAATTGTCAATTTGGAAATGAAAAAGAAATGTGAAATTAAAACAAAACAAACAGGATGGATGCTAAGAATCGAAACAAGCCTTTAATTAGCAAGTATATTGATTGCATGTACCATTTGAAGAGATGGTTAATGTATTATTGGTACTTACTCCACCTTTCTGCTGTACCAAAAACTTCAAAACAGTTGAGCCACCTCTGAATATCATTCACTTGTGTTCATATTTTGCCTAATTTTTTTCTTATGCATTGGAACCAAATAAGGGGTTAAAGAACAACATTTTGAAGTTCAAAAATAAATGACACCCTAATACAAATAAAGGGTGGGCATACAATAAGTTGGCCTGTTTAGAGCTTTCTGAAGCTTCAACCAATAGTCAGATTGATACCAAACTTTGTAAGCATACTATTCTAAGTATATGCTCAACGATTCTTCAGTAAAAAAAGTTACATCATCTTGTAGGGAGCACTTTTACAGCTATATGCACAGAAAAAGGGAACAGAAGGTTGAAAAACACATTTATTTCACAAAAACAATATCAGACGTTTGAACGAGTCACATGATATTGCTCAGTGTGTCTCCCATTACAGGGTTAGTGTAAAAATGAGTCATTTCTCCTGGTCACCAATAAGCAGTTTTTGTCTGCGGCTGACTTTGTATGGAAAAATATGAATTATTTTTCTCAGGATCTTTCTGTGCTTAAGGATAGATCTAATTGTCGTGATGCTGCTTGGACACTAATAAAACATGAAGCATTCTCTGACTAGTGAACTATTGATGTGGTATCATCTTCAATAACGTTATCACCGATGCACTTTCATCCTATGCCAGGATGAGCATTTAAAAACTTGGTTTCTTTAAATTCTTTCATAATTTTTCTAACAGTTCGTTGTGATATCGGTCCACAGCATAATGTTTGAGTCCGACAAAATTCAGGATCAGCAGTTACAACATTATCATGACTTTCTTAAAAAAATAACTACCTTGTAAAGTCATCATCATAGCAGCTGTTGCTAATACTACATTCTCAGTTCTCACCTACTATTAATAGCCCGATGTTGGCTGTGTTTCTTGTGTCTATGCAAATCAGTGTGTTTTTTCTTTGTATAAAGATTGGAAATATGCAATTGTGACTAAATTTGGAACGCTTTTTACATAAAATTCATTAATAATTAAAGTTTTATATGTTAGCCGGTGGCAATGTTTTGGCAAATACAGCCAAAAGCATCCTCTATAGGGACGATTTTGTAACTAATTTTATTACAGAACTGTTGAGTGTATACTTTGAATAGTATGTGTACACATTTTGGTATTAACCCGACT
>QLNU02015360.1:124288977-124311826 GCA_006491805.2 Dysdera silvatica
CCCAAGTGTTCCTTTTTCGATCTCTCCTAGTTATTCCAAGCATGCACCTCTCCATGCTCCTTTGCGTTGTCTGTAACTTTCGTATTGCTCCAACTGTTAGACTCCATGTCTCTGATCCATAAGAGAGGACTGGCAATACACACTGGTTGAAGACCTTTCTTTTTAGACACAAAGGCAATTTCCCCTTCAGGATAAAACTGTTTCTTCCAAATGCACTCCAGCCAAGTTTAATACGTCTGTTGAGTTCTTTCATAATGTTGCCATCCATTGAAATCAGCTGGCCAAGGTAAATATATGAATCAGCAATTTCTAGCTCAATGTTGTCAACTTGTATTTTTGTTTCCTCTACAAAATTATTGAACATGATCTTAGTTTTTTGTAGGTTCATCTTGAGTCCAACTTCTTTACTTCTAGTTGAGAGCTCCTGTACCATGTCTTGGAGTTCTGATGGGTTCGTTGAAAAAATAACAATGTCATCAGCAAACCGCAAATGATTTAAATATTCACCATTTATTTTTATTCCCTTGTTATTCCAATTTATCAGCTGAAAAATCATCTGTAAAGCTGAAGTAAAAAGTTTTGGAGAAATGGTATCTCCCTGCCTCACCCCTTTGCCAAGTTTGATAGTTTTGGTATCTTTATGTAACCGAAATTTTGCACTTGCATTTTTATACACACGTTTCACCATGTCAATGTACACATCCTCAATGTCTGTTGATCTTAAAGAGTTGATGACTGCTGATGTTTTAATAGAGTCAAAGGCCTTCTCATAGTCAATAAATGCAACACACAATGGAAGTTCATATTCATGTGTTCTTTCAATTAATTCTCTTAATACTTGAATATGGTCCACTGTACTGAATCCACTTCGAAATCCAGCTTGTTCTCTTGGTTGAGCTGCATCTAATTTTTTCTGCAGGCGATGTGTTAGCACTTTTGTGAAGATTTTATAAATAGCAGGTAACAAGCTAATTGGTCGGTAATTTTTCAAATCCTCTTTATCACCTTTTTTATGCAAAAGAATTACTGTTGCAGAATCCCATTGGTTTGGTATGTTACCGCTGTTAAGACATTTGGTAAAGAATTTTGCAAGTATGTCTTCTACATATTCTCCAGCTTCTTTTAGGATATCTAATGTAATACCATCATCGCCAGGGGCTCTTCCTTTCTTCATACTTTTTATTGCAAATGAAACTTCTTCTTTTAAGATTTTAGGAGCTGTTCCTTCGACTATTTCAGTGTCTTCGTTTAATCCACTGTTACTTTCATATAGTTTTTTGTAGAATTCTTCAACTCTTCTAAGTATTTCTTCCCTATTTCTTGTTACGGTGCCATCCTCTCCTTTTAATGCAATGATGTGTTTCTTCCCAACAGATAAACTTCCTTTAACAACCCTAAGGCTCTTGTTATTTTCAATGGCCTTCCTTACTAACTCACAATTGAATTTTCTTATGTCTTCTTTCATGCTTTTGCGCAGAGTTTTACAAAGTTCTATGTACTCAATCCTGGAACTGGTATTTCGATTGTCCACCTTCATATCTCTTCGCCTTTTCATGAGCTGTTTCGTCTTCTCAGATAATTTGCTATTGTGCTTTTTACAGGTTACACCACCAATTTCCCCAGCAGTTTCAACTATTGTCTTAACAATGTTTTCATTTGCTTCTGAGATATCACTTTCATCAATAAGTCCTTCCAGTGCAGAAAAGCGATTTTTTAATTCCAACTTGAATGCCTCGGTATTTTCTTTTAATTTCTTTAAATCCACCCTCTTACTTACTTGTTTCCTAATGAGCTTCTGTCGTTCTAATTTAGTATTTAAGTGCACTTTACATCTCACCATTCGATGATCACTTCCAGTATTAAATCTGTTCAGTACACTGCAATCTTTCACAATACTTCTTTGTAAAGATGAAACGCATTAATATGCTAGGAAATATTAGTTACTAACACATTATCACAGTTAAAATTTTAACTGTGTTAATGTGTTTAATTTTATTTAATTGATTTCTTGTTTGCCAGGATATAGTCAATTTCACTAGTTCCCCCATTTGGGTGTTTCCATGTCCATTTTCTTTGCGGTTTCTTCTTAAAAAATGAATTCATGATGCTAAGGTTTTCAGCTTCTGCAAATTCGATGAGTTGATCGCCACGTTCATTCCTTTCCCCATATCCGTATTTACCAACCGATGTCTCTCCTTGTTCCTGTTGTCCAATTCTTGCATTGAAATCCCCCATGATGAGCTTGATATGTTGTTTCCCTTTGGTGTGTAACTCTTTGATTTCTTCATAAAATTCTTCAACCTCTTCGTCGGTATGGCTTGATGTTGGTGCATATACCTGTACTATTTGAAGTTGGTATCGCTGGGTTAGTTGAACAACGAGCCTCGCTGCTCGATCTGATGTACTTTCAACTTCCAGAAGACAGTCTTTAATTCTTTTGTTGATTAAGAAGCCAACACCACTTGTTCTTCCAGTTTCCGTTCCTCTATAATAAAACAAATGTCCACTTTTAAGTTCCACCAACTCTTCACCTTTTCTTCTAACTTCACTGAGTCCTACAATGTCCCATTTGATCTTGTCAAGTTCTTCTTCCAATTCCTGAAGTTTTGCTTCAGAAGCAAGGGATCGTCCATTAAACGTAGCCAAGGTCAATAACAAACGGCAGCCTGGGCCATTCCAGTGATTCTTAGCACCCCCTGCTTTCATGCCACACTGACCGCTGCCTTGATCAGGAGCACTCCAGCACCTGGAGACTAGGGGCCATGGTTTCTGGTGTGTCAACATAATGGAGGAATTAGCCATAATTTCACCACGCTGGCTAGACGGGTTGGTGAATTAGCCCTCCCCTTCCGCCTTTCTATCCGTGCAGCAAATATTAATTTGCCACATAAATAGAAAGCTCAGCCTGCACCACTTGAAGGCGGGGTAGGACACTAGGTTACTGGCCTGGCCGGTTCCACACATCGTCACATACGTTCAGCGTGTGGGTCTCCTTCCAGTTAGATACCAGCAACCCTTTTGCAGGCCATATACATTTACCTGCACCTAACTTGTGTAATTGCATTCTAATACCTTAAAAAATGAGTAAAATCTCAATATCATGATTATTTGTTAACTCTGCCACTTGCACTTTGTACAGTACATTATTATATCGGTACCGGATTAGCACTAGCTGATTACAGACCTTAAACTTCTAAAAACCAGGTAGTATAGTTATTTTGGTTAACCGGAAGCAACCGGTATTCCGGTACAGTCAGTCCTCAGGTATTTTGCAGTACTAGTACTGAAATCCTAGGTCTGCACATGCCTCTTTCAGGTTCTAGAGGGCTCTTTCAAGCATGTATATCAAAGCCATGATTTGCACTTGCAAAATCATTATCCTGTCATTAGCTAGCCATCAAGTCTTGCCTGAATTGCTGGAACATGTATCAGCAGCCATCTGCCGTAAAATGTGGTTGTAGCATAATGGAGCATTAGCTCATTTCAGAACTTCGGTGTGTGCTTACCTGCATGCCACATTTCCAGGTCAGTGGATTGGCCGAGGAGGACCCATTACTTGGCCCCTATGCTCATCAGATCTGTCCCTTCTACATTTCTTTTTATGAGGACATATGAAGTCCTTCATTTATGACACTCCCATTGCTTCCAATGAGGCACTAGCTATCAGACTTTTCGTAGCTGTTGGCGAAATACGTAGAATATTGTGGAACCTACAGGATTTTTATATCGATGATGCAACATGTGCATCAGGAGTAGCGGTTGCAATTTCGAATAGCTTTGGTAAATGTAATTCATTGCAGTGTTTTCTGATTAATGTTTGTACATGTAATTTAATTTTTTGCATTTAATGGCTACAATTTTGATTTTACTTTGGTAAGCAGCAGCAAGCGCTTAGCACGGAGCATGAGAAATAATAATGAAGTGAATCCATTTTTGAAAATTTTCTTTTCTTTAGCCGCCTTTCATTTTATTTCAGCACCCCCTCCCCCTCCTTTTTTTGGATATAATTGAGATCGTTAAATCTGTGATTAAACTGCAAATGATCGATGATATGTTTCTTCGTAGTTATTTACATATTTGCTGCCCGAATTATCATCGGGCCCAAATCTGGTCCGGTCGCTATTGAAGCAAACGTTCGCAGACGAGCTCACAAATCAATCACGGTTGCCGAAATAGCAGAGCCTCGGTTGTTACGACGATCGTGGTTGGTCTGTAAGCTCGCTTCAATAGTGACTGGACAAGAACTAGGGCTATTGCCTCATTCTCTCCTACTAAAGAAAACTTGTGGGTGTCGTTATTATGTATTGACTTTTTTTGCAAAAACACATTACCCCACGGTTCCAAAAATGAATCTTGCTTCGATCCACAATTTCAAAATGAAATTATAGGCATTTGTGGACAGCTAATTCAGGAAGAAATAGTTAAAAATGTCAATAATGCAGAGTGTTTCTCTATTATTGGAGAAGAAACTCTTGATGTTTCTGCCCAGGAACAGTTTTCAATATGTATCAGATATATAACGAAAACCATCCTTCACTGAGTGAAGAATTTGTAACCTTTTTTCCATTAACAGATTGATCTGCAGAGAATGTGGCTGGAAAAATTTTGGGTACTTGCAATTGCTTAGGCATTGATCTAGACAAATTCACCGGTCAGGGATATGAGGGAGCTTCTACAATGAGCGGATGCAAAATTGATGTTCAAATAAAAAATTCTAAAATGTTATTTAAAAGCGATATACATTTACTGCGAAAGTCATCATCTAAATTTAGTTCTCACGGAGTCTCTTAATGTGCCTTTAATCGCAAATAGCTTTGGAGTTTTAAATGAGGCAATTCAATTATTTAGACGCAAGCAGGGAACCTTTTAGAAGAAAACGTTTCTAAGATATTACCAGAATAAAAACAAAATCGAGATTGGTGGGGTTTTGTAAAACAAGGTTTGTTGAGCGTCGGGTCACTGTAAATACTTACGTTGAGCTTCTTGATGCACTAGTTCAAAGTTTTCAAGAGCTTGCAGAAAAAACCAGTTATTTTCAAGTACTGCATCGTAACTACTATTTGCCATGGAGAAAGGAAGCTTTATTGTATCTATGCTTGTTTGTAACTACATTTTTAGCCTCACATTATCATTTTCAGTATACTTCCAAGATCTTTAGCACGAACTAGCTTCTGCGGCAAGTTCAGTGAAGATATTCTGCAAATATTAAAGAATCTTCACACTGGCGATAAAGGTAAGAATGAGTTTCATAAGATCTTTCAGAAAGCTGTAGCTGTTGGTAAAACTGTTTCCAAAACTCATATTGATGTCCCGAGACAAACGAAAAAGCAAAACATGACAAGTGCCCACATAAATCTCCCAAGAAGTATTAAAGAAGGTCAGTTTTTTTACCATCTGTCAATGGACTCATTGCAAGTCTAGAACAAAGATTCAGAAAGCTTTGTGTTGATGTTTCGTGCCTGTCCTGTTTTTGCATTGCGTAAGACCGCATGTGTGTGTGTGTGGGAAAATCTAAAGCACGCTGTACCACTTAACTTCTTCCCTTGCAACCATACATTCTATGATAAAAAGTGCGTATTTCAATGTGTTCTGTCACACCTGAAAGTTTGTTCCATTAGCGTTGAAACACCTTGTATTTAAGCACAAAAAAGTCTCTAAAGAATAGCAAGTTACCAACATACTGAAGGACAAATTGAGTAGATTGGTATGTTAAATTATGCACTTGTAATAAATTACATGATTATTTATTGCATATTGAACTTCGATATTGTACAATTTTTATTGAATTTAACAATCTCCTTATTGTCTTCTGATTGCATATTAGTGACAAACAATGTGGAAATAAAAAAAACGTATTTTGTATATCTATACTTCACTTGATATTGTCTAAAGGTTTGGAGCTTTATAAATTATAAAGTGTTGGTATGATGATTTTGGTTCCAGGGGTCATGAAGGTGCTGTGTTATGTCTTCAGTTCGATGATATGAAAATTATTTCAGGATCTGGTGATAAAACCATAAAGGTATGCATTCTTTTTTCCTCTGATGGTGTATTATGTTTATGAATATTGTATAAGATGATGATTATGTTGATGTTTTTGGTAAATATTGTACTTTTCTTTAGGTATGGAAATTATTAGAAGGTGAATGTTCTCTTACACTTACTGGCCATGAAGATGCTGTTACATGTCTTCAATTTGATGTTTCTAAAATAATAAGTGGTTCATTAGATCGAACTATAAAATTTTGGAGCTTGAAGGATGGGTGTTGTCTCAGCACTTTAGATTGGATGAAATCTGAAGGGCATACAGGTGTAGTAAGGTAAAAAAATGAAATTAGTTTATCTACATATTTCTAAAGTTTGATTTTTTTTTTTAACCTGAAATACAATTGTTTATTAAGAATGTTTTACTGATATTTTGCTAAGGTTTGATGCTCAAACTTATCTGGTATACGCTATTTTTTTCTTTTATACTTCATTAATTTTGCTTTTATATATGGATGAGTATTACTAATAATTGTTGTGAGCTCAGATCAATTTAACATTTAGTTAGCAAATATTTAGCTATTATTGATTGTAATGCTAGAGTTAGTTTTATTAGATAAAAAAAAATAATAAATTGTACAAGCATATTACCAAATAGGTGTATGACAATTTTTAACAAAAACGTTTAGATTGAGGTTGGCAACCAGTCGATTGTGACCCTGATTTCAGAAAAATTTCTGCTACAATGTTTTTGCGATGTTTGGAGCTACGACGATGTGTTATTCTGTGATCAAATTTGTAATTTTTAAAAATGAGGAATGTCATAAAGCTTCCACACTAAATTTTTATGACAGGTAAGCATAAAAATTTTAGTGTCATTATAATAATCAAAAGTATATTGAAAACTAGTGATTATTTTTATATGAGGATTTGGAAATAAATCTTTGGCAAATATTATGCATGTTAAGTAGCTCACCTATTTAACTTGGTTGCCTGCCCATGCTTAAAAGTAAAATAAACTTGTCTTGAAGAAATATTGAAAAATAAAGTACTTAGAATAAATACTGTATTTTTTAAAATCTGTTTTAAGTTAAAACTAAATTAACATTAGGTTCTAATATTAGAAAATTAACAAATCATAAGAGATCATAGAGAGACTTCCAAACATCAACATTAAAATCCAATGTTATTAATCCTCCCCCCACCTCATCTGTAGAAGGCAAGAAATTTGAAAATTAACAATTGAATGTAAGAAACCATGTCCAGAATTTGTCTTAAAATTATTCCCTTTATAAGCTCAATCTACTGCGGAGAAAAATATTCAGCTTCATTTCTATTCAACTGGTGAAATGAAGACATTAAAAACTTCTACTGACTAAAAAATTACCATATTACAGTTGCCAACTGCTCCGGAACTTTCGGAGTTTCTCCGCTAAAGCCTCGAAAATCCGAACTCTGCGCTGTGCATCATTCACTTCAGAAACCACGTCGATGCATGGAAAGGGGATTTTTCCTTACAAGGGAAATTTTTCTCTAGAGAAAAGGAAAAAAATGCTCACTTCAAGGGTAAATTTTCCCCAAATTTCTTCTATCAGGATTGCTATATCCCCCCCCCTCCCTTTTTGCGGGGGTACTAGACCCTAGAAACTCAAATTGCGCCTTCCAAAATGGTATACTGTGTATGCCCACAGACTTTATTTTTGATGCTTCTGACTGTTTCCTTAGGGCAGTGGTTCCCAACCTTTTTCAAGCCGCGACCCAATTTTATAGTAACCAAGTAATCCGCGACCTCCCTTTGTCTACGCCGCCACATTTGCATAATAAAATCACTTTTAACATAGAAAAGAAAACACAATTATAAATATAAAATTATATTATGTTATCTATATTATATTAATTATATGCACTATATTTGTTATATATATTAGTTATGTGCAGGGTGTCTCAGCACCAGGGTTACAAACTTCTAGGAGGGGTAGGGTACACCTAGATGACTCGGAATCACATAGCAATGCTGGTCGCAAACCAATCACAGCGCTAGTTCTAAAACCGTCCAGCATACACAAATAGTTACAACCAGTGCATGAGAAGCGCAAAATGCGATGTCCTAATCATCTATGCACTTGAGCAGCTGACCTGAGTTTTATCTGGCGCTTTTTACGCACTGGTTGTACTATTGAAATTATTATATTAATACTATAATATTATATTACTATAAAAGAACGTGATAATTTGGCCAAATGTAGTTCAGAATTCACGGAATTTGCATATGTCATAAAAGGCATGTAGCATCGATATACAGGATGCAAACGAGTGGCGCTGGTGTCGATTTATGCAAATGCGAAAAAGCTTAAAACTAGCTGTTTTGCAGTGAGTCGCCAATTAATGTGCGATGGTGAATGAAAAGATTTCGAGATAGCCAATTTGTAAAAATGATGTCGAAACGTCATTTACCAGTGGAATTACATTACGCAGCTATACGCAGACTTGAAGCTGGTCAACGGCAGGGGGATTCGTAAGATGGCTGAACATCGACAATTCTGTGGTCAGCAGAGTGTGGCAACAGTTCCGAACCAGGAATTCAGCCTCCCGAAGATACAGCGAAGGTAGGCCAAGGGTTATGACCTCCTCAGATGACCGATACTTACGGCTTTCTGCAAGGCGAAACAGGATCGCTACTCCAACTCATCTCAGATCTGCGCTTGCTGAAGCTGCAGGAAGGACTGTATCAGCTTCGACTGTACGCAGAAGGCTACATGAAGGACTATATCAGCCTTGACTGTAGGCAGAAGACTACATGAAGAAGGACTGTACGCTAGGCGACCAGTATTATACATGCTCTTAACTTCTCGCCACAGGAGGGGGAGGTATGAATTGGGCATGTACGCATGAGAACTGGACTCGAAATCAGTAGGTCCATACTTTTCACGGATGAGCCGAGATTTGCTTTGCAGAGTGATTCTCGATGAATTTTCATCTGGAGAGAGGCTGGTACTCGATATCAGCCCTCTCTTATGCAGGAAAGGGACACATATGGTGGAGGTACTTTGCCTGTATAGGGAGGCGTAGCTTTAGGCGGACGTACTGCCCTCTATGTGTTGTCTCATGGCAACCTTAATGCTCAGAGGTATAGAGACGAGATCATGGACCCCGTTGTTCAACGGTATGCGGCTGCTATTGGCGATACATTTGTACTGCAGGCAGATAATGCCCGCCCTCACACAGCTTGTCTTGTGCAGCTGTAAATTGAAGAAGAGACTATAGTCGAAATGCAATGGCCAGCACGCTCTCCCGACATAAATCCCATAGAGCATGTTTGGGATGCTCTCGGGGAGGCATGTTGCTGGACTCCACCCCCTCTATGAAACCTGCAGGGGCTTAGAATTGCTTTGCGCGAACGATGGGCATTGCTATCCACCGAACTCATTGACAACATCATTAGCAGCATGGAACAACGCTGTCGGGCCTGTATTACTGTTTGAGGTAACCACATTTTGTATTGAGATACTTTTTACTATTTCATTGTGACACCTGTATTTCTGACTTTTTTTTATTTGTATAGCTTATACAAAATGTAAATGCCTTGTATCACATGTTCTTACATTTTTTAGTTACATATGGTATGATAAAGATTTTCACCAAATTTCATCCAAATTGGTTGTATATTTTATGAGTTATCACGTTTTTTCCATTTGTTGCTTAATTTATGGAAACCAGTGTAGTTGCGATGACATCCCAGAAACTTGTTCACAACCCACTTGACGGTTGTGACCTCCAGGTTGGGAACCACTGCCTTAGGGGATGGTATAAGAATTGAGGAAACGTTGTATTTCGACAAATTAGAAACTCGAAATGCACCCACCATGCCATCAAGGACGTATCAGGGAAGGGGCCAGGAGCCCCTGTCCCTTTTCTAGGCTGCTATTGAGGCTACGATTACGATATTAAGTAATCAGAGAGTGTACGTGAGGGCACTTGGAATGCCGCATATCAGGGCCGTTTTGAGTGGGGGCCGGGGTCCCCATTCTTTTTTTTAGGCTGTTATTGAGGCTACGATTACGATATTACGTAGTCAGAGATTGTACGTGAGAGGACATTTGGAATTCTGCATGTCAGGGCCCTATCAGGTGCCCTGAAGCCCCCCATCCTTTTTCTAAGCTGCTATTGGAGCCATGACTACAATTGCAATATTCCATATTCAAAAAGTGTACATGAGTGGCTGAGGGCACTTGAATTGCCGCATCTCAGGGCCGTATTGGAGAGGCCCGGAGCCCCTCATACTTTTTCTAGGCTGTTATTGGAACCGCGACTACGATATTCCGTATTCAGAGAGCGTACGTGAGGGCACTTGAAATGTCATATGTTGGGCAGTATTGAGTGAGGACTAGAGCCCCTATTCATTTTCTGGGCTGTTATTGGATCTAAGATTACGATATTCCGTATTCAAAGAGTGTACGTAAGGACACCTGAAATGCCATATGTACACATGTTTTTGCGCAAAATCGATAACTTGTATAAAGAAATATTATCTAGGTAATACTATCTAGCCTATAACTTTTGCATCTCTTGAAAGCATTTAGGACATTGATTTTTCTAATAAGTAACTTCAGAAGTCAGATGAAGATTTAGTTATTGGCTGTAGAACTCGACAGTTGTTAAATAGTGAAGAAGTAAAAAAGAATGTCAAAAATGAGTTTTATAGTAATATACGAAACTATTTTAAGAGGGTTTGTACATATATGATAAAAAAAATTCCATTCCATGAGAATCTATTTAAACATGCTTAAATGGTTGATGTCAAGTGAAAAGAATTTGGAAAGCCCTCATCTATACAGTCCTTTCTACAGTTGTTTAACTATGACTCTGGAACAAGTGATATAATTGAAGCTGAGTTTGCCAGATTTCAAGTGGACTCTTTAACAGAAGAGATAATCAGCTGTGATAGACCAGATATTGCATGGTTTGATACAGGACAGTGAAGATCATAATGGGTGTACCAAGTATAAGTTATTACTTGATCTCTGTCATGCTTAATATTCTTTTAATTTCACACAGTAATGCTGCATGTGAAAGAGTGTTTCGTGTTGTGTCAAAAAATCTGATAACAGATGCAACTTAGGACATCAAACGTTGGAGGCTTTAATTATAGAGAAATGTAAAGCAGGTGGAAATGTGTGTTATGACACTTTTTTCAGCAGATGAGTTGCAAAAAAGGCAACTTAATCATCTCTTGATGAAAAATGAATCTGCACAAAAGGTTTTCTTAAAACTATTTTTTACCATAAGTAATGATGTAAATAGAAATCATATATTTTTCTTTTATTGTTCTGTACTGCTATTAAAACTCATTAAAAAATTAATAACATAATACATTTTTTGGGTGAGGTCTTGTCTTAGGCTTTTCTTTATCCTATTGTTAATTGAATATATGTACGTGTAGTTTTTCATTTGTGTGTATTTAGAGAAATGTCCCTTGTATTTCCTAAAATTATTCTACACAAATTCATTGGAAAAACTTCTAATGCATTTTATATTTGAGGTTTGGGGGAAGTTAAATGTGTATCAGATTTTTGTTTCTATAATATTAGAATAAATCCTTTTTATTTATACATGCAATTTTTAAATCTTTATATATATATATATACTAAAATATTTTTTATATGGCTGTTTTTAAAGAAAAACACGCCGGTCTTTCATTTTTATCCTTATTCTCACGTTGCTCCTGAAGCAACCTCAAAACTCCTGAAATTTTGTAAGAATGCTCAGATAAGGACCCTAACCTTGATATTATCTAACAATCTGTTTTGCACTTTTAGCAGGGGGAAAAAAAGTTTTATCTATTTTAACAGCGTCTAAATAGTCTAAATTAGAGAATTATTCAAATATGTGTGTGTGTAAATGAATTCATAAGGAGATGTACAAATATTGAAAACAAAGCTTTCTCTGTGAAGTCAGAAAACCATCTACAAGTTCCGTATACAGATCATAAAATCAGTTTTTATGAGTTCAGTCCTGCTATAATGACGGCGATTTTGTAGTCTACGTAGATTCTAACTAGGGAAATTCGTATCGGATATAACAACGTGACTTGACAGTCATAAATCGGAACCACACAGGTTAATTATCGAAATTGAAGGTTAGTTATCAAAATTTAAGCGTTATTTTAATCTTGTTTATTTACAAATGTCCGAGAAATTTTTATTACTGCTAAACCTGAATATTAAAGATATTGAACTTAAATTTTTTTTTGTTAAATTTTTTAATTGAATATTACGAGGTAGCATTCTTCAGGGGTCAATTCTATTTTCTCAGCCTAGGGATCATAAAACCAGCACAGTTTGGAAGTAATTGGTGTGGTGTAATAAATATTTTTTAATTCATTTGTTTTTTATATTGTATATTTTACATAGTATATTCTACATTTTTTAATTTAGGAAACTAAAAAATATGCATTTAGTATGGTTAAAAATATAGTTCAATATATACCGTAATTGAATTCATTATAATTAAATATACTTTTATGTAATTTTTTAAACCAAAAGTTTATTACTATTTATCATTAAAATTATTTATAAAATCCCTAAAGTGTATTACTATACTATGATTTAAAGTATATCATTTATAGCGACTAATTGTAGTTATAACGACGAATTTATGCGGTTCATGGTCGTTATAACCCGATTTTCACTAATATATACTTTAGTAGTATTTTCTACAATTTTTTCAATTTAAAAAACTAAAAAAGTACTGTGTATTAAGTGTTGCTATAACATAATATAAACGGAAATTAAATTCATTATAATTAAGTATATTTTTATTTAATTTTGAAACCAAAACGTTTAATACTTTTTACTGTCAAAATAATGTATAAAACTCTAGAGTACATTACTATAGGCTACTATGATTTTAAAAAGACATCCTTTATAACGACTATCGGTTATAACGACCGAATTTTCACGGTCCCTTGGAGGTCGTTATAACTGATTTTCACTGTATTTAATTTCATATGCAATAAAGAATCTGAGAAAAATACAAACAATACTAATTTCACATACGTTTATTCATCCTCATTTACTTCATTGAAGCATATTACAATTGGCAAATGTCACATATTGAACATTTTCAGCTACTTTTTATAGCTGTATTGCTGTTTTGTGTTTTTTTATGCGACACATTACACATGTTTTTTTCATACCAAGTATTTTTACCTTTACGTGCATGTGTGTATTTTCTGTGTGATGAGCCATCAATTGCTTTTTTCGACTTGCGAATTGGTACTCAATTGTGAAATTAGTTCTAGTTTGAAATCATATAAGGATGTGGGATACTTCGGCTTAGGTAAATTTGTCAGCAAGTAAAGAATGTATGCGTTGTTGATTGCTGTATCCAACAAATCTGAAAATGCAGTAACCATTTTTTTTTTGGGTTAGGTAATAATTACCACAAGGGAGGTGGGGGTGGGGTCTCTATCAAGACTACCTCCCCGGGCATAAGATAAGCTTTGCATGGGCCTGCTTTTAGCATTTTGCAAGTTTGTAGTTTAGAAACTGGAAGTCAACTGTCACAGTGGAATGGATATGTAGAGCACTCATTTCTCGTCTATTGTCAAAACATTCTTTTTCATACATGAACACTACAGCTTGCCATATTTTGTTTTCTAAAAGCATAGTAAAAAGGAAAAACAGGTGGAGAGAACGTTGTTCCCTCCTTTATATTATACCTCTGAGCATCTGATTACACTGTTTTCATTTTAACTTCACTTTGCTGAAATACTGGCTTATTGTAAAGGCATATAAAAAGATGACATTTTCCATTCAGACGGCAAAACTTGCAGCTTTTTGAAAATGACTAGAACTAATAGAAAAGGCTGCAGTACCTTTGTAAGCCCCTATATTTAAACCTTGTAATGATTAATTTTGCATTTAAATTAATGTCGCATAAATGTAGCAGAAGTGCTTGATATTTCACTTGGGTATTATGTTATTGAAAGTAATATGCATTTCAATGATTTCAGATATAGTACGGATATAAAAGGCAGTTAAACAGTTGGATACTAAATCATCTCATATAAATTATTCAATTATAAACTCGTGGTTCTTGAATCTCATGGTCTTATCTTTGATCTCCTCATTATAGTCATGACAGTTTTGCCCCCTCTTCCACTTTTATTTAATATTTGCAAATTAAGACAATGTGCATATTCTACAACAAAAATCCACATTTATAATAATAACGTGTTTATACTGCCCTCTTTAGACATTACCAAGCTCCATCTGCAGATCATGCCACAAAATTTGTGAATCACTGGATATAATAAGCATTGGTTCATTAAAATAGTACACACAATGAAATTAATTTTTCACCTGTACAACTAATAATAGTTTCGAACCTTCGATCCTAAAAAGAACAAAAAAGACACTTAAACAGTTTGCAGGCGTATCACCCCCAATTTTTTTTTTTCTGTCCATTTCACGATATATATATTGGCTTTTGTTCCCACCCTCTACTTCTGCCCTAAAAGTTACCTTTATCTCTCTGCAGAGATGATTCGTAATTTATGCAGAGGGGGGTATAAAACAACATTAATTTTTTTTTGGTTTTGATAGTTAAAATGTCAGCCATTTGAAAAGTCCTGTCCCTCCCCCCTCCTCCTCCTTGAATAGTGGCGATTGGGACAAGAAGGTTTTTATATTATAAATTCTTATGAAATTTTTTTTCAAAAAATATTTCAATATTTTATTTTTCTTCCTATCTATGTTGTAGGCATTCAAAAAAGGAAAAAAAATCATTCTTAACAACGAAAATATAAAATTCAAAGATTATATATTAAGTATATGAGGAAATGATTAATTTGGTTACTATTCAATTTGGCTTCTGGAAAGTTGCATAATAAAGAGTGCCTCAGGTAAGAAATAAGTATCATAATTAGGGGAAAATAGAGCTAGTCTATTTGGTAATTGAGAGACTTTTACATCATGAAATAATTATATAGATATGCCCCTTACACCCAGTGACACTCAACATGGCTTTTGGATTAACACAAGTTTGACCGATATTTATTTTATGCCTTGGTGAAAATAATAAATTTTTCCACCAACAGCTATTTGCATTTGTATTAATAAGCTATCTATGAAGGTGAGCATTTTGTGTGCGTTACTATTGCATACTTTTGTTACATACATAGTATATGCCGCAGGGGTCCCGTCCCTCCTTATGTGCGAAAAGGGAGGAAACAGAGCTAATTACCTGGCTGGCTGAGTAAAGCTGTTGTGAGTCAGGAAGGCAAGACTATCCTCGGCTATTACATGGCTTAAAGGGTTAAAGTTACTTTCTATATATGATAATGTACTATATAAATAATGTAGGCAGTTGTGCATTATATGCAAAAATTGTTAATTTTTTCATCGAATTGCACTACATTTGCAACACGATTGTGAGTGTGTACATACTAAATTTAATGTTTTGAGGTTAGCTGGTGTGAATTAATCATTTATATGCAATATATAACATTTAAAAAGTAATAATATGATTATCAATTGCTATTTAGGTGTCTGCAGGCAGATCGTTGGAGGATTGTCAGTGCTGGTGATGATAAGACTTTAAAGGTATACTTCTCAATTTAATTACACTTCTGGTCATTAAAATTGAAACACCAAGGAAGACAAGGTATCATAGCCATATGTATTGAATACATAACTTATGTTATAAAAATGGAAAAGTTACCAATATAACATCGTTAGATTTTTGGAATACAAATTTATCAGTATCATGTATAGCCTTCATGGACTACAATAACTACGGCTACATTATCATTGAAATAAAGAGATGTAAGATGTGTTTGGGAATGTTCATTTATATAGTTTCGATGCATTTCCAAAATTTATCTGTTGCAGCAGTTGGTGTTTGGTGTGCTAGTTGTTGCGAGCTTGTGGACCAGACTAGGGATGCACGATTATGAAATGTTCTTACAGTTGAAAGAATCATGATCATTTCAAATTTAGTTAGTAATCGAGTTGTCGATGAACTTAACAATCGAGATGTTTGATTGTACAAAGGTCACCCAGAAAGTAAGTTTCCCATGGCCCATAAAAAGAAACAAAACATAATTACCTTGAACGATTTATTACAAAAGATACAGCAATCTTTCATCTACTTCTTAACATAATAACCACCTGAATTGTGACACTTGTCATACTGTGGGATAAGTTTTTGTAGTCTAGTGTCATAGAAGTCTGCCGCCTGGGAATGGAGCTAACGTGTCACAGTTATCTGCAGGTCTTCGTCTGTTGAAAAGTGATGACCAGACAGGAATTTTTTCAGGTGGCAGTCGCTGGAAGCAAGACCGGGACTATAGGGTGGATGGTCAAACAGCTCCCAGTGAAACTTCTGCAGCAGATTTTTTGTGGAATTCGCCGTATGCAGGCGAGCGTTGTCGTGGATCAACACAACACCAGCACTGAGCATCCCACATCTCTTGTTCTGAATGGCTCATCGCAACTTCTCTAGTGTTGCGCAGTAACGTTCAGCGTTCACTGTAGCACCCGTTGGCAAGAAGTCAATGAACAGACTGCCCTTCCTGTCCCAGAAGACTGCACATCAATTTCCATGCGGATACAGTCTTTTTGAATTTGGTCCGGCACGGAGATCCACTGTGATGCCAATGCATTGATTGTTGCTTGGTTTCTGGGGTGAAGTAAGCAACCCATGTCTCATCACCCATAACGATCCTGTTGAGGTACTTGTTGGCTTCATCGTTGTATCACTTCAGAAAAGTTAATACTGCTATTATGCATTTGGTTTGGTGTTCGGGTGTAAGGTTCTTCGGCACCCACTTGGCACACAATTTCCAGAACAACAGGTGTTTCGCGACGATTTCATGCAGCAGAAATCGTGCTATCATTGGGAAATGGCTACTGAGTTCCGTAACTGTAAAGTGACGGTTCTGCAGAATGCACCGCCGCACCTGCTCCACAAGGCTGTCATCGATGATGGATGGCTGGCTGCAGCACTATTTGTCATGGACATTTTGCCTACCTTTGGAAAAATCCAGACACCAACGATGAACCATCTGCTTGCTCATTGTATCCGGTCCATACACTAAACACAGTTGACAATGGATTTCGATCGGCACTACTTTCTGTGCATTCAAAAACTGTATTACGGACCTCACCTCACAGTCGGCAGGAGAAGAATTGAGAGCAGATATTTTCCCGCACTACAGTAATGTTAATGTAAGCGATCGGGAAGTTACAACTGCCGCATATGATAGCCACATCCACAATCTACCTGGCTTGTGCCTTCACGTTTCATGCCATTTACAACACCAGCTTTTGGCTATGTGGGAAACTTACTTTCTGGATGACCCGTGTAATTGCAAATCAGCTGTCCGACTACACTGCACATGTGTATAAATAATTGCTAAACCATTGCTGCAAGCTTTCTAGCATATGGCAGTGTTGTCAATTTAGTAAGTACATAGTTAGATGTAGAGACTTTTCCTGACATCCAGGCAAAGGGTTATAATATTTGTCTATAGAATTTGCTTGTAGAATCATTATATCCTCCTGATGCTCAAGAAAAATAAAACTTTTTTCAAAATTTTTGTTTACACTTTTAGACATAATGGGGATGCTAAAAAAATGTTTTTATACTATTATTATTTTTTTTCTTGTTTAACCCATAATTCCATGTAGAATATTCTCCACATTGAGCCACGACTTTTTCTTTTAGTAGCAGCTGAATGGATGTAGAGCCCTCTTTACACAGTTCATCAGGAGGATATAGACTTTAGACAGCGTATACAGTAGAACCCCAAATTAATGAAATCTGAACAACCTGCACTTATTTTATTTATTTAAACAAGATGTTTTTGTAAATGCACAAAAACGTCATTTTTATTTTCATTTGACGTGTGTGTGTGTGATAACTAAAAATTATGTACTTACTACCTCTGTGCCAATTTTATGTGAAAATCGTAGAAAATGTTGTAAATTATGACATCATATACGGCATCATATGGAGGGATTCAAAAATAGAGCCTCAGTGTTATTTTAAGCTGCATTTAGTCTTAAAGTTATTTATAAAAATATTTAAATTGATTTTGTTGCATAAATGCATAGCAAATAGAGTATAGTGTAGTATTTATATTAAATAATAATAAAATAATGATAAAGATAAAATTATAAATTTGTTTTATCATTTAAAACAAACACTGGCCAAATATAATATATAAGTAAATAGAAATGGTAGTCAAATTTCCATAAACTTTTTATGCATGTATAATCTGATCTTGTTGAACATGAAGACTTACCATAAGACCGATTAACTATTGTTTTTATAAGGTAGTTGGATACTAGCAAAGCTTGACAGTCTTATTAGGAAAGTAACTAATCATCATTAATAAGTGAAATAACCAAATCATAAGTCAGCCAGTAGCCGATGGTTTGTCACCACAAGGAACAGCGACTGCCAAGTTGCATCTGAACAAGCAATATATAACTGTGAGATGTTTTTATGATTGAAAGTATCGAGTCATTGCTGGGAGCGAGAGAATCAGATCGAAGCGAGTCAGCCAGAAGTCAATGGTTTGTTTCTGCTAGAAGAAATGCAGACTTCAAATGAACATACATAACTCGGTTACTGAAGCAACCATGAATCAAGTTGAATCTGTACATTTACATAAGAGACATTGTTTGCATTAGAAAAAACACTGAAATCTTCATTTAAAAAGTCCATGGTTTGAAACTTTTTTTTCCTACTGAGCTTACAATAACAAACCAACAAATTGAGAACCCACTTTACCATGCACAGTGACATGGTAGTCTGGTTTAAAATTGAGAGGTTTCGAGATGTTTTAGTTGACTGTCACAATTATTTGAACATCTCACAATCATACATCACTAGACCATATGTGTTCAATAAAGGACAAATCTATTGAATATGCAAACTAAGAAAAGAATGGAACCTGTTAGCTATTCAGGAATTATTTGAAGTCTCGTGCTACGTATGATCAAGCATTGTCCTGTTGCTAAATGGCAGCATAGAGGCTCATTACGGATAATTCTCGACCACAGGCTCCAACAACTTAGTGATATAGATTGTCTGTTCAAAGGATCAGTAAGGTATACAAAGCACAAGTGGGAGTTGTCCAGTGGCACCTCATGTGATAACACCAGCTACCAGAACTGGATATGGTGCTCTATTATTCATGGCTCACTAAGCCTGTCACCGTAGAATCACCAGGCATGCATTCGTCCATCATAATGCTGCATATTGAAACAGGATTTTTCTGAAAAGACAGTACACTGCCATTTACTACTCCATATGCGATGTTGTTGGAACATTCTCTGTTGCATATACTTGTGTTATGGAATCAATAGAACTCTGAGCATTTAGTGTAATGCCAAGGGGTCCTGATGCTGCTGATAATCAAACTATACGCACAGACACTGGTTGATATGCAAAACACTCAAAATATTGAGCTACGATGTTTACTGTGTCTGTATGATTATTCAAAACCTTGCACATGATATATATATATTTTTGTTTGTATGATAAGGCCATTGAAATACATTACTTTGGTATGTTTGAGTCCCAGTTGGGATTCAAACCTTGCACATGATATATATATATATATATATATTTGTTTTGTTTTGTATGATAAGACCCATTGAAATACATTTGATACTTTAGTATGTTTGAGTCCCAGTTGGGCTTGTATCGTGTTATGGCGTGTTCCACCAGATGTGAGATATGTCTCCTTTCGCGAGTGCTTGTTTGTGTTCTTTTCTTCTTGTTTTGATCATTCTTTTTGTTTGTCCTATGTAATGTTTGTTGCAGTCTTTGCATGGTATTTGGTATATGGCGCCTGTGAGATCTTCTGGTGGAACTGGGTCTTTAACTTTTGTAAGTTGTTTGCGAAGTGTTGTGACAGGGGAATAGAATGTTTTGATATTTGCCTCTTTAAGGATGCGAGAGATTGTTTCGGAAATGCCGTGAATATATGGAATAGATATGCGGGTGTGAGATGTATTGTTTAAAGATGTACTATTGGGTCTACAGTTTCTGAGAATGAATCGTTTAGGGTATCCATTATTTTTAAGTGCCGTGTGTATGTGTTTTGTTTCTGTGTTTGAAAGTGTTTCATTACTGCAGTGAGAATTCGCTCTAAGACTTAATGTTTTAACAACGGAAGCTTTGTGGCATGTTGGATGATGCGATTTAAAATCGAGATATCTGTCTGTATGTGTGGGTTTACGGTAAACTGAGGTGAAGATTGAGTTATCGTGAGATCTGTGTACAAGAACGTCTAGGAAAGGGAGTTTATTGTTCTGTTCTGTTTCGTATGTGAATTTTATATGTGAGTTTAAGTTATTAAGGTAATGGAAGAAGCTTTGGAGTGTATTAGTTTTAAGTACAACAAACGTGTCGTCGACGTATCTTTTCCAGAATTTAATGTTAAAATTCAGTGAAGATAAAGCAGTTTCCTCAAATGACTCCATAACCAAGTTAGCTACAACACTTGAGACCGGAGATCCCATGGCAGTGCCAAAAACTTGTCTATAGATAGAACCATTTGAGGAGAACACAGCAGAGTCCAGACAAAATTTCAACAATGTGCAGATGTCGTGAGGTGTTAGTGAAGTGCGTTCATGTAGTGTTGTGTCATTTTGGAGGCGTGTAAGTGCGGTGTCGATTGCAAGTGATGTGGGAATGCAAGTGAAGAGAGAAATTACATCGAATGAGACCATAAGGTCGTCGTCGTCAAGTTGTAGGTTATTTAAAGAGGTGCAGAAGGATTGGCTAGTAGAAACAGTGTAGTCGTTATTACCGATTGTAGGAGAGAGTAGACGTGCAAGATATTTTGATAGGTTATATGTAGGAGAGCTGCAAAAACTAACTATAGTTTTAAGAGGAATATTTTGTTTATGAATTTTAGGTAATCCGTAGAAGGATGGTAAGCGGCCGGAAGTGCATTTTAAAGAGTCGTAGAGATTAAATGTAAGTTTTTTAGATTTATAGAGTTTTAGAAGGAGAGAGTTCATTTTGGATTGAATTGTTTGTGTAGGGTCTTTTGTGATGTGGGTGTATGTATTTGTATCAGATAAGAGTGTAGAGACTTTATGTAAGTAGTCTGGACGATTTAAGACGACTGTAGTACGGCCTTTATCAGCTGGCAGTATGACAAGGTCCTTATCGTTCCGTAGCTCCCGGAGGGCAACCCTTTGCATAGGCGTTAGGTTGTCCTCAGGAAGTTTTGGACGCCGAAGGAGTCCTGCCACTCTGCAGCGGATATCAGCTGCAACACGTTCGTCAGTGTGAGTATTTTGTAGAGCATTTTCTATGGAAGCGAGAATCTGTGGTGTAGGAATTTTAAGTGGAGCAGGTGAGAAATTTAGGCCGAGTGATAGTACGAATTGCTGTTGTGGTGTGAGATTTTTATTTGAAAGATTTAGTATCCAGTTTTTTGTAAGGAGTTTTGACTGTTTTGAAATAGAAGGTCTAAGGTTGTTAAGTTTACGTGAATGAGTAAGACGAATATGTTCTTGGATTTTAGATTCTTGTGAGCGAGTAGCGGATTTAACTAGGAGCATGGTAAGAAAATCAAGTTTAGTATTTAGAAGGGAAGTAAGAAAGGATATTTTATTTTGAAGCTGAGCGAGTACGCGGGGACAGAGAGAAATTCTAGCGGAAAGAAATTTAAGACTTATGTTATGCGCGATGCGATGTCCAAGGGCTGAATTTACAAGAGGTTTAACTTTAAGTGTGAAAGGGATAAGAAATTCCTTTTTACAGGTGTGATTAAAGTGAAGATGTTCTTTAAAACGGATAACTTTAATGTGTGTTTTGATGTATTTATGGACAATTTGAAGAGTTTCCCGACCACAGTGTAAACGAATAAAATTAAACATGGTGAAGTTGTCAGTGAGTAAGTTTAAGTGCGAGTGAAGTTTAAGCGCGAGTGAAGTTTAAGCGCGAGTGAAGTTTAAGCGCGAGTGAAGTTTAAGCGTGAGTGAGTTTAAGTGTGAGTAAAGTTAAGTGTGAGTGAAATTGAGAGGGCGTGAAATTTAAATATTAGTGAAGCGAAGTGCAACTGAAGTTAAGAGTGAATGTTGTTAAGTGTGAGTTAAGCGCGAGTGAAATTTAAGTGTGAGTGAAGTTAAGTGTAAGTGAAATTTAAGTGTGAGTGAAGTTAAGTGCACGTATAAGTGAATGCATGAAAGTAGTTTTCCAAAGTGCTTTTAGGCCAGGTGACATTTGCTTCCAACAAGTGTAATAGCAACCTTGCCTTCGAACTTTTTAGGGTTCAGCATAAAGATCGACATCTTAGAATCTTGGGAAACTTACAAACTACACGGGAAAGCCATTAATACATCACAACCACTTCCAGAAACTTATAAACAACTCTTACTCTGAAATGTATGAGACATCCCCAAATTAGGTAACCCGCAGTGTGGGTTTCTCATTGGTCCCTATTGGGGTTCTTCCATGATTCTATTGGAGGCCTCCCATTGGTTCTCATTGGGTTTTCCCATTCTGCGGGACTACTCTGATGAAGGGTTTTCCAGAAATTTCAAGTATAAAAAAGAGACAGAAACATAACATCGTCATTACTCCTGATGAAGGACTGCTGCTGATGCGTCCGAAAGCTTGAGTGATCTTTTTCATTGCTATTTTACCAGTGTTTAACCTTTTTATGTAATTTCCTCCCTGGTACCCTGTATTTTATTTCTATTTAATTTATATAGTTACGTAAAAATTGTTGAGAGTAACTGCTACATACAAGAGTCAATATCAAAATCAATTTCAGCATAAGGCATATATATATATCTTCATTTTTTCCCTTAATATTCTAGAGAGAACA
>QLNU02015360.1:124311926-124327891 GCA_006491805.2 Dysdera silvatica
TTGAGTCCCAGTTGGGCTTGTATCCGTGTTGTAAAGCATGTTCCACCAGATGTGAGGATATGTCTCTTTTCGCAAGTGCTTGCGTGTGTTCTTTCTTTCTTATTTTGATCATTCTTTTTGTTTGTCCTATGTAATGTTTGTTGCAGTCTTTTCATGGTATTTGGTATATGGTGCTTGTGAGATTTTCTGGTGGAACTATTCTTTAACTTTTGTGAGTTGTCTGCAAAGTGTTGTGACAGGGGAGTAGAATGTTTTGGTATTTTTCTTCTATGAGGATGCGAGATTGTTTCGGAAATGCCATGAATATATGGAATGGATATGCGGGTGTGGGATGTGTCATTTAAAGATGTTCTATTGGGTCTACAGTTTCTGAGAATGAATCATTTAGGGTGTTCATTATTTTTAAGTACCGCATGTATGTGTTTGGATTCTGTGTTTGAAAGTGCTTCGTTACTGCAATGAGAATTGGCTCTGAGACTTAATGTTTTAACAACGGAAGCTTTATGGCGTGTTGGATAATGTGATGAAAATCGAGGTATCTGTATGTGTTTGTGTGTGGGGAGGGTTACTGTAAACTGAAGTGAAGATAGAGTTATTGTGAGATCTGTGTACAAGAACGTCTTGGAAAAGGAGTTTATTATTCTGTTCTGTTTCGTATGTGAATTTTATATGTGGATTTAGGGTATTTAGGTAATGGAAGAAGCTTTGGAGTGTATTAGTTTTAAGTACAACAAATGTGTCGTAGACATATTTTTCCAGAATTTAATGTTAAAATTCAGTGAGGAGTATAAAGCAGTTTCTTTAAATGATTCCATGACCAAGTTAGCTACAACACTTGAGACCGGGGATCCCATGGCAATAACATCCCATGGCCATAAACTTGTCTATAGAAACAACCATTTTAAGAGAACACAGCAGAGTCCAGACAAAATTTCAACAATGTGCAGATGTTGTGAGGTGTTAGTGAAGTGTGTTCATGTAGTGTTGTGTCATTTTATAGGCATGTAAATGCAGTGTTGATTGCAAATGATGTGGGAATGCAAGTGAAGAGAGAAATTACACTGAATGAGACCATGAGGTTGTCATCAAGTTGTGGGTTATTTAAAGAGGTGCATAAGGATTGGCTAGTAGAAATAGTGTAGTCGTTACTATCGATTATAGGAGAGATTAGACGTGAGAGGTGTTGTGACAAGTTATATGTAGGAGAGCTGCACAAGCTAACTATTGGTCTGAGTGGAATATTCTGTTTATGAACTTTAGGTAATCCATAGAAGGAGGGAAAGCGTCCAAAAGTGCATTTTAAAGAGTCATAGAGATTAAATGGGTTTTTTAAATTTGTAGAGTTTAAGAAGGAGAGAGCTAATTTTGGATTGAATAGTTTTTGTAGGGTTTTTGTGATGCAGGTGTATATATTTGTATCATACAAGAGTGTAGAAATTTTATGCAAGTAGTCTGGACGATTTAAGACGACTGTAGTACGGCCTTTATCATTTGGCAGTATGACAAGGCCCTTGTCGTTCCGTAGCTCCCGGAGAGCAACCCTTTGCATAGGCATTAGGTTGTTGTCAGGAAGTGTTGGACACCAAAGGAGTCCTGACACCCTGCAGCAGATACCAGCTGCAACATGTTCGTTGGTGTGGATGTTTTGTAGGGCATTTTCTATGGAAGCAAGGATCTGTGGTGTATGAATTTTAAGTGGAGCAGGTGAGAAATTTAGGCCGAGGGATAGTATGAATTGCTGTTGTGGAGTAATATTTTTATTTGAAAGATTTAGTATCCATTTTTTTTGCAATCAGTTTTGGGTGTTTTGAAATAGAAGATCTAAGGCTGTTAAGTTGATGTGAATGAATGAGATGGGTATGTTCTCAGATTTTAGATTCTTGTGAGCGAGTAGCTAATTTAACTAAGAGGATGGTAAGAAAATCAAGTTTAGTGTTTAGGAGGGAAGCAAGAAAAGTTATTTTGAAGCTGAGCGAGTATGTGGTGATAAATTCTAGTGGAAAGACTTGTGTTTTGTGCCATGCAGTGGTCAAGGGCTGAATTTACAAGAGGCTTGACTTTAAGTATGAGAGGGATAAGAGATTCCTTTTTACAGGTGTGATTGAAGCGAAGATGTTCTTTAAAACGGATAACTTTAATGTGTGTTTTTATGTATGTACAGACAATTTGAAGAGTTTCCTGATCAAAGTGTAAACGAATAAAATTCAACATGTTGTAGTTTGTGAGTGAGTGAAGTTAAATGCATATGAAATATAAGAGTGAGTGAAGTGTGTTAGTGAATGTGTGAAGAGTAGTTTTCCAAAGTGCCTTTTAGACCACGTAACATTTTCTTCCAACAAGTGTAATAGCAACCATACCTTAGAACTTTTTAGGTACTTAAAGTATTATAAACTAAACAGTATGATGTACAGTAGAATCTATCTTAAATCTTGCAGGAATGAGAAAAAATAAGATAGAGAGGTTCCAACATATAGATGTTTCCATATATATATGAGGGACATCCAGGAAGTAACGAATTTTTGCACATTCCTGCCATACAAGTAAACAGTTTTCTCCAGTTCAAGGTGGTCCTTTTTCCCCCCCAAGTTATTTTCTCAATATTCTATAAGCGTTAGTTAGTTCTGTAAGCGCTAGATAGTGTTTATTTTTGTGGATTTTGTGCGTGCTTAAAATGAATTATGTGATAAAAAATCTCACCGTCTATGAAGAGTTACTCGATTCTTGAATGCTCAAAAGTCGAAACCTACAGGAATTTGTCAACTGAAGGAAGTGTACTATGATAAGGTAATGAACAAAAGAAATGTGAGACAGTGGTGTAAAGTGTTCAACAATGGACAGACAAATGTGCATGATGAAACTCAATCTGCATGGCCATCAGTTCTCAGAGATGATTTGAAGCATGAAGTGAATCACAAAATCTTGGCGGACAGAGGCTCCTGATCATTTGCACATTGCTGTCCCAAACATTTCTCTTCTTTGCTTGGAGAAATTGTGTGAGTTCCTAGGTGGAAAAAGTTTTGAAAATGATGGCATCAAGAATGCAGTGAACGACTGGCTTGATGGACTGGCGGCAGCAGAGTTTGACCCAGGTGGGGTGGAGGTGAGGATTCTGAAGCTTGTGGACTGATGAAAAATGCTTAAATAAAGGAGGTGATTATGTGAAGCAAAGTTTAATTATGTAATGGAAGGTAATTATTTGAATAAACGTATTTTTTAAAATTTATTATAGCCAAACGGTCGTTACTTTCTAGATGACACTCATAATACATACAATACACATAGAAATACAGGGAAATATGAGATATAGAGGTTTTTGAGATTGACAGGTTCTACTACATATGCAAATAGGGAAGGGAAAACTCTAGATAGGTTTAAGGGCTTAGGTTGATCAGGTATTTCAAACCTGTACACAAACACAAGATGATGTCTACTGATCTTAAATATACTGAATTTCTGCAAGAAATTTCTGAGATGCCAAATTGTGACATACCTGTTATCAGAAGACCTTATTTAGTAATTATGGAATTTTATATATTTTTTAAATATTTATGAAACCAAGGGTGCCACTTCCAGTTCATCCCTAAAATAAAAGGCTATTTTGATACTGCGCTACATCCTTTTGATAAATTTATTACTTGGTTTCTCTTTCAATAACACCTTTTTTTAATTGTAAAAAAAAGTTCGTTTTCCACATACTGATTAATTATATACTCACTGTAATTTGTAACATTACTAAAATGAATATAATTTTATGTATGTGGGATTTAGGCTTTAAAATGAAACACTCTGTGAGTAAATGTTATATTCTTCAATAAACAAATAATTTGCAAAGTTACGTCACATTATTTTTGTTAATGTGCATAACAAAAATTGTTCTAATCAACCACTAAATAATGCCACAGCAATTATCATCATGGTAGTGTCCATAACATCCTTTTATTTATCTTTAGTGTTGCTGCACTCTATCCAACCTAACCTGAGTTGCTTCACTTCTGTTGAGTCTTGCTCTTTCCTGCATATACATCACTGTTTTTTTACTGTCAAAACACACATTGGCTTACATATCTTCTTGGTGCCTCATGTGAATATGGGGAAGCATGTTCAAACCCACATATATTTTAAGGAAAGAGGCCAATTTATTTTATATTTTACCTTTGCTCAACACTGCACATTTTTTCCCCAGGGGTATCTTTCCCCTCCCCTCTTTTCATTTTTTGCTTGTCATTGTTGTATTCAAATCGATTTTTGTCAGTTTTACTTAATGTGAAATTATATTATTTCTAATTCATTTTCTACGTTCATGCATTTCTGTAACGTATAATTATTTTTATAACATAATTTATATGCTTCTTCAAAGCATTATTACCAAATTTACATGCATTCATTCTTATAATACTGATCAGAATAATACAAAACTCTCTATAAAAACTGAAATAGTTTAAGGCAGAACGATCAGTATGAAAGTTAGAAGAAGGAATATTTTTATAAAAGTTTTCCCCCATCCACATTTTTACTACTATATGCACCTAACATGATGATTTCTAAGGCACTGTAATTGCATGTTACGTATATGATAAATATGTATTGTAGCTTCTTTGTGGTTCCACTGCAAGTCTATTCCTTTTTGCCCACTGTAATATAGGGTTTGGCTCCCTGGGCAACAGAGGTTCGGAGTTGTTGGAAAATTGTTGGTACTAGTGTAGCATGATCTTAGTTGTTCTTATACTCTAAAACAAGCAACGAATGAGGCTGCCACTGGATACCAAGCTAACTTTAAAATTGCCTTATGGGGCATTAAGGAATGGTTTCCAAAGCAGTTTGATTTCTTTCCTGTGATTTTCTTTAGATTTTCTCATTCTAAATTATATACAATCAAATTTACTTAGTCTGGGGCAATTCATGTAATTGTCTTCTGAAATTACATGAAGGTGGGTTTCAAATGTAATAATCTCTGAGGTTTGGCAACTTTTTACAATGTGTTAAAAAAATGATAAGAAATGTATAAAGGATAATGTGTCGAAATAAAATTCTATAAGCTTTTGCTGTAGTCTTTATTTACTTTTCATTAGGTGAGGATTATTCAACTGCTTATCCACATCTTTTCCATTCTTTTTATGCATTAGTATTTTATATATCTCTGCTACATACTTGTTTAAGCAGTGTTAGTAAAATATTCAATTTTTTTTTAGGTTTGGAGCTTGGAAACGGGGAAAAGACTTGTGACTTTACGCAACCATTCTGATGGTGTTACATGCCTTCAGTTTAATGATAGTGTAATTGTTTCAGGGTCATACGATCAAACAGTTAAACTCTGGGATTTCAGTGTATGCTGAATTCACCTTTTGTTGAATGTTACATAATCTATATTAACCTTTCCATTATGCACCAGCCAAGTCTTCCACTGCTTGGGCTTTTCACACATCCACCATTCTAAAAGAGTGTGTATTATTTTTATTATATTAAATACAACTGCTGATTGTGAATTTTAATGTATTTATATATGACAAACCAAGCAGTGAAAATGCTGAACAATGTACACTTTTTGCATAACATATAATTTATATGCCCATGGATATACCTTGCATATCGCTGAGATATATATATATATGTGCAAAATTTGCAAGCTTAGAAATTTTGTGTTATCTACATGTAGTCTCAGTGGATTGTTATATACCAAGTTCTTTTTCAAGTTTTTGACATTTGCATTATTTAGTTAATTTTCTGCTAATTTAAAAGATTTTATGTATATGCTGTATGAGAGAACAAATGTGTTACCATTGTTTTATACATAATTACCAGCAAAGATGTAAAATTAACTGTAATATGGTTGATAACTGAAGTAGTCAATTTAATTTGCAGCATACCTCGAGAGATTGTTTTTTTAATACAGCTAAAGGATGACACTACTAAAAATGACTACATTTTAAGAACTTAATTGTCCGTAAATGTAAGTGAAATATGTAGTCCCAAGATTTGGTTCCCTAGGTGAAAAAGGTTTAGATTCCCCTTGGAATACTATAGATCTTGGCACAGTATGATCATAGTTGTTTTTGCATCATAAAACACTCAAAACATACACTCAATGACCAAAGTATTAGAAACACCCCCACTCTAAGTGTAATGAGTTTATTAATGACATATGGTAATGTAATATTAAGGAGTTGCATTTAAAAGGAACGCTTGGCATCATGAGAACTAGTTATCATTACAGTTAGCCTGGACATGGGGTAAGACAAATTTAAGTGTTTTTGAATGAGGAATGATCATGAGGGTAAGGAGGAGTAGTTGAAGTATTTCTGAAACTTAATATTCCCTACTTTTCTCGTGTAACAGTAACTCTCATATTTGGAAAATGGAAGTTCAGCCAAACATCTTCAAGCAATAAGAACTGTGGTCAGAAAATAAGTTTTAGCAAAAGAGATACTAGGCAACTCACACTAATCGTGAATACCAACAGAAGGGCAATAACACCACAAATTACAGCTCAGTACAATGTAGGTACATCTAAATGCACAACACAACAGACTTTGCCATGGACTGGTTTTCACAGCAAGAGACCAACAAGAGTACCTCTGCTATCACTGAAAAACAGCATTCTTGCTGTATGTGTAGGTTCAGGAGCATCAAGATTAGACATATGACGATTGGGGAAAGGTTGCTTGGTCCAATGAGTGTTGGTTTTTTCTCTGCCACGCTGATGACAGGATCAGAATACATAAGCAGCGTGAATCCATGAACCTGTCTTGATTGTTGACAACCTTTCAAGCAGGTGGTAATGGAATAATGGTAGGGGATTTTTTTTTTAGGCTACACATAGTCTTTTAATACTACTGGCAACATCCTTAAACATTAGCATTTAAACGTTGTTGCCAACCTAGTGCTCCTGTTTGTGGCTACAGGCTTCCCTCTTGCAGATGGTCATTTTCAGCAGGACAATATATGCTGTCGTCATTCTTGATTGGTCTCGGATTGGTTTGGGGGATATGATTCTGAGTTTCAATTGTTTTCATGGCCAGCGTAGTCACCTGATCTCAACTTCATTGAGCATTTGTAGGATGAAGTTGAAAGGTATGTTCGAAGCTTAGAAGTGCTACTACCCTATTTGAAAAAACTAAGAACTGCTATTATGACAGCATGGGCTAATATTTTTCCATAACAGCATCAACGACTTGAGTTCATGGCCAAAAGAATATTATCTGTAATTAAAGCTAAAGAAGGACAAACTCAGTATTAGTATGTTGTCTCTAATGTTTTAATCACTGAGTGTATATCAAGAATGCCAAATTTGTATGATATATTGTAGATTCTACTTTAAAGGAATATACACAATTATAGTGTGATGCGTAGTGTAATTCCATAATTTCATTTCTATTTTAACACAATTGCCTTGTGTTCTCATAATAAGTCTTGAAACAAAACATTCAGAAACATTTTCATTATAGTTCAAATATCCTGTGTTTACATAGAGAATTTGGTCAGACTTCCCCTAATGTTGAAAATAATTATGAGTTTTAGTTGCATGTGAATTATAATGCAGTAGAGTTATTCAAAATTCAGCAAAATTTACGAAAATGATAGTTTACTAAACATACTTTACCAAAAGTACATGTTAAAAAGTTTACAGTTGCGTTACAGACAGTGCTATTTGCAAAGGGGGAAACTACATCTCTCCTCCGTGTCTGTCATTCCTGGTTTTTCTCTCCATCTGTTTAGTTAGAATTCTAAAAATAGACTTGATGGAAACATAATTGAGTACATGCTTGAGGTTCATTTTCAACTTCTACATTATCATCCACACTATATCTGACCATATCAACAAGACAATATTTGCATGAAATATCTGTAGGGAGTTAGGGCCCTTCGATGATGCAGTGATAATGCAGTCACCTAACCTGTGGTTATTTGGAGTTTGACTCCCAACTCTGCAAAAAGAAAAAAAAAAAAAAAAACCCTTACCAACTAATTGCTCACTTTAGTCTTGGGGTTGGTTCTCTAGGCTTTAAGAGGTTCAGCTTTCTCAGGAAAACTGTAGGTCCCAGCTCAACATGACCCATACTGTCCTTGCTCTGTAAAAAAAACTGTAAAGTTAACGATCTTTCTTTCGTAACAAATTCCTCCCCCTCACTTCTTTGCAGAACTTTTCTTGAGTAGGGATGGGAGAAAAGGCTCAGTGATTTGATCCTAAATTACAGATTTAAAATTTTTTCAGGAAACTCTGCAACAAGGGCATACATGAAGTATATGTCCTTACGTATTTCGTGGTTAAATCCCATTCTAATGCATGTATACAGGGTGGTTATAATTAAACTTGGCCTATTTGGAGCACCCTAGACCTTGAACTGTTCAGCAGATTGACACCAAAATCGGCATATAGACTATCCAAAGGATGTGGAAAAAGAATCTGCAAAAAATTCTTACTTCAAAAAGTCCACCAGGGGGCGCTTTTACGTAACACAGCAAAAGCAACCTATGAAATGATCAATGTGCAACACATATAACATTTTCATCACTTAGTAGTAATTATTGTATCGAAACATTTAAAATGAACGTTGTGCGAGCAATAAGAGTAGGCCATGCTACCGGCATACAATGGAAAAAGGATTTTTCATATGCAGACGGCGCCTAAAAAAATGTGACAATCAAGCATCTGTTAATCGTGTACAGGACGATGTAATGGATGTTCCTCAATGTGGCAGCCATCATTTACTTGTAACGATTCAAGCCGATGCAGAATGTGTTCAACAGCGCATCGCAACTAATCCTCTGTGATGCTTCGCACATGCAGCGTGGTGGAATTCTTGGATTCTGCTAACATAGCAACACTTCCACCATACATCAAATTCTTTAAATGACCCATCAACTAGAAGTCGCACGAAGTGAGATCCGGTGAACATGTACCATAGATTAGTAAACGAACGACTGATAACATGCTCATTGGTGAGATGCTGGAGCAAAAAGTTTTGACGGATCGTGCGACATGTGGGTGCGCACCATCTTGCACGAAAATGGTTGATGTCGTTTCTGTAATTGCGGCAAAACAAACGTCTGGAGCAACTCACGGTACCGAAGGGACAAAGTGAACGATAGCGGCCGTATTGTGTAACCTCAATTACATCATCATGCATGTGATTAACAGCTGCTTGCTTGCTGCATTTCTTCACGCGTTGTCTGCATGCATAATCTTTTTTTTTCATCGTACTCATACAGCACTGGCATAGTCTGATTGCTCGCACAACGTTCATTTGAAATGTTTCGATGCAATAAGTGTTACTAAATGTTAAAAATGTCATTTGTGTTGCGTGTTGGTCATTTCACAGGTTGCTTTTGCCGTACTGCACTTAAAAGTGTCCCCTTATTGGACGTTTTTGAAGTAAAAATTTTTTTGCAGATTCCTCTTTTGCATCCGTTGGATAGTCTATATACCGATTTTGGTGTCAATCCGTTGAACGGTTCAAGCTCCAGGGTGCTGTAAACAGGCCAAGTTTAATTATAACCACCCTGTATTCAATAATGCTGAGCCAAGCTGTTACTGAAATGGGGCTAATACCTTTCATTGAAACAACATTGGTATGTTTTTAAGATAAGCGCATCACTACAATAATTTAACATTTTCCAATTGTGCCAGGTAATGTTTTACACCTGGGGTCATTAACCTTATTTAGTAAAATAGCCAATGGACCAATACTTCTCTTGTTGACTTACAGGCTGCAATATTGTACCAACAATATTAAGGTTAAACATATATTGCAGTATTTGCATATTATTTCCTCCTTTTACAGTCCCAAAATGATAAAATGCAAAAAGCGTATAAAAAAGTTTTTTTATTAATTTAAATTTTTTTTTATTATGCTTACAATGCTTGTATATGCCTTTAAACACTGAAGGAAAAGCACTTTACTTTGCTGCAAAGTTAATGTACAGTCAAGAAAAACAAAAGGAAGTTTCTCTGCACATGTCCCAAAACGGTAGATAATCATTAGAAATTAGAAAACAAGTTCACTTTTAGAAATTAATACTTTAGTCTAATAACCTCAAAGACAAAATCTGGCATTCCAAAAGTTAAATTTTGCAAAATTCTCGTAATTTATACCAACAGTGATAAATTTCTTTTACAGTTCCATACTGGTTGAGAATTGCTTTCCTTCTGTACACACCATCCTTGCTAATATACCCCAAATGTTTTAAATTAAATTCAGATCTGAGCTTCTAGATTGCCATTCCATAACTTTAATATTACCAGAAGAGAAGCACCTTTTTGCAGAATGTGCAGTATGAATAGTTGCATTGCCTTGCTGAAAATATAGTCTAGTCCACAAAGTATACTTAAATATGGACAGAAATACTGCTCTAGTAAAAGCTAATAGTCCAGAGCGGTGTTTGATCTGGAAGTGGATGCTATTTCTAACCCTCCATTAAAGTCAAAGTAAGCCCAAACTGCCACAGATTCACCTGCTTGTTATCAACTGAAGAATTACTTTGGTTTCTTTTGTAAATTGTGCCAATAATACTTCAGGCCATCTGGTTCATCTAAATTAAATTTCTTCCCATCAAAAAAGAGTATAGAAATCCATCCATTGCGCCATGACATGTGTCCTGTTGCACAACTCAATCAGGTTTCTTTATGCAATGATATTAAAGGGAGTTTTTTTGCTATTTTGCTCCATTTAACAAACTTTTGACCTTGAAGTCTTCTGTGACCAGCTGACTTGGGAGGCTGAGATGCCATAATTACAGTCGATTTGCCGGACTGACATTGAGTGTTCAGTAGCCAATTCCACTAAATTTCGATCGGTTCTATTCAACATGTATTTTGGACGACTTTTACTTTTTTTGGTTTCAATTCTGAACCTTTTCTTAATTCACTGTATATTACAGGGATAGACCCGTTTATCTTCTTTCCAATTTCTTTCACCGATAAGCTCTCTTTTCCTTCAACAACAATATCGTAAGGGCTTCTGTTTTGTTTATTAATTTTGCATGAGCTGCCACAAAGGATAACTTACATTTGTACTGAAATTCCAACCTGCACCACATGTACTTTTACAGATATGCAAATGAGAAAATTAAGTATTTGTAAGGTAACTTTTATAATTGAACCATTTTGTTCCAAAATTATCTTTTTGGGACAGTATGTTATTGCAAAAATTTATTATTTTTTACCAGCTATTTTAAATGTTCTTTATTTTCAAAACACTTCACATAAATATGCATATTCAAGTGTCAAATCTATATCATAAGTATCCAGAATTTTAAAATATTTGCAGTGTAATTTTTTATTCTCCTTCCTCTATCATTTTGGGACTGACTACTTATATACCCAGTTTAAAACCTTATGTATGGTCTCACCTTGTTTGGCGTAGAACGACCCTTGCTGTCCTTGCACCATAAAAACACAACAGACCAACTAACTTATATATTTACGTAGTTCTTTATTGTGGGTTAAAGTAAGCACGAAAAACGTTCATATGGACAATACGTTTACTTATCTGCTATGAACTATCTCCAAAGATCTCTTTTCAGTCTCCTAATGTTTCCCATTTTGAACTTTTACTAAGGTCAGAGCTGTGATTGGCAGGTTTTTATGTGTTTCAGAGGCCGAAATGTCAGTTCTCATGAGAATTTGGCTACAAAGTAGATGCATTGTGAGAGATGCATGCATGAAGTGTTTTCTGAAGAGTTTGGCTTGTTGTAAAGACGGCTACTTTCAGTTGTGATGTTTGAGGGGCCATAGTAGACTAACGGAGTTTTATGGAACCCATGTCTGTGACTTATGTCCTTGGCAAAATTCTGGAATTGGTGTCAGACGATTTGTGGCAGCAATCTGTTCCACCGATCGAGGACAATTCAATTTGGTGATGGTACTGTCCTTAATTGCATTTTTTGGAACATTTTGTTTTTATGCAGTTTAGTGATGAAGGTGTCATACTTTTGATCAAACAGGAGGAACGAAAAAGAGTGCACAGTGTCCCTTTATGGGATTTTACTAAACTTTTTTTAAAAACTGGTCCACCTCAAATTCTGCTGTCTGACTTTCAATTCTGTCGATTAAAAGAAACTTTAATTATAAATATTATATATTGAATTATAATTTATTATAAATCTGAAACCCATTAACTTGAATTATCAACTTTATGTGATATATATTATCTTGTTTAAAGCTAACTACTTGATCACTTCTTGGGAATTGCTTTTCATTCTCAACTCTTTCTTGTTTCGTAATTATGTACATTCTTAGATCATGTTTAATTCTATAATGCATCCTAACTTTTATTTTATTCTTAAAATAGTATTATAAGTTTAAAGTCGGTTGCATAGGTTATCTGATTCATTCGATTTCCATTTTGCTGATAGGCCCTTAATTTTTTTCTATTTCTGGGTCCTTAAAGGTCCTTAAATTTCATGCAAGGAAATGTGTATGAACCCTTACAATATGTATGCTATTTACTTTTCATTATAGTTAGGTGTGAATAATATGACTTTTACTACTTTAAAGATGATTGGTGTAAATATAGCATATATAAAGAAATCAGTTGGCGAAAAACACTGTGCCAAGTATATTAGTAAGAAAAACACATAACACCATAAGTTTCTTTCCTCTAATGCCAGTATTATTGCTAAATGTTCTTCCTCTGATCTTAACTTTCTTGAAGCTTTTCATATTTTTCAAAGTGGCTACTTGTCAATCGCCGATCCTAATGACAGCATTTATTTTCCACCATGCTACAAAAGCTCTGTTTCTCCTTAATATCTCCTTCCTTACATAAATTTTCTAATCTATTTCTTCCCCTCTATTCTTCATTTTTTGCTTTCACCACCTTTATTTTTGTTCTAATTTTTTTGTCTTATTTTACAATCTTTTTTTTTCTGTTTTTAATTTTTAATCCTGTTTTTGTTCTTTTAATAGTTTTTTCCTTTTTAATTCCTTTTTCTACTTATTATATTTTATTACTCTTATTTTGTTCCCCACTTCTCTGATCTTTTTTAATTTTATTCTTCATTTAACCTTTATTTTATTTTAAATCACCTTTCTCTTTCTTTCTCTACCAATAGAGGCGACACTTGTCCATTAATATATTTCTTTTTCCTTATTATCTTTTCAGTTCTAGCTTTATGCTTGGACTGTAAAACATACATTTGTTTTGAAGGAGGAGGATATGTTCTTCAAAACTGTAAACGTTTTTTGAATATATAACTGTGATTATGTTTTTCTTATATAGTTTGTAAAAGTAAAAATCTTACATAATTTATACAGAGTAGACCACATAAAGTTGATAATGTAAAATATCGAAAAAAAAATAAGCGTTTTACAAAAAAATGTGCTAAACAAAAGTTACTTGAAGGGGGAAAGTATTTTTCATTATCTTGTACTTGGGGTGATTTTCAAAGTTATTTGAAGGCAAAACTTTTTTTTAAGGGGAACTTATATTTTTTATTCTTATTCCTCATAAAAAAATGAACAATTTTTGTAGGAAGTATCTTTTCTATTTAGCACTTAGTTTCAAAGAGATTTAAAAAGTAAGTTTGAATAAAGATGTAATGTTTCATGCCATATCATGCATGGTGCATATTTCTCCGAGATTCCACGTAAATAAGAACCATTTTGACTTTTTCCTTTACAGACAGATACTTCATTTTTAATACACAATAGACTAAAACTCAATAAACTAATTTATCTTAACACTTAAGTGCTAACTTTCAAATGACTTACATTAAATGGATGGCTGTACAACGAAAGTAGGGGAAAAGCTGAGTGCTGGTAGCAAGTGGCTGTGTTGCTTTGGTACCAATTAGCACCACACGAAATCTCATTTTTCTAGGGAATATAAATTGGTTGTATGACTTACCAATCAATCATATTTATTTTTATTTGTGTGTACACCGTCTCTCCAAGTACTGCATGCTTAATTTCTTTCATATTTTAAATATTAAGTTAGTTTTCTATGATATGGCATGAATTTCTTTATTCGAGCTTGCTTTTTACATATCTCGGAAACTAAGTGCTGAATCGAGAAAATGCTTTCCACAAAAGTGTTTTTTTTTTCAGGAATAAGAATAAAAAAATATAGGTTTCCTTTAAAAAAAAGTTTGACCTTCAAATGACCTCGAACCCCCAATAAAACATAGATAAAAACACTTTCCACTTTCAAGACAAGCAATTTTTGTTTCAAACATTTTTTTTGTAAAACACTTATTTTTTTTTAGATATTTTACATTAACTTTACGTGGTCCACCCTGTATATAATTATACTAATTAATCAAGGTAACTCTAATTTTTTTAATTTGATTTGATTAATGCAGAGTGATCACATAAAAATCAGGGAAATATCATTGAATTTTTTTATTTAGATGCTGTCACCACCCTGTTTTCCAATACGAAAAATTCCAAACCTCTTTATCATTTTTGGTTCCTCTCTGTACCTATTTATCCAATCGGTGTTTTAAAAATTAACACTATGAAAACGTGGTTGAGTTCATGCTTCTGCTTTGTTTCCAGTATCTGCCATTATTTATAACATCTTTAACCATGTTTGCACAGATTAACAAGACCATGTTAGTATGAATTACCTGAATTGAATTTGACTTTTTTCTTTTTTGGGGGAGAATCAGCCAACATAACTGACTAAAAAACCCATTTACATGAATTCAACTTGACTTAATTTACAGTCGAAATAATAATTTTGGACTGATGACAGGCATAACTACCCTTATAAATTTAATAATAATCATGCAATATTTATAATCTGGTATAGAGCAGTGTGTCTACGGATCTGGAAACCCTGGAAAAGTCAGGGAAATTGGAAATACAAAGGCCCAAGTCAGGAAAATTGGAAATTCATTGTTATAATAAATAGCTTATTAAAATAATTTTTCTGAACTATGCTTTTCGTACCACATTGCCTACTGAAAAATTTGAAAAACTTATACTTTTGACTAAACTTCTTCCAAAAGTTGCCATTTTGCACCAAAACTAATATAATTTATATAAAATTATTAAGCCCATATATTTCTCAGGAGAAAATGTTTGCCAAATATATAACTAAAACTTGGAAAAAAAAAGTTTTTAGCTAAATTATCTAATCTGTAAGGGATTTTGATCATACCAATCTCTTTTCCTTTAAATAGTCTATATTCATACACACTTTAAATGGAATGGAAGATGAAGCATCAGCTTTGCGATTATATAGTTAAATTCTTTTATAATGAACTCAAAAAGGGCCAAATGAAAATGTTGTAAATATTAAATTAATGCAAGTTTTTAGTGTAAAGAAATTCAGTTTTGTATTTGTAAATTCACTGTAATTGAGTCATAAATGGCTTTGGGGTTTGTGTTAGTGGATTTTATCGTATTAAAACTTGTTTTTGTTACATAAACTTTAATGCGTTGTGTAGTGTTTACTGTAAGTTGCGAGTAGAAATTAAATTTGGTCTGGAAAACCAGGAAAAATCAGGGGAGTTTGAAACGGAATTTGGGTGGACATCCTGATAGTTTCATAAAGAAATTCAAGTAAATCTTGAAAAGGAAAAATGTGTTGGGAATGTTTTTTTGCAGATGTAGCAAATATGATATTATAGAATATTAAAGTGGAATAAATGAATGTCTTCTAGAAAAAAGTACCGTAATACAGTACTCTCTTCAATGCCAAGGTTTGGTTTTCTTTGATGAAAGTCCTCTGTTAGATTGCTTATTTTAACATTAAAGATAGAGCTTTTTAGCTTTTGAATAACTATTTTATTTCTTGTCTTTATTAACCTATGAATTTATTTTACTAAATAAGAATGTTAACATGTCAAATTAAGACTTTGGCAATGGTATCAAAATCTCAGTTACGCCTCTGTTTACTGTGGTTAGGCAACAAAATTTGTGTTGGCCTAATTGTGGCAAAATATGCTAGCCTATGAGTGGCAAAGTGGTAAATCCACCTCTTGATGTACAAGCATATTTTTGATAGCCAGTTGGCAAAATT
>QLNU02015360.1:124333166-124362156 GCA_006491805.2 Dysdera silvatica
TGTTTTGCATATCCTAATATTTAATTTTTGTTGTAATTTTTGATTTGTTGACTGATTTGGATCTTGGTAAGAAGAGCAATGAATTTAGTTTTAATTTATTACCATTTGATATAGAGATGTTGCTTCAGTGTATTTTAAAAGAATATGAACTTCATTTTATTTAGACTCATTGTCTGTAGTGTTGCAACCCTCTTTTAGTGATGGTTATGGCATATGATTTTTTCTCTTTCCCTTTTTTTCAAAATAGTTGTGAAATACATAATTGTATTTTGAATCAATGTGCAAACATAATTTTAAATGAATGGGAAATTATTGACTTATTTCTAATTTTTATCTTTAGATGTAAGTTATAAAGTGTATAATTGGTTTTTGCTTGTAATTAAAATTTGCTTTATAATTTATGGGAAGTATATTAGTCAAACCTTGTTAACGTGAGCACCAAGGATGAGGATAAAGAATATGTTAATGTTAACAATAGTTTGCTTTATCTGGAAAGAATGGGCTCGTGTCACTAAATTTCTTATTTCATCTCTGGTTATCATATAACAAAAATAAAAGTATATACATGCCTTTAAAGTCCATATTATGTACAGTAGATGATCAGAAAAATCCTTGTTTTATTGTATGTACATACGGTAGAACCTCCATATAACGTACTTCCGTATAGCGAAATTCTCTATATAGCGAAGTTTTGATAAATCCCCATGGTCATTACATATGAAAGTGTTTCTATATAACGAAATAAATTTCTATATAACGAAATTTTTAACGACCAAAACAGAAAATCGAGTGGTCACGTCAGTGACATCGGGTTCCCTCATACCATGAGAACACAATACGATTTTAAGGTAAGTGGCAAACGAAGAGAATGGGGCACATCTAAGGGATTTTAAACTCCCTAATAAAGAGTTTTCCTAAGCACACATAACATGCTAGAAACAGGCCCCAATTGTCCTTGAATACACTGTATTGTTTGAATAGTAGTACTTGTCGCACTATTTTGCTCGTTTGATTACTAGAAATCCAGACCTTGCAAATTTCCCACAGGGGTGCTAACACTTTTATGATGAATCAACACCGCCATTTGTTGTGCAGCAGGATGTTAGAAATTTTTCTACAAAAGCATGAATGTGTATGAAAGAAGCATTAAATACGTTTTCATTTTAAGGTAAGAATTTTTCAACTCTCTTTTTTTTTTTTTTATATGCATGTATATTTCACACTTAAAAACATCTATTTTTAAATGGTTGAATGTTATTTATGAGAAACAGTCGTTAACTGAAAAATAGGATTTTAATTGCGGTATCATATTGCACTGCCCTGGTTCATGAATACATCGTTTCCACATAGCAAATTTCCTATATAACGAATTTTTTTTTATGGAACCGTCCATTTCATTATATGGAGGTTCTACTGTATTATGCTTTAGTAAATATTTATTTGCTCTCCAAATTACATACTGCCATAAATTATCATCTTTATGCTTACACCGACTTCCTTACAACAAACCTTTTTTTAAATTTATCCCATGCATGTCCTTGAATTCTACATGACTGTCCAGCGAGCGAGAGAGATTAGTATTTAAAATTACTCATGTTTAGATTTTAGAGCATCAGCAAAAGGTTTCTAAAAAAAAAAAAATTATCGATAGGGGAAAATGACGCTCTAAAATATGTGGAAAAAACAAAAAAATTGGTATCTTGTAAGAAGAATCTAAAATTATATTTTAATCTTTTAAGTTTACTCATTGCAAAAACTAAAACTTGCATAAATTGCCACGGGAAGTGATTTTACAACTTTTTCAATGTTCATTGTCACTGATGGTGAAGTTGAACATCAACATGATTGCCATTATTTTGAGCCAAGAAGTACGTTCTATATACAGCATACTCAACTGCAGAATGCAACATCTCTGGAAAAATATTCTTCCCATGCTGCATTATGTTGTCTTTTAAAACAGCTAGGTTAGGAACACTCACTTAGGAAAATAAAAGTGTAAAACTAAGTGATTTTAGTGCCCATGTTCTAGGGAAATGGTGACTAATTATACTTTCATCAGTGAAATGTGGGCATTATGCTGTCAAAACCGCATATATATGCAAATGGACGTGGCAATGTGACCGATTTCCATGGTCATCGAATGCAAAAACGTGAAGTGCAGACCCAGAAACTAATCAAGTAAGCTGCCAATTGGCTAGCAGAGGATGTCATATTTTAAGCTCATATATAGGATCAAAATCTTTGAATTCTTTAAACATTCATATCTCCGAAAATAAGCCGCATTGGCTCGAATGCCGAGACACATATTTACTTATTTTGCCTCTACTTTCATTAAAGAAATTTTATCAAAATCGGTGGCACACTCACTGTGTTTTCCCCTTGTTAGATCAATATCACAGCTCGTTCGGAAAGATCATTCATAACCTTAACATCCCGTATGAATGACTCTATTTCTTAGTAACTAACATCATGTTCCCATTCCTGTATAGGCTTCTTCAACCAATCTGCATCGATGCCCAGGATGTTGAACAGGAACCATGACTTACGGCCGATAAGAGATACTAGTTTGGTTCTGTTGTTTAGGAAACGTTGGCTGTCCTTTTTGAAATTCCTCAGGTGGGGTTATACATAGCAACTGCTGTGCTATCTAGTGTCATTCAGAGTTCAGGACACTTCTGTGAGAAGAGATAGAAGACTGCATATTTTTTGGTTGTATTCTTCCGTGTATGGACTGTGTGGATGATGATGTTGAGGGTGAAGATGAAGTTTCTGGTTCTTGCCGACACAGTTCTATTTCAGCAAGCTCGTGTTTCCTGGTGGCACGAGACTGTTTTTGTTCCACCTTTTGGAAGTATTTTGCATCAAAACCACCTAACTTCATTTTTCGACTTGTTCACTGATCTTCCAAGAATATTTTGTCTTCGACTATGATTTGTTTGTGTAGCAGGTATCATGTTCTATAAGGCTACCTGCATCTTTGTGGGATATATCAAACGGTTGGCTGAAAAATGTAATGAAATTAGAACTGTCAGTTTCAAATTTTTTTCTGTCTTTACTCTTTTGAATATTTTTATACTGCGAAATCAATTTCCCCAACATGATCTTGGACCATCCACTTTTGATGTTGTAGGTATGCCGGCAAGTTTCCAAAATGTTTCCACTTTTTTCTCGAGTGATTTTGATAGTATATTTTTTGTTATTTTGCATAGAACCCCGATTCAGGTATATGAAATATCGCAATGTGTCACCATTTGTTGGAAGTTGACAGCCTTTCCTTGATTCCAGTCGAACAACTAATTTTCTAATAAGTCATGCTTGGAGAGATTTATTTTCCTTCCTTAGCCTAGGAGGATTTTGGATGTTGACTATGCTTCCAATTCCATCGTGGATGTGGACTCAGCCAGTTCTAACTGCCTACTGGATAGTCTCAATTATCATCAGTGGGAAGCAAATATTTTTGGTGCTACATGACTAGTTCCCCCACTTTATTTCTAAAAATAAATCACAAATGGAAACAACAACGATCACCGGATGCAATTTATTAATGGAGAACAACAGAAGCAATATCTACTACAGAAATTTTGAGATTTATGTTCTGAAAAACCACATTACTTATTACAGCTTGATGTATCATAGTTATGTGAGAAGTAACATTTTATAATTATTAAGTGTGCTTGATTAGCATTTAACACTGTGATGATGTCCCATCCGGTAATGTTAAAAAGTTTAAATGAGGTGTGCGGGGGTCCAAAATTATTCAAATCAGCTGAAATTTCAGGTGTAACAATGATTTACCATGCTTAACAACATAAGACTAAGAGACCTTCAAAAATTAAAAAAACTGTTTTTTGCACTGCCTTATCACACTATAGGCAATGTGGGAAAGCATTGCGCAGGGACTAAGTTGGCATAGGGATTGCTGTTGAATTGTCGAAATGTTGGCGTTCATACAAGATTACGATTATGGCTATTTTTTTTCGGCTCTCACTCAAAATGGCAAAATTAATAATTATAATGAAAAACAAACACTTACCTAATCACTCACACGTAGAAATAAACAAATTTTCGTCAATTTTGTTAAAATATTGATGTTTTCTCACCAATAGCTGATAATCCCTCCTGTAAAGCTTAAAACTCATGTATTTGGTTAGTCGCCACTGGCTAGATGGGCCCTTTTTATTAGAGGCCACTTCATTTAAGTTATAGCCACTTTCTCGTGGCCACAAAACATTTAAATACTGCAACCTTAGAAGGGTTTGTTTGATCAACATTTTTCATAAAAGAATAGTAAGTAGTTTGTGGATTCAGAATGAGACCTCCCTGCAGAGTCAAAATGGACAAGATTGCATTGGGAAACAATAAAGTGGCGAGTGTGATGGTGACTGAAGTCGTATTTTTAATCGCCATTTCTCAATATTTAGTCGACTGTGAATTTTAACCTTTATCCTCCTGTAGGTAAAATGTGCATGTCCAGATTTTTTTGTGTGACACGTTGTGCCAATGAAATACCTAGGGCTAAAGATCATACAGGAAAGTCAGTCAGGAAACTGGTATTTTGAAAATCGGGGGGGGGGATATATATTTCATTCATTTTTTTACATCTATTTCTCATTTTTTATATTCTTCGAAATATGAAAAATCATTGGTAAGCATTTATTTTCTGTTATAATTATTATTCGTGCCATTTTTAGCAGTTGCAAAGCACTTCAGTATAATGGACTGCCACCAAAATTTTCATTGTGTAAAAGGTAAATCTGAATTTGTTTTTATATTTATTTTTAATATTACTTTTATTCATGCTATTTGGCTCAAAAGTGTGTGTGTTGTTGAAATGTTCATTTACTTGTCAAATATATGTATTTGAAAATATTAGTAATTAACCCTTCGATAAACCATCAAGGCAAAAGCAAGCTTCACCGCAATAACCTTTTTGTTTAGCATTCAAAGTAGGCTCTTCAAAGTTTAGATACACTTTTCTTCCATTTCTACATGTACGTTTCTGTATGTGAATGTTTAATTTAGGCTTATACTGCATAAAGGTAGTTTTTAATAATTTGCACTTCTAGATTATATAATGCACTTTTTGTTCATTATATTTGTGTGGGATATGGCTTTTCTATTTTTTAACACAAATTTCATTGAAAATATTTTGTATCAGTTTATACTGAAAATAAAATGTATTAAAATTTTTCATAAGGTAACTTCTAATATTTTAGAAAATTATTAAAAAAACATTTACATACCTTGTATTTCATTGTGATAATTAAGTTTTAAGATTGAATCAGGATTTGCTGCATTAAAGCAGAAGGTTGCAGGAAAATTAAATTGTTAGAACTAATTCTGCATTCCCACATTTTTTTTAATTCAGATTAGAGCCCTTGGTATATACAAATTTGGAAAAAATGACCATGTGTCAATGCTGGCCTCCCCAGTTTCTCCTTATAGGTATGAAGTTGAGGCCATGTATTGCTATCCTCAACGGTTAAGTTGGTGAAGCAACAGGACAGAAACATAAAAGACAGAGGCTTCACAATTACATCTTATTATTGTAGATGTAGAAATCATTTCTCTCAACATTTGAGGTGATTACAAATCTCTGTGGTAATTTGTGTTGTATTTGTTATTCCTCAGGTTCTATGCATATTTGGCAAATTTTCGCTGCAATTTATGTAAAGAAATATTACATAGCTTTTTAATTTTGTAAAGCAATATAATAAACATGCATTATTGTTATTGTGCTTCTTTTTATTTTAGAAAACCAGTGTCCTGATAATATGAGGTCGTAGGCAGCCCCTTAACTTGCAAGCCACCTCTAATTATAGTATGAAGAAATTGTCTATAAAATAGCTATTATCTGGTTTCTTACCAAATTTGAATTGTTGCCAACAATCACCATAAAATCAAAAATAACCTGCAAAAACTAAGTGGAAAAACAGGGGAAGGGTAATGTAGTCTGATAAATTATATTATTCACATGAGCATTCTCATTTACTCTGCAGAAGCATGGTGGTAATGCATTCAAATTGTATGTCGTTAATTAGAGTTTAACTTCTAACAGTGTCAAAAAAAAAAAGAAAAAAAAAGTGGGTTGGGGGGGGAATATTTGCTAACTGCTCATTGTAGTCTGTTGTTAGTTCCTTAATCTTTAAGGGGTTTAGAGTTCTCATAAAAATGTAGGTCCATTGCTCTTTGGTGGTATAGTGTTAATGCATTCAGCTATCATACCATTAATCCATGCTTGACTCCCAATGGTATTGTAGAATGAATGTGGTTTTTCTGTACAATGTAATCCTGGGTTTGAATTCTTCAGAAAACTAGATCTCTGTGCGGCATTATCTTTGCTGTCCTTATGCCATAAGAATGTAAACAAACCATTCCCATTTTACATGGAAATATTTGATGAAACAATACGCAATACAAATGAGAGACAAAAAACGTTTTAAAAGCGTATTTATGGCAGATTAAATTCAATCTTGCCATAAATACGCTTTTAAAACGTTTTTTGTCTCTCATTCCCATTTGGTTCTGTGAATGACTTAAATAACTCAGAATGGTTCGCAAGATTAGTCTGACAAAAGAATATAACAGTTGGCGAGTGCTTACCATAACTAATAAAATTTTTATTACTGGTCAGAATGCAAAAGAAAAATGAATAATAAAGAATAGTAGTAGCCTGTCAACGGTCCTCTTGGAAATCCATTATTTTTAATATTCAGGTTTATCAGTAATGAAATTTCCTTAGACATTTGTAAATAAACAGGGTTAAAATAAGTCTTAAATAACACCAGGTCCTTAATGGGCTCCAAAATCGCAGAGCCCTAGGTCCAGACCTACTTAGTCTATATATAAATCCAGCAATGGTTGGATTGCTACTTGTCATTGATGCCAAAACAACTGTTCCTGGAAAACACTTTCTGAACAGGTTTACAAGAAACGTTCTCTCAAAGGGGAACTTAAACCTGTTGCGAGAACGGTAGTAGTTTTTCGCTATCTGTTCTTTTTAACTTGTTTATCGCTAACCACTCATTTGAGCATGTTTATCACTAGCCATTTTTTTCAACCCATTTATAACTAGCATCCATTCACCATTTAATCTTTATTTTTTCCAGGCCATCAGGAAATACATATCTTCCATAAAAATAAAAGTAGTAATATATATTAAGAACAATGAATCACATCATTGGCCCATGGGCTCTTTGGAAAAAGATGGTATAAAAACTATCTGACAAGTGCAAAGTGCCCTAGGTTTTACTGTGGCATTAATTGGCGTATGATATTGACAGTAGGATATCACTGTGAGACAAAAAAAAACAAAAAAATTTGAAAAATCATGTAAATAATCCAAAATTCAATGTAAAGCCAAGAGCATTTAGTCCAATGCAATTATCAGTTCATGAGTCCCATCAACATACCAGTGCCAATCGCAATTTTTATCAAAAATGAAGTTAAGTCGGTGTCAAAGACAGTTCATTCAAAAGAATCAAAATTATGAGACAAAATAACATAATAAATATAGGAAATATACAGGGTGATCCAGATCAAACAGGTGTTCATACCTCTCTGTTGGGAAAACTACTTGGCCAATTTCACCTAAATTTCGTACACATGCTCTCCTGGGTATGCGATTTTGATTTCTGAAAGAAAACATTGAGTTCATATTTCGGCCGCTAGGGAAGGAAATGGTGCTGCGGAGCAGGCAATTTATTAATATTAACAACGAAAAAGTGTTTTAACATGCAATAACCTTTATTGCAATCACATGAAATTAACTACAAATTACAGTATACCGTAGGACAGTAGGTATGACTAAAAAAAGATTTGTGCAATAACTTTATTGCTATCATATGTGGAACCACACTATCATCACAGATACGGCTCGATATGTCCTCCGTCTCTTTGCTCTAGAAATTGCATTCGATGCACAACACATTCCACGGCAGAACGTAACTCATTCGCTTGGAGGTGGGATACATGTTGCGAAATTCTGTCTTTTAAGACTGCTAAGTTCGGAACATTGCCTTTATAAACGCAGCTCTTTAAATATCCCCACAGCCAAAAGTCACAAGGGTTAAGATCGGGTGACCGAGGCGGCCAAGATGTTGAAAATGACCTGCTAATCACTCTGTCATCCGAAAAGTTTTGCCGTAATAATGTTTGAACAGGCAACGCGATGTGCATGGGTGCACCATCTTGGATGAAGATTGTAGCGTCAAGCCAATTTATCTGTCGAAGCAAAGGAATGACGAAGTTCCGGAGCATAAATGCATACCTAGAGCCAGTAACAGAACATGTCATTGGCCCCGAGGCCGTATTTTCTTCAAAGAAGTAAGGACCAATGACGAAAGATGAGGTGAAGCCACACCACACTGTCACTTTTGGAGCATGCAACGGAATTTGTTGATGAACGTGGGGATTTGTGTCAGACCAAATACGGCAGTTACGTGTGTTTACAGTGTCATTCAAGTGGAAATGGGCCTCATCACTCCACAGTATCTGCCAAGGCCATTCATCATCCACTGTCATCCGAGCAATGAACATCAAAGCAAATGTTTTCCGCACGTCATTATCACCAGAAAGCAATTGCTGAGTGTGGGCTATCTTATATGGATAAAACTTCAGGACATTTCTCATAACTCTCCACACTGTCGTATATGGCATGTCCAATTCCCGTGATATCGCACGTGCACTACTGCTACCATGTGCACTTGCTGTTCCCTACTCCACTACTGCAGTTGCAACTTCTTCAATTTGCTGCACTTGAAGAAGTTGCAACTTTTGAATTGATTGTTGAATTGGTTTGCGGCATCGTCCTGGTTTAACGGTGAATGTTCCGCTCTTTTCAAAATGCAAGATTATTTTTCGAAGATTTGTAATTGTTAGAGGGCCTCTGCGTAAACCTTTTACCTGCCGAAATGCTTTAAGTGCAGCAGAAGCATTGCTATTTCGTTGATAAAAGAGCTTAACAAGTAACGCGCGATCTGGTAAAGTAAGTTTCATGACGGAGTCCTCGTATGGTGGAAAAATGCTTCACGACTCCTTATATAGGCAGAGGATGTTGCGCATGTTAAGTAATATGTAAATTGCCTGCTCCGCAGCGCCATTTCCTCCCCTAGCGGCCGAAATATGAACTCAATTTTTTCTTTCAGAAATCGAAACCGCATACTCAGGGGAGCATGTGTATGAAATTTGGGTGAAATTGACAGAGTAGTTTTCTCTACAGAGAGGTCTAAACACCTCCTGTTTAATTTGGATCACCCGGTACATCACTACATTCAAAAGGACGATATTTCCAAGGGAAAAAAAAAAAAGTTATAAGGAAGATGAAAGAAGAAAAACTCTAAGGCATGATTTAAATAATTCTAAGGAACGCAAAAGTTCCAAGTTATCCGGCAAAGCATTCTACAATCTGGCACCCATGCGATCTATATTTCAATCAGTGTAATCTGTTCTAGCATATTCCACAACAAGATTACTTCTGTAGCGTGTGTGATGGTTATGAGATCGATAACAAAGCATTATGATGAAAATAAAAATACAACCAACCAATTTATCGCTAGCCATTCCTTTCAACCCATTTATCGCTAGCTATTCTGTTCAACCTGTTTATCACTAGCTGTTCTTTTTATATTTACTTTTTTTTTCAAACTTGGTTTTTTATTTAGAGCGATTGATAGCCTATAGGGCCTGTTCGTAAAAAAATAAGGAAAAAAAGTCGGGAAAAACTTTGTTAGTCATACAGCCAACCTGCCAACATATTTTGCTGTTTTTATTTATTAATTTAATTTATTTACTTATTTCCTTTTCGATTCCAATAGACCGTTATTAAAATTTAGGCTTATTCGAAAAACGTTTTTCTTCTCTATTACTCGATACTTTCGCGTATACGTTGAACATCGATTACCTTTTAGTTGTTTGTAAAGTTCTTTTGAAGTTATCAACAGATGCGGGGTATGTGCCCCCTTGAAACTATATTTCTTTTCCTTTAAATCTGAATACAACAATCGTCACCAACCTTGGTCTGCCAAGTGGCTCGAACGCTGCTCTACAAAAGCCAGAAGTGATTTACAGGGTTCGTACGGGTCATGGAATTCTATTTTGCATTTTCCAAGTCTGGAAAAGTAATGGAATTAAAGAAAAAAAAAACATGGAAGTCATGGTAAAGTCACGAAATATTTGTTTGGAAGCAATTTAACCTAAAACTCTAAAGTTCTACATTAAAAATGCTGCCTGTGGTGAAAATCGCATCACGAGATCGAATCATCATTTTACGGCACCAAAGTGTCTTCTAATGCACGTGACTACGTAACTCACAAAACGCGGAAGAGGAAAGTAGGTTCCAATTGGAATCAGCCACTGCTTGTGGCCTGCTTGCCTTACTTCGCGCGTTACCGCGTGCACAGATGCCAACTTGTACGGATTTTAACTCAACCTTACGATTTTAGGGTCGATACCAAGAAAACTACGGGAAACCTCATTCAAGATCCTCATGTGCAATTTTCTGCTGGCCCCTCAAAAATTCATATTTTTTATATTTTTTTGCTAAAAAAAAACCAGTACTTTGCAGAAGGCCCGCGCCTTCCATGTTTGGACGCGACGGTTCCGACTTGTTCTCTTGTTTCTCTTATTTTTTACGTCCAGCTTTGTATGTGAAACTTGCTTCAAATTTGGATTAAAACAACGAAATGAAACGCAGCCGTGATTGTGAAACAGCTGGGGGAAAAAAAGGGGGCAGACAATTTACCTGCAAGTGTATCGCGATATTTGTAGTAAGGAATGGCCGTTTTGCGAAGCATCAAAAGTATTTAAATTTTTATGTGAACTCGCAGTTTTACCATATTTTGAATAACTTTTTACTCGCAGCAAGTTCAGAAAAATTTCCTCATCATACTTTAAAAAATAGCGTGCGATTTGTGCCAAGATTTTGCGACATGTTTCGGTTAATCTCCTACTTTGGCTTTCGTTATCTGCACACACAGAGGCTTGCAGATTAATTTAAAAGTAAATTTACCTATTAAATAAATTTAATTAATTTACGTAATTTATAATCCTATTCTGTGAAAAAACGCCACCTGGTGCCTGTTTCTGGAACTTAAAAAATTGACTTAAAAAACGATTTTAACGTTAATTAACGAGTAATGATATTTTTGATGTATGATTTCGTTCTTGATGCACCACCTATCGGCAAAATTATGAACTTTTTAAACGTGCTTAATTAGCAACTGTTGCTAATGTTTTAGTATTTTTCCATCAAAACAAGTGAATTTCGCCCTAATACACCACCTACTGGCCGGGTACAAAATTAGCTGTAATTAGTCATATTTTGTACCCACAAATTTCCGCCCAAAGAAACAACACGTCTGCAGTGGAAAGTGCCATTTTTTTTTTTTTTTACAGAAGCAAATTTGCGTATTTCAACGATTTTAGCTTCTCAAGAGAATAAGGAAGAGGTTTCAAAATTACAGAAAAAGAAACAAAGAACTTGATATTTACGAAATTTTACTTTTTCAATGAAACATGTGACTTTTCATTTTTATCATTCTCATTCATTTGATTAAACTATTTTTTTATGCACTACAAAACTCATATGAAAACAAATTTTCCCGTATAGAATAGAATTGTGGTGTTTAACTTCTACAAAACTAATACCGAAAGCCATTTTTCTTGCTATGATACTGATACAAAAGGTAATTTCTCCTGTTACGAACCTGATACAAATGGTATTGGTGAGAGTGTGATCATTTTGTACGTACATAAACATACGCAGTTGAGTCACATTATCAGGAATATTTTCATGTTGTTTCAAGGGGTATTTATATTCTTTATTTATAAAAAATCTTTTTGCAGGAAATAAAAGAGCGTGGGTTTACTGAAAACTACTGAAAATTCTTTGCTTTTTTTACAGAAAATTCTCGACTTTTTTACTGACATACTTTCTCAGGTTGACATATCTGCACGTGATCATAAACTTCGGATTCGGGCACTTTGTCTCACACGTGTGGCGTTTTTCAAACCCCAAGTTAAGAAAATAGCTGAAACATCCAGAATCTGATGTTTTAGAACTCAAAAAAATCTGCAGTCAATTCTGAAGTTAAATCAGAAACTAACCGTGACTTCACATCAATTTCAAAATTTGATAGTTTGTATGGAATTGTTTCCAAAAAGAAGGTTCAAATTTTGAATGTACAAATTGATGAAAAGTTGCAAAACTAAAAGCTACCTAGTACAAACATTAGTGTGTGAATAATTTTTTAAGCAATGTGTGAATAATTTTTTAAGCAATGTGTGCATACATTACAAGGTGTAAGCAATAATCTTCAATCTAACTTCATTGTTTATTCTAATATAGGATAATGGATAATAATTTGATTTTGGTCATTATTTTATATATTTTGCAGTAGAATACGTTTCAAAATTAATATTTTGTTTTTATGAATTTAATACTGGTACCCAAAATTATATTTTAAGTGACCATGAATGGTTTTGACAGTTACGAAATGTTTTTAGTTTGTAGTCGTGGAATTTTTTTACCCAGAGAGTATGACCCCTGGATTTATATTGCGGACTTTGGTATTCGTGGCATCATTAGAGCTGCTAAATTGTTAAAAGTTCTGGACCTGGTCAATGAACCCTCTTATCTCATTCTCCATGGTTATTTCTTAATTTCGTTAACTATACTTCGAAACGGGGGTAATGTAGTAGGCCACATGCTGCACCCAGAGTAATGCAAAATCTAGTACAACTTCTGCCACTTTCCAATTATCGCTGTTTAATATGAGTTGAAAACATATAATAAATAAATATCCTATCAGAGTTCGTCGATTAAGTGCTGCAGTGGAATGCCAGCGGTCTTCCCAGGAGAAGCGTATACAACTAATAGTTACTTTAAATACTAAGGAAGTCAATATCTTTTTCATCATAGAAGCGAATTTAACCCAAGATTATTTGGAAAAAACTTTTCCCTAGGCTTCCACGTGAAGTTATTACCAAAATCAAGGAGAAATGCAGCGGTATCTTTGTTGGAGTTAGACAGGACCTGTTTTCCACATTTGAGATTATTAGTGATCTCGGCAACGATTGTGGAGCTAAAGTGGTGAAAGTGGATGTTTGGAAAAAGTCCAACTACTTTAAAATTTACGCCTTCTGTAGCCCTCCAGGCAACACCAAATTAAATTTTGATAATATTACTGTCTATAATAAAACTATTCTACTAGGAGATTTCAATGCTCATAATTCAATATGAGGCTATAGTAATAGTGCTGGTAAAGCTTTGGATCATCTTTTAAATTTGGAAAGAATTGAACTTATCTACAACGTTACAGATACTCCAACTTATCTTCATTATAATGGAACAAGTACCACGCCTGATATAACTTTTACTTCTGAGGACATTACAGAGCATTCTAATGTGGAAATCTTTTATGACTCAGGTTCGGGCCACCGAGCCGTGATATCTTCTTTTGCCATTAACTCAAGCCCAGGAAAGGACTACGCTGACATTAAAAATAGGTGGAATTTTAAAAAGGCTTATTGGAAGAACTTCAGTGTTGAAGTAGAAAAAAAATTGAAATATATTGACTTTTCTAAATTGAGCAGCACCAATGCAGCTTTTTCCTTTTTTTTTTGCCAAAATGTAGTGAAAGCTGCTAAGAAATGGATTCCTAGAGTGGAAACAATTCATTTATAAGCCTTTTTGGTCTCCCTAACTTGATCTTTAGAAACGGCAAAGTATTTCAACTCTCAATTTAGCTGAATACACGAAGAGAGTACGGGTTGTTCAGGAGTAGAAAGAATCAGTAGGCAAGCTGAGAAAAGCCATCTGTAAGGCAAAGAGGGACTGTTTTGATAATTTCGTTAGAAATATTGACTTTCATAAAGACGACAAAAAAGTTTTCAAATTTGTTAAACTTCGTAACAGAGGCTCTAATATAGTTAAACAGCTCTTGGTTATCAATGGTAAAGAGATTGTGGATGATAGAGATATAGCTAATGCTTTTGTATCCTTTTATTCAAAATCACAGCACCTTGGCATAAAACAAAAACGTTTTCAAAGAAAAAAACGATTTGAGTGGTTGTCCAAGGGTCCGCAACTGGATCACATGATTTTTAACTCAGACTTTAGTATACAGGATTTAAATGAGACAATTCGCCGTCTTGATAAAGGCAAAAGTCCGGGCCAAGATTTTATTCACGGAGAATTCTTAATGAATTTGGGTTCAAAATGTACTCATATTCTCCTTGATTTGTTTAACAGAAGTTGGAATACAACTGTCCCAGCCATGTGAAAAAAGGCTTTTATTATTCCAATTTCAAAGAAAGGAAAACCTCCAAATAAGTTAGATAGCTATAGACCAATTTCGTTAACAAGTGTACTGGCCAAGACTATGGAGCGAATGGTTGTCTCAAGACTTGAATGGTTTTTAAAATGTGAGTATTCGTTAGTACCGGCACAAGCTGGTTTTAGACAGCATCAGGCCACCGTCCAACAAGTGGCACTTATAAACTAAGAAATTAAGGACGTTTTGGAAATGCGAAGATCCGTCTTGTCTGTTTTTATTGATTGTAAATCAGCTCATGACAAGGTATGGCGATTGAGGCTTATCCAAAAATTAAAAAAAAAATCAAAAAAAAAAATCAGAGTTTCTTGTAAAATGCTCACTTGGATTAAAAACCTTATTGCTCAAAGTTTTTCTTCGGTGAGGTATAGTGAAAAGTGTTCATTATTGAAACAAACTGGATTACCCCAAGGCTCTGTCAAGCCCTATTCTTTTTAATATATTCTATAATGATCTCCGTAAGATTTTATCTCATGATGGTCAAATAAAAATCTCATTATTTGCAGCTGGTCTTGCAATGTGGACAGATGTTCCCAAACAGCACCAATATAACCTCAACACTGTCCAAAATAAAGCCCTTCTGTCCTACAAACTTGGTGCGAAGGCAATGGTATGATAGTAAACCAAGATAAAACGACTTGTCAATTGTTTACGTTTAATAGACAAAACTTAAGTTACAATACGAAGGCTCTAATATTTGATGCATAGATTGCACAATTTACCTGGTATGTGTCTTGGATTCATATCTGACCTGGAAGGATCACATGAAAAAAAGTAAAAAACAGCAGAAAAAAGAATGCCCATATTAAAAAGTCTGGCTGGTGCGACTTAGGGTTACATTCGGAGTACTCTGACTACAACTTATAAGATGTTTATAAAACCAGCTTTTATCTACTGTAAGGAAATCCTGGTTTCGGCCGCGCGTGGCATGATACAAGAACTACAACTTTAGAGAATCAGGCGCTGCGGCTCATCACGGGAGCAGTTATAACCATCCCTATTGCGGCAATGCAACTTCTTTTGGGCATTGTTCCCATTGAAAATGATATCAAAAATGCAATTACTTTGAGAAATTGAAAAGACTCCTTAATAATAACTATTGGAGGGACTACGACGTTAAATGCTTAAGAAATTTAAAATCTCAGTCGGGCTTTTTACAATATGGGGCCAGAATTGCAGATCTAAATCACAAATTTTCAGTTATCGAGAGCTTTATTTGTCCGCTTGACTATATTGACACTGATATAAAATTGGACGTACAAGGAGAACCCACAGTGAGTGTGTCGCCGGTTTTATTGAAAGTAGAGCAGTATAAGGAAATACGTGTCTCGGCATTCGTGCCAATGCGGCTTATTTTCAGAGATGAATTTTTAAAGATTTTGCATCCCATATATGAGCTTATAATAAGACATCCTCTGCAAGCCAATCGGTAGCTTAGTTGGTAAGTTACCGGCCTAGTACTTCGTGTGTTTGCGTTCGATGCCCGCGGAAATAAATCATTTTTTTTATGTATCCGTTTTATATATTTATGTATTTTTATTAGTAAAAATGTTTTTCTTACAATCGGATTTTGTTCATAAACTTACTTTAATAAAATTGATATTTAATTCTGTGCTACTATTTTTCGCAGTTATAATTTTTACACGAATTTTAATTTTTAATTGAAGAGTTGTAAAGGTACAAAAAGTTTAGGAGTTAGCTGTAAGTTTTTATGTGAATATAACTTTTATAAAATTTGCGTACTCATTGTCAACCTGTGAAGGGATGGAATTACACCAATAACGCAGTTTTGTTTTATTTAAGGATTGAAAGATTTTTTCTGAAAACTTTTAACAATTCCATTAAATAAAAAAGAAAACTGCGTTAATTCGTTTAATTTTGTCATTATTAGCCTTTGCAGTCATCCTCTATTAGCATCTATTATGCCTAATATTTTTTTAAAATATATTTATCTATTGAAAAATGTATTTTTAGTATGTAATATTTTATTTTATAACATATAAACATCATTTTATTTTATAACATATAAACATTTTACGCGCATCTCATTTATGTGCATTTTATTTATATAGAAACATTTTATTTTATAAAATGCAATCAATTTTATTTTAAAACTGACTGACGTGAACATATTTTTTGTGTATCACTATCGGAGGTGTCGGAATTGTATACTGGTACACAGTTTTGGATGATAATTATCATAAAAATAATAAAAACATAAAAAAATTCTACAACGTGAGCATTTTATAAATGAATTGTTCGAACAACTGATTTTCTTTGTCTAATATCATCTGGAAAACAAATACCATCTACATTTTCAAAGACTCTTCTTTCGTTTGTTAACTTTGCAACAAACCAAGAGTACTGTAACGTATTCTTAAAATTCGGCGCCGAAAGTTGATTGTGAATAAGTGAATGGATCTTCAAAGCATCTATCTGCTCGCATGTTTAAATGACTATTTTTTTGTAAGCTTTCAACACAATTTTGTAACCTTTTAATGAAATTTTTTACTTGACGGAAGAAGTACACATCACGAGGTTGACAGTATGGGGTACAATGAGGTGGAATTACTTCAACAGTAGAAGAAGAGGTGCCGTCGTCATTTGTAAAAACATTATTAAAGTGTGCTGGATCTACTTAACTACATAACAGGCTGGATGGCTACACCAAAACTTTTTCTACTTTTTAATAATCAACAATTAAAATTCGAGTAGAAATTATCACTGCCAATAAGCATACAATTAACATATAACTACATAAATATGAATTTTATTAAAGTAAGTTTATGAACAAAATCCGATTGTAAGCGAAGTATTTTTACTAATAAAAATACATAAATGAACATGTAAAAAGGATACACAAAAAATATAAAAAGTGACCGATTTCCGCGATCATCGAACGCAAAAACGCGATGCGCAGGGCAGGCAACTAACCAAGTAAGCTACCGGTTGGCTTGCGGAGGATGTCATATTTTAAGCTCATATATCGGATGCAAAATCTTTAAATTCTTTAAAAATTCATATCTCTGAAAATAAGCCGCACTGGCTCGAATGCCGAGGCACGTATTTCCTCATTTTGGCTCCATTTTCATCAAAATCAGAGGCGCACTCACTGTGGGTTCCCTTTGTTTATCACAGAGATGGATAAAAAACGGATGCCTTGCACACGGATCCGTGCTATTGCGCTGGAAACTATCCACAACTGATACCCTGAGGAAACTTGGCTTCACGTTTATACAGACTGGTCTCTGTTTGATAGAGCTTGTGGTGCTGGGGTTTTCTGTAATCTTTTCCCATTTTATATTTCTATAGGATCTTTTACTTCTCATTTTGATGGTAAAGTTGAAGCTATATTTGTCGCACTTAATCAACTCCTTTTCCATAAGAACACCTTCAATAATTCTGGCATTCTTTTCTATTCCAAAGCGGCATTTGAAGCCATTCCCAACGATAAAAAACACTATTGCAACCGCATTTTAGGTTGTAGATCCACATTGAAAGTTATGAAGGGCAAGGTCATCCTACAATGGGTCTCTGTACATATTAGTTTCGAAGGAAACGAAATGGCGGATCAGCTGATCAAGGAAGGCACATCTATCTTGCTGAGACCACAAGGTGCCTTGACTTTTCACTCATCGAAACTACATATGTACGTCACTAGTTTACTAAGAACAACGATATGGAGATTTCAAATAAGGCATTAAATAAACCCTGGAGTGTGCTACTCCATTCTAAATCACTAATTCCGTATACTCACAGAACTGCCGCCGTGGCAAAATTCCGCATGTTAACTGGATATGATTGCCTGCAGGCATACTTGTTCAGCTTTAGTCTGACTGAAACTTCTGATTGCAAATTGTACAACAGCAGTCAACCAATGACATCGGATCATCTTAATGTGCACAATGCACTAAAAGCTCAAAATATTCTTAGCAAATATTGGAAAGCTCGAAGGTTAATGACTAAATAGTCAAATGCCTGGTAATAATAATGGTTCGTAATAAATTTATTAACCTTTATTTTTCCATTTTGCCAAATTAGATCTTGTGAAATTAAAATGCCAATGTGAAGTTATCGATATGAATAATTATTCCCTTTCTAAAAATAGTTGTGTTTTGACAACAAACAGTTTATTGGCGCAAATACTAGGAACTTCAATAGACCAGGTGTGACAACTACAGGTTTAAATCTGCCTGGCTTTGTACTCAACCTTCAATTTATTTTGCCATTTGTTTATCCCTGATCCATGTATGTTGCTTACGGAGCCGAACCGTATGTATTTTCCTTTCCTAAACTTATAATAATAATATGAATACAATCTAATCCCGAAGCGGTCATAAGGAAGATGAAAGCGACTGTGTGTGTCAATTAACCTTTCACCCTTTACTGGCATGATGCCTGCGAGTAGATTCCAAAGTTACTTTTCTCTTTACTATAGGTGATGGAACTGAACTCTAATAAGTGTGATATTCTATTTAGATTGAGAAGTATTCATTTTTTTTACTCTTTTTTGATTAATATAGATAATTTTTATTGGGAGTACTTAAATTTTCGGAAGATTTTGAGCCTGTAATTTAGTAAACTCGCATATTGATTTATCTGCTTCAGACTTTTACACTATTTTTAATCTTCTTCCATCTTTTATGTCAGGCTCTATAAGCATGTCAAAATTAGAAAAGGTGGCAGACTTTTTCCCAATCGCGATTTCCTGCAGAATTTTTTGATCCGTCTCATCCCCTCTTTGTTGTAACTTGAAATTCTTAAAAAATGTATGCAACAGCCCACCTCCACCTTCAAAGATTGGAAGGGAAAAAAAAAGAACGTTGTTGTTGTTGAATAAAATAAATTTACTTATAAAAAGAATTATTTTTTTCTCTTTAGTGATCACCTTATGTGCGATATTTTATGTCCTCCCCTTTTCTGCACACTCTGCAATTTTTCATCACATTTGAGGATTTGAATCACAATTCTGTTTGTTTTTTTTAGCTGAAAATTCGCAGTAAGTACGTTATTCTCTATATGTATATACCAGGTGATCATAAAGGAAGTGCCGTATAATATACGAACCCCTAGCAACCGCACTTTTTAACAAATCTGAATGAAACGTGAGATCGACATTTCAAGGTATGCGCTCGAGAGTTGGGTAAATAACAAGAATCAAGCTCTCACAATTGCGGTTATAGTTACTAAATTTCGAATGACAGCATCTTTTCTTTTTTTGTAATATGATCAGCACTATAAAAAAACAAAAAACACAAATATTCTTGAAATTTTACCTTTCGCTCTAAAAATGAAAATGAAAATGAAAAATGTATCAATATTAGGTTTATAAAAATAGCACAAGTCAAAAAAGGCCCAAAGACCTTAAGTGTGCGTCGCAATTGAAAGACGCAGCAAACCTTGCTGCGTCTCTCAATTTCAACGCACATTTATGACCTTCGTGTGTTTTTTGATACATGAAATTTTTATGCCTAATATTGATACATTTTTAACATAGTAACTACGTTGGACAAGGATGATTGTATTCCGGGATTTCCGTAAATTCCGGGAATTTCAACTTGCCTCTTCCGGGATTTCTTTTTAAAAAAGTACATTGCTCACTATTTCATCATTATGAAAAGTGCTTTGTAATAATACATATTTATTTTTCTCTGGAATGTAAGAAACAAGAGTTGTCTTTAGTGAATGCAAAAACTGAACTCGTCACTTCACGTCCTTTTACCTTCGTAAGTTCTAATGAGAGTGAAGCCTTGTCCTTTCCCATAGTTCAAAGCATCGTAATATTTCTTCGGAGAAGCGTTTGCCGAAGTTGATATAAAGTAAAATAATTGTCACAAGCAGGCCTGTAGCCAGGATGAAGGGGCAACTGGGACAAAGCAAAGGGCATATGGGGCACAGGACAAATGGGGCAATCCAAAGGGCATATGAGGCACCCGTAGACTTGATTATAAAATGATTGCCAGGAGCGGTAGAGAATTTAGACATGTCACAAAAAAACAAGTTTGACGCTCCTCCGATGGCTTTTTTTTAGTTTATTACAACTACAAATACTGTAATGCCAACATATTTCAAAGTTTGTATTTTAAATTTTATGGAGGAAGAATTGAGTGGGAGAAAAAGAATTTACCTATGGCGCTCTTATGCCTAGGTATTGTGGCCCTATTGGAAAATTCCTAATTGTGTGCCTATGAGGAAAACGTTAATCTTTGCATACACAGTGCTGCAAAGAATTTTTAAGACTGGGTCTGTAAAATGAAATTGAAACAAGAAATTATGTTTTTTTTTATTCAAAGTAAGCCCTTCCGGTTTCAATATACTTGTTACAGCGATTTAATAATGAATCGAATGCCTGTTCCAGTTCATTTTGCGGAATTGACTCCAAAGCACGCGTCGAAGCTGTTTATATGGTTGAAATATTATCAAAATAACAACCTTTTAACATTACAAGTTTTGCGGGGTGCTAAATCAGGCGAATATGGTGGATGATTCAACATATGGACTTTATTTTTGCCAAATCTACGAACCGTAAATTGAGGAATTGACTGGAGTACATTATCATACGAATAAACATAACTGTTTTCATCCGGATATTCTGGACGATGCAACGGTCGGCCATCAAACGCTTCAAAATATTTAAGTAATACTCTAGTGATTGTCCAGTTGGAACAAATTCTTTATGGATAATACCCTGACCATCGAAGAATGTAATGAGCGTTGGTTTGATTTTTGATGGAACTTTTATTGTTTTGTATGGTGAATTTTGAGCTTCCACACTTTGACGCTTTGTTTCGGGATCCAGGCTGAAAGGCACCATGTTTCACCACCTGAAAAATGGTTTTAAGGAAGTTTGGATCATTTTCAGCGGCTGAAATGATATCTGCAATGTGCACTTCTCCTTGCTTTTTGTTCATTGGTTAAAGTGTGTGGAACAAATTTAGCATATACTTTTGTTTTGGCCAAACCTTCATGCAGGATGGTTCGAATCGTTTCTTTGTTGATGTTTAAAAACTCTGCCATCATTCTTAGTGACGCACAGCGATCGCTTACCACGAAATCATGCACTTTTTCAATAATTTCAGGTGTCCTGGATGAACTTGGTCTTCCAGTATGCTTATCATCTTCTAGCGTATCTCTTCCGTCCAAAAAACGTTTGTACCATAGAAAAACATTTGATCCACTTAAGTGAAACTCACCGTAAACTTATTTCATCAATTGGTACGTTTCCAAGGCGCTTTTACCACGTTTTGCATTAAATTTAATTACACCCCTTTGTTCCATCTCAATAATTCAACATGAAAGAATTTTACTTCTGTAATAAATGGCCGTATCGTTTGAGTTAGTTTAGCAAATCCGTCCAACTTTTGGCAGTGTGCCAGCAGACGATCAAGGTTTATCACGCATGCGCGATTCCGCTGATCGAGCCACTGTGCACTGACATCTAGCGCCAGTCTTAAAAATTCTTTGCTACACTGTGTACATATCGATGAGGCACTTGAGGTACAAGCATGGAGCAACTGGGGCCGCGCTCCTGCTGGTCCGGCTTGCCTACAAGCCTGGTCATAAGTAATATTGTGATTTTTCAGTCCAAACGATTGACCTATTACAACTTTAAAGGTCAGTTTTTTTCTTGAGCTTCGCCAGGTTGTTTAGCAAGATAGGGCTTTACGTTCCATACATAAGGTGTTTTCACGTCACACAAAATCCAAAATTTGATACCATATCCAGTCGGTTTCTTGGGCATGCATTGATGAAAAGGGCATCTACCCTAAAAGGAAATAAGTTGCTTGTTTACAGTCACAAATTCAGTAGGATTATATATCTTGGGGAGAATTTCCGTCCAAAGATTCCACAGTTCTCTAATTGCAGAAAATTTATCAGAAACTCTTCTCTCGACTCTTGTTGATCAGGAATCAAATCGCATAACTCTAGATATTTCTTTGAAGAGACTTTTAGGCATTGCGGCTTCAAAATTAGATCGATCTGTTCCTGCATTCCATAAGATCTCAATTAGTTTACGTTTTTGCTTTATATAAGCCACATAATACAAGAACACCAAAATAACATATCATCCGAAGAAAGTGATTTCCAATTATCTCCATAAATACGAAAATCTTCAGTATTAGTATGCTCTAAAATAGCTTTCGTTATATTTGGTGGAATAAATAATTCGAATAAATGTAATTTTTGTGAGCATGCATAAGAAGTTATGCCTGGTGTCAAATGAAAATATCTCTTGACGATTTTCTACCGCAATCTACATTCAAAGGCTTTGTAGGATACTGTATGCTTTTATCCTTCGATAATAATAATGAAATAGCCTGAACACTCTTTTCAACTTATCACAGGAAATTTGGGTATCAGAGGAATCGTACTCGCTCTGAGAAATATAATCATCGTCTGAGGCTTCACTTTGGAAACTATTAAATTCATCTGCACAACATCCGTTTTCACCGGGAAGTTCAATGTTCTTATTTTGTCTGGAGAGAGCTTTTTTCTTGCCATTATTTCAATTTTAGGAAAATAAAAATCATATACGTACTAAATTAAACTAAAGCGAAATAATTTTGCAAGTAAATCTGCAGGCCTGTAGCGAAGCTGGGGCCAGCAAAGGCCCGGCCGCAGTTGCTTCATGCTTGTGCCCCTGTTGCTCCATTGAGCTATTTATGTATATATATATAGAACAATCCCCGGGTGCCTTGTGCCCCAGTTGCCCCTTCATCCTGGCTACAGGCCTGTAAAGCTGATAAAACTATAGTTTACAAACGTCTAAACAGCACCTCGCTTCACTGAAATATGCAACGACGATATTAGGGCGCTCATAAACTATAACGCCCCACCTTGTATCGGCGTTTCAAAGTCAGGCATTCTCCATCCCCTAGCACGAGTAACAGGTATCCGGTTAGATGAACCCAGGATGCATCGAATTTTTAAGTTTCAACCATCGAGCCTCCGACGATGCGTTATTCAGATTCTTTTGATAATACTTAACGATACGGAATGGGTCGGATTCAACGTCAAGTCCTTCGCATCACCCCAGTTTACCTCATACAGCTTGCTCTCTCACAAAGAAAAACAAGAAAACAACTGGCGCAGATTGGCCCGGTTCAGTTTGACACCAGAAACTCCCCACAGACCTTTGTCACTCGCCCTATTTATACTTTCCCGCCTCTTTCTAGAACTTTCCACCCCTCCAATGAATTTTCATTGGACAGTTTAACAAGGGGGGGGGGGAAAGAACCTACTTGAAGATTCTCGAAAGAGGCTCTTTGTCTGCCTATTTTCTTTCTCTATACACTGACAGACATATCTATCCTAGTGCCAATACTTACAAAATTACATCCAACAGGCCTCGAACTAGCCTCAAATACCTCTCAACACCAAAATTTCTTTAAATTGCCACAATATCTGAAAGAACTAATTAAAAAATGGTACTATAAAAGGAAATATAAAAAACGTGTTATCCAGAATATAAATTAGAATATAATTTTATCAAAAATGAAACCGAAAAAGAAATAAGAGAATTCAAAAGCAACAAATGGAATATAGCAGTCAAAAATCTAAATGTAATGGACAACTCCCGCTAAAAATTAAAGAAACACCTTTGTAACGGAAAATCTTCGATTGCCTCCCCCCCCCCATGGTATCAAGGGAATGGTATTTGACAATGAAGGAAAATCATAAGTCCTTACAGATTCAGTAGAACTACAATTCCAAAACAACAACATAATGGTTAAGACCACTGTAGAAAAGCCAAAAGAAAAGCAAAGTGATTCCTCCAAGAACACATTGTTGATTACGATCCTAACATTATGCTTAAAGGCATAAAATAATTAATCAAAAACCTTCAAAATAGGAAAGCGCCGGGCTACAATAACATTAACAACAAGGCACTCAAAGCCTTTCCTCCAATTTCTCTTGAACAGTTATTTACAATATTTAACCGATCATTCAAACTTATTCACTATCTCAATAGTTGAAAAATAGCAACAGAGATAATGATAATAAGCCAGGAAAAGAACTTGCTTTTCCCCAGAATTATAGACTTATCAGCTTTCTCTTCATGTTGGGTAACCTGATGGAAAGGTGAATTAAAAATAGACTAAACATCTTTTCAGATAATAAATAATATGCTGGAATAACATTGATTCGACTTCAGAAGAAAACACTCTACCGTGCAAGAACTGATAAGGGTTGCTAATCATATGAGAGAAAACTAAACGAAAAAAATTCATAGCGTTAGCTCCTTTAGACGTGGAAAAGCGTTTGACAAAATTTGAAAAGATGGCCTTATAGATAAATTAACTAAGATTTCTTTTCACAAAAATGATCCATTTGATTAGCTCTTTCCTAAAAGAAGATTTAAAAGGGGTTGTATGACGGCTGCGCGGCATCCGGATGAAGTTCTAGACCCCACTGTGGGACTCTACGCTTCAGAAGTTGATCCTGATTTCCTCCTTATGGACGATAATGCCCGTCCCCATCGAGCCAACATCGTTGACGAGTACCTGGAAAATGAGAGCATTTCTCGTATGGAGTGGCTAGTGTATTTTCAGACCTTAGTCCCATTAAAAACCTTTAAGATGCCCTCGGGTGTGCTGTCGCTGCACGTTTACTTACTCCAGCCAGTCTCAGAGAGCTTGAAACTGGCCTAATGGAGGAATGGTCATTGTTGGTATCTAGGATGGTTCATCACCTCATTGAAAGCATGGAAAATCGTTGTAAAATTTGTTTGAAGGTTCGGGGTGACCACATACCATATTAATGTAAGTTTGTTTAGTTCGTTTGCCTTTAAGTAAACCAAACAAAACATTTAACAGAACATTTGTTAATGACCCAAATGTTACGTCATCATATAACTTACGAAAAGTAAATATTTTTTTCATCTTTGTTTATAATTCCCGTTTTCTTTAGTGCATAAACATATTTTCTACCTTCACGTGTAATTTTGTGTTAATCAAAGCTTTACTTTTCCATTTTTGTTGATTTTAGCGTCGTGGGCTTAACTTTTGGAAACCAGTTTATTACTAATATATAGAAGCTTGAGAGATTTGGTAATACAACGTAATATTCAATAACAGTAACTATAATTCACATAAGCAGTTATATCATAAGTCGCTAATAAAACGTTCAATTCAAGGTTGTTTACGAAGACAAAACAAAGCTTGACGACTGCACACTCATAATCATGTCTAAATTTCACATAAACAGATATTTTTCTATTCTCAAAAAATCTATCCAGATTACAATGACCGACCGCTTACTAAAAACCAGCCAGCACGCGATAAGAATCAATTCTTCTAAACGTTGCACTGAAGAGGACGTATAGTAATCATTTAACCGGCAGAACCGACTAGGAACTAAAATTCTTTTGTAGAAACAAAAACGTTATTGAGGCTAATTATTGAGCTTAACAAAATCTATAATTCAAATTCTTTACACTCTCGTATAATTGACTAACGGTAGGACAAAACGTCCGCCGTGTCTCGTCTCAACGAGGGGACCTCCAGTAAATATAAACGCCCAGCAATTCACTGCCCAGAGGAAACTCTACTTTACAAGGAAAAGGAAACAATAATTTGGAAAAAAACAAATCAAACACCTTGCAGTAAGCTTGGATCGAAAACTAAACTGTACTAAATATGTTAAACAATCCGTCAAAAACGCACAAAAATCGGTTAACTCGTTAAATGCAATTTTACGTAGGAAAATCAAACGCAAGTCTTCAAAATAAAATTACTGTCTAGAAAACAATCATTAAGCCAATCTTAATTTAGGTATCCGGAGCATAAGGCACCTCTCCAAAACAACAATTAATAAAATGACAACTTTCATAAGCAAATTACTAAGAAGACTTACAAAACCCAGTGGTTTGTCTCGAAAAGATCAATTTATAAGGACAGCAAAATCACCACACTTTAAGAATATCTAATAACGATTAGAAAGAAATCCAAACATTTACACGAATAGATATTTATCCGAACGTTACTTCAAATGTACTTCCCGCTAGAAAATCCTTAGAGAGAGTTGAAATATTACGTAAGAAATATGTCGGCTATTTCACCCAGTACGCAAAAATTAACATTGGCTAACATAGGAAAATAAGCAAAACGGCAACAACCCCAAGGTTCTTGCATAATACTTGAACGCTCCCTTAGCGCTCAAGCCAAGGTAACACCCCATCCCCTCTCACACATAGTATTAATATTACCTTGGTAGAAAGATTTTTCAGATTAATGCAAACTAACTTTACCTACAGTTTATTAAATGCTAGTTATTTAACAGAAATTAACTTAATATATCTCGTTCACCTGCATACCATATAGTTTATGTCTGTATAAATCTTATTCGATTAATTACCACTTTAGTTACTCCTCATACAAACGATGATTAAGACGCAGTCATATCTTACAAATACAAATCTTATATATGCAATATTTTATAAATACAATTTATCACCGATTAATGTCTTATCTCATAATTATAATAAACATTTTCTTCCCATTAAATACTATAAGGCAGAGGTTAAACGATACATTATCGTTGTACCCAAAGACGAATTATAATTTAAAAAAAACTAACGTCCCTATATTAAAGTGCTTGTATTAGTTTGTTATTTTATGAAATGGTAAAATAATAAATAGTGGATGCGTGTGTATAAAAACGAAGCAAAACGTTGTCATTTTCCCCGAGAAATGATAAAGAGACAAATTATGCAATGTCAGAATGTTAACGAGGTTTAATTAACTTCGCTTCGCTAATAAGTTCATGACTCGTGTCTCAGAATAAGGAAAAAAAAAAAATTTCAGACAGCCGTGGCAGTAGACCCCTACTGAGTTCAGTGTACACAACCATTAAATGTCAGGTTTGGCCTTCAAGTGCCGAGACATGCGGGTACAGTTATGATTTAATTATATAAAAACCTAGGTTTCCTCTAGGCGACATTTAAAAGTAATTTCTGCGTCTCCATCTTGCCAAGCGTTTGCACAATGTTCCGCCAGCGTCAAATTTTCTTTATCTTTACTTACACCTTCGCTCTAATGCTAGGATCAGCAAACACTAAAGAGGTAATTTCAGAGATTAATACTACAGTAATTTACGCCATCAACGGTATTTTGGGGAGGGTGAAAAACGTTGTTAAACTGAAAAAGACGATCTCTCGAAATATGTGTAATTCTATAAAATATTTATCGGGATGGCAAAATACTGTATATACAAGCGGTTCTCATTTTTTTTTTATGTCACAGAGCACTTTTCATGAGAAAAATTATTTAAGTAGCCAAAGTATGTGAATTTTTGGCTGCTTTTACCTAACTATATTTTTCAAGTTTTTAGTCGATATTGTATTTTATAATAGTAAAAGCATGAATTCGTTTTCGAATTTTAAATTGCTTTAATTTTAATCTATACTTAATTTTCCCAATTAAAGTCATCAGAATCGGGAACTTTAATATTGTTTTCTGAAAATATCAGTTATGCATATACTTTCTTATTTTTTTTTATTTTTTTTTTATAGTTTCATCATAAGGGCAACGATATTTTCACCAACATAGGTACTAAACCCAATTACGGCAGTATTAACGATGGAAGGTATTTTTGAAGCATTTGGGCGCGTAAAACGTCAAGTTTTATTTTATTCCAAATATTATATTTTCCACAAATTTCAGAAAAATGAGGAACTTACTTAACTACGTAAACATAAAGGAAAAACAGTAACAGAAAATCTTTAGCTGGACAAACGGGAATGTTTTATAAATCTGTCTTTTTTCAACTTTTTTTTAGCGGGAAATTCAGCGATCTTTCGTAATTTTTGAGCACTGGAGCACGCGGAGCAATGGGAAAGGTTTCGTGGAGCACAGGTTGAGACCCACTTATCTATACCTTAAACGGAAATAGACGTTAATTGGAATAAGGTTATTGAAATTACTGATTTATTTTCTATTTATTTAGAACACGGATTTACACACTAATCAGAATAAAGTGAAATATTCACTGTGATTGCGAATGTAACACATAGGATCACTTAAAGGTTTATTACGTAAGTTGCACGACATACTGTGCAATTTGTATTTTATTTATGGGTGTGAAAAAATGGTTAGATTACTTATAGGTGGGTGTACAAGTAACCTAAGTTTAGTGAAAATATGATTTCTCTTCCATAGATTCCCTCTAAAGGTCGTTTCGACGACGAGTCTTTAATAGGTAAAGTATATTTTTTCGTTTTTCTATAGTAATTGATTAAAATCCGTCTGTTCTTATTTAAACGCGGAAAGTGCACATAACAATCATGATGAATTCTTTGAGGAAAGGTTAAGAACTATTTGAATGTATTACAATCGAGGTCGAACATTTATGGTTGATGTTAGAATCTATTCTTTGTCTCATAATTGCCGGAGAAGAGAGAAAAAAACGTGCCCCTCGAATAAACGATTTCTAGGCTACCGTCCCAGTTCTTTGACTGCTGGGACATTGAGTACAGCTATGCGTGGCCCTTTCCTCTTACACATGAATCTTCCTTTAACTACTTAAGAAGCTCCTTTGAGTAAACGTATTTAAATTTATAATTAAATAATCTCGCTTAAATGTTGTCTTTTTCCCCTTAAAAAAATTTACATTTATTTTATAGGGTTTCTTTTGAATAAAACTATTTTTTGTAAAAA
>QLNU02015360.1:124362256-124387984 GCA_006491805.2 Dysdera silvatica
GCCTTCGCAGTATGCGTGAGCTTACGGAACAGTTGACATGTTTGGCTGTTATTCTCATCAATGATTTGGAACTGAAAGAGAAGGCATCTTCCCTATCGATTAAAAAACTTTACGAATAGTCTTTTCTTAAGGTTTTTTTTCCAAAGATTACATGTATAGACTTTGGGCATGAGAGAAAAACAATTATTAAAGTAAAGAACAAGTTTGTATACCTGCGGTTGCCTAGAGCCCGTGAAATATACGCCACTGTTAGTTATTAAAATAAATGAGGTCACTCCTTTTTGAGAAGGATCGAGACAAAAATGAATTTAGCATAATTTTTTGCTTATTATGTGAAGACCAGAAATATGCATAACAAGCATTTCATATTTTGATAAAATTTTAATTTAGAGTTAATTATAGTTGGCCAGTCGTAACAATCACATTTTGAGCTTGCTAGCTTCTTTTCGATTCCCTGTATGATGGATCGTATGTAAATGCTTCTCAATTTGGAGTTCACACCGAGCGTCCCAAGATCATTTCAAGTGATCTGTCTCGGGACGTTAAAAAAAAATATTAGAACTTAAAAAACAATTTTTACACCTTTTTTTTAAGTCTACTGAACCAGATGTGAAAGCAATATAATGAAGTAACAGTTACTATGTGTTATTACTTCTCACAATAGCAGTAGTTATTACTATGAAGTAATTTGTGCATAATCATTCCTATTTTACTGAATTACTACAAGCACATTTACGTTTGTGAATTGAAATGTATATTTTAAACAATATTATATTTTACTACAGGAGAACCACTGAATGAAAACGATTTTAAAAGGGCGACTGAATTGCGAGGTAAGTCTTTTTTAAAATTTTATACAAATGTGGGAAGTTTGTATTAAAGATATGTTTATGAGATGTAATCGGTAAAAGTGCATTTAAAATATATTCAGTATAAATATAGGACCAACTTTCTCTAGTTTCATAAGGTGTTATTTACTATATTGAAACGAAGCTTAATTTTTTTTGTAATTGATTTACATTTTATATATACTTTTAATCTTAAAGGTGAGACAAATGCGTGGCATTATTAATATTCAGCTAATTAAAATTGAAATAATTTAGCGCTTTGACCTTGTCTCGATAAAGATACGTATTTTTAAAATATCGTGGTATTAGAAATAATTTTCATCAACGTTTTTTTAGGCGTAATAATATTAACGCCGATGTTATGGCATGGTTAGATGGTGAAACGTTCGTAAAGAAAAGAATTTTTTTTTGAGCCTGGTGTGGCACGATCCCACGACCTTCTACTATCCGGGCAGGTGCTCTTACCAATTAAACTACAGACGACCAAATAAATTCCCTATGAGCGTATTTAAAGCGTATTTTTCGAAATATATTATTTCGAAGAATGGGGCAGTACATGGACTGCTTTTTAAACCAAACTACGAAAAGATCGGTATTAAATTCATCGAAAAGCTCGTTGCAGCAGACACATTTATACAAATCGAACACTACGCAGATTAAACTAGAAACAATTTTCATCAACGTCTTTTCGGCGTAGTAACATTAAGGCTGATGTTATATGGCTATATATATTTAAATATATCTGCTGCAACGGGCTTTTTGATCAATTTGATACCGATCTCTTCGCAATTTGGTTTAAGAAGCAGTCCATGTACTGCCCATTCCGAGAAATAACCGGTTTCGAAAAGTACGCTTTAAATACGTTCGTAGGGAGATTGAGTGTTTGTCGTCTGTGGCTCAGTTGGTAAGAGCACCTGCTCGGACTGTGGAAGGTCCTGGGATCGTGCCCCACCAGACGCAAAACACATTTCTTTTCTTTACGAACGTTTCACCATCTATAGAGTATATTACACTGCACAAATTATAACACTAAAACTATAATTTACTATATACACCGGGTTATGAATGGGTAAATTCTTGGTTTCACAACAGTAATAGCCCGTCAAGGTATAGACTTTACAAGGTCCTAGAAATATAGGAGTGAAATTGTGACCCATGACTCCAAATTAGCCTGTCAATCATCGTCTAAATTTCTTAGTGTCCGATTTCGGGCTCAGGGATTTATACACACCCCCTAACACCCCTCCAGGTTTTTAGATACATCCCCTTAGTGACATTTAAACACACCACCAACACCCCTCCAGATTTTTTGATACACCCCCTTAATGAAATATAAACACCCCCTCCCCCGTTCAATGTATCTAATAACACCCCCACCGTAAAAAAAATCCTTCTCCGAAATCAGCCAAAAGTTATCCAAAAAACAAAAACGTAAATAATCGATTATCTCCAATCCACACCCCCTAAAAATTTTGTACACCCCCAGTTTATGAATCCTGGATAAACCCCTGTTCGGGCTCGAACTTAGCTTCTCACTTAGTTCTACAAATGTTCAATGAGTTTCAAATCGCGAGAATTTGGGATCGTTCCCGAGTGCAAACCTTTGTTGAATATTCTTTCACCTAATCGGTTGTCCATCGGGACCGATGAGGTGAGTCAATGTTTTGTTGAAAATACCATTCTGCAGAGCAAAAACTTTTGTTATTGAAGAGTAAAGATGCTCGGTGAGTTGGTCCATGTAATTATGATCAGTGATTGATTTCTTCAGAAATACGAGTGAGCCCACTTACGTCCACGTAAACACACCCTGGAATATTATACCCCCAATGCCACTTATAACACTCACTTCAACCTAGAAGGCGAAGTCCATAGCCTCGTGCTGCTGGTACCTCGCATACCCTTCTGTCGGCATGTTGCACTAGAACATGGGCACACCAGTCTAGGCAAGTCGCTTCCAATTTTCTATGATCCAATCGCAATATTTTTCGCCCATTGTTCTCTCTCTGTCTGTTCATTGTTCATTGTGTCTTGTCATTGTTCTCTCTGTCTTACGGTGTATTACATTAAACGAAGGTCCCAGCTGTGGACGTTTGCATCCATAGTCCGTTCAGGACATCGTATGCTGTATTGTCTTTGAGCACAGGGTAGTGGATGCGCTCTCATTGAATTCTGACCTCGTGGGTGAAAAATGCAGTTTTATTAGATTGGCTCGCATATGTTACAATCGAATACGAAAATACAGAAGTTCAGCGGTCACTAAGATGGAACAATCAGCCTTCTGTGCATAACTTATTCGCCCACGCTTAAATGTACTCAAGTCTGTGCCTCTACCCAATGCGCCTTTAATGTGGATTATGATGCGTTCAGACCTTAAATAGTTACAATCACCATCTCTTTATGGAATACAGCAACTCCATGTTTTCATTGGTGGCCAGGGTGTGCATAATAAATTGTCCATTCAACATGTGAAAAGTATATTATTACGATAATAAGTTTGGATACGATATATACTTGCTGCTTACATTAGTTTACGCTGACAACAAAATGATAGGAACGTGAAGTAATTAGCTAGATTAAGACTGAGCGGGCGTTAGAATGGAAGAATGGATTCTTGTCGTTAATGCGCAATCCTAAAAGAATTCAATGAGATGGGAGCGGCGTTAAAATTAATCGTTGCTCGTGTGTACCGAGACTTAAAGCACCTGCATAAGTAATTTTTTAGCATTTCTCTTGCCATGCCTTTGATGCGATTATAGTGAATCATGTGTGTGGCAAAACTCTAAATAATAGCACGAATGAGGCAAAATCTTTGGTTGTGAGAATGTAGTTTTAAAGATTACGAAAGTAACGTAAAAGATTAAATGCTAAACCAGGGGTGGTGAACCTTTTCACGTTGGAAGGCCGCATGAAGTTAGTCATAATCCAAGAAGGCCGCATTCAAGACATTTCAATTAGATACAGGGGCGTAGTAATTAAAAAATTATGGGGGGTTCAAGTAGTTTTTGAACAGACCAACTGATACGGCATTAAACGGAACAATGTATTTTGTTACCCAATAGGGGGCTTGGGCAGTGGTGGATTTAGCGGCTGGCGAACATGGCGGCCGCCAGAGGCCCTGAGCTCAGACGCATGTGGCCACATTTTTGGAGGTTGGGTCTCAGGACCTCGAAATTTTTACCCCCAAGGGCCCCCAATAAATTTAATCCGCCTCAGGGCTTGAGCACTATTTCCTAAACCACTGATTTCATATAGAGTAGATTTCCAATTATTCGAACTCCGCTTAACCGAAATAGCCAAATGCATTTATTGTTATTATTTTAGTAGATACTCGTTCAATACTTTCAGTAAAAACGTTCATGTTCACTTTCTAATGTACTCTGACCTTAAGAGAGAAAGAAATACAAATGATAGATATTGGATATATAAAAAGCTATGTATATATTTTTATGTATATCGGGTATACACAAAGATAATACTTCTTTTATCTATTGCATTATAAATACGTTCATTTAAGATAATAATTAAAATAAAGTAAATGAATAAAAAATAAGATGAACAAAATAACATTAATAAAAATAAAAGGATTTGGTTTGCAAAATTCGAATTCATCCAAAAGGATGCACTTTCGGGTCCAAAAGGCCGCATGCGGCCTTAAGGACTCAGGTTCCACACCCCTGTGCTAGGCGAAAGGGATAATAAATATTAGAAAGAATAAATTATTATTTTCATAGATAAATTCTTAAAGCCACAGGATTATATATGAAAACATTAAAAATAAAATGAAAAATCACTCTTACCCTATTTCAATTCCTTTGTGTGTGTGTAAAGTTGTAGAAGATGGCAACGGACATTTGCCAAGTGTAGTATCATTTGAAGCTAAAACATTTGAGTATATAACCGAATTTCTGATCAAATTATTCTATTTGTCTGAATTTCTGAATATTCTGATTTTCGTGCAAGTAGTAGCAATAGCAAATCGAGAAATGGCGGACTATGGCGAATACGCGGCCAGTACTTGCTTAAAAAATAACATTTACTTTACAGCAATGTTCACCCGAATAATATGATCGTTTAAAACGGGAGATTTTATAGTAGTAGTAGAGGATCTATGGCGCAGAAAACGATTAGTGGAGATGTTGTTCAGTAGTATGTAGAAAAAGCTTTCTACAAAGATTTCTGCTTTCTTAAAAGAATTGATGCAGAGCCGGCTTTCAAGTCAGCATCCATAGTCCGTTCAGGACATCATATGTAAATGACCTACTCGTTAGGCTGAAAGACTGCATTCCACCAAAGGAATCGACTGAAACACAGTTTACCACATTCCGGGTAAAGGCTATGATAAAATATATGCACTGGCTAAGCGGGAAAGCCTGTAAACAAAAAATGGAATACCTTTGTGCAGTGAGAAGAAAAGAGCAATGTTCTTCACAATACGAATTTAATTCTCATCACCTTGAAATGAAAAATTATTGAAAAAACCTTGCTTAAATATCGAAATTTAATATCTACGCTGTTTTATAAGCATCTGTTAGATTAAGCGAACACGTTTAGGTAACCACATGTAGGGCTAGGACAGGATTAACCACCAAGCAAAATAAGTAGGTAGGGGGTGTAAAAGGAAGGCGCGAGCACCGCAGAAGGGCGGAGTGGATGTAATCAGTCGTCGAATTATAGACACTTGAGAAGACTCTGAACCATCTACGCTACCATCGTACCACCACCGATACTTCCCGTCCAATTCGCTCCGCAATACGACGATACGACCAACCGGCCTCACGGAGTCCCACTAGACGATGATTCGATAACTGCTGAAAGTGTACTTGTCTTCCCCGTCCAGGCGTTGAATGACGACTTTACGTGAACGTGCATCTATGAATGCCGTGTTGATCGGCAATCCATCTCCCCCTCAGCCGCCTCGGCGGCTGATTACGCTGTTCAAGCGTCCTGTCTGGGATTACAGCGCCGCCCCCGGCGGCCACCCTTCCCAATGAAACCCTTGCACAATCCTCCTCCCTCCCCGTCCAGGCATTTTGGCTTCTTCAGAGTCTTCGCAAGTGTCTATAATTCGACTACTGATTACACCCACTTCGCCCTTCTCCTTAAATACCACCGACTATAATTTGCATATTATAGCATGTTTTGGCGTAAGTAATAACCTGTTAACCCTAAAATTAAGATCACGCCTACTTGTGCTCCATCCCATTAACATATGCAAATTTCATAACCATCCAGCAATTCCTTCTTGGTGTTCTTTTTTCATTTCCGGCAACGAATATATATACACATATGGGGCGCGCGCGCACACACACACACACACACACACACACACACACACACACACACACACACACACACACACACACACACACACACACAAACATTTTTCAAACGTTTAGAGCCTATTAAGGTTTTTCATATGGCCCTGTGTAAAATGCATTAAAGGTGAGTAGCAACGTTGTGGAACATAGATTTAGATGTTGGGTTGAGCGTATCGACGCGCTTCAGAGCCACGTCGCTTCATTTCGTCAGGAATAGACTGGAGTAAACTTTAAGTGAGCACGGGGAGGTGCACGTTATCATTTCTCGCTACTGTTGATTGTTCGGCAGGAGTGCCATCTACTGGCGGAAATATTTTGAAGCCGAGAACTGAAAGGCAAAACGGAAAAGGCTAAAAAGTCCAAGTCCAAAAGCAATCTACGTTGATAAACAACAGAAGGCAATATGCACTTAAATTTAAGCTCATTCTTCCAACAAGGAAATGTGATGGGAATTTCGAAAAAGTTCGCGGCTCTGCTCTGATGCAGTGTTAACGCGTGCGCTTATCTTGGTTCGATTCCCAACTGTATCCTTAAAAAAAAAAAAAGAAAATCCAAGCAAGCAGCTTACTGATCAAGCCGTATGTTCGCCGTATTCTGAAGGTTGGTTACTTAGATCTTAAGAGGATTGGATTCCTCGGAAAACTGTAGGTTTCGGCATAATATGACCCTTGTACCGTAAAAATAATAAAATTAAATAAAAAATTTTGCCTTTTCAACACATTTTTTGTGCCCATTTAGTCAGAATGCAAGGAGACATTTCCTTAAGCCGATACATGATAGACTAGATTTATAAAACACCAATACATATCAATGACTGTCTGAAATGCGTAGATATATGCTCTACCCAAAATACAGAACTATACTGGTGTCCAAAGTTAAGGTTACTCTCAATGTTATTTCAGTGGGAGAGGTAAATGTCTTGCACTATGTGCTTTATTTATAAAAAATCATTTTACAGAAAATTAAAGAGCTATAAACGCTTAACATAATTACAAAAAATCCAAAAAATTTTGGGCACCCTATGAAGAAGAATACACGATGTAAATTGATGTAAACATTGAAAGTCGAAAACGAAAATTTGTAAAAAACTGATTTAAAATGACAATTTTTCTTACGTAAACATGCAAAATTATCAGAAAATGATCGTTGATGCTTACGTAAGCAAATTTTCTTATCCTAAATCTGTTCTTTACGAATTCTTATTTTCCACCTTCAATTTTTGTACTATTTTTGATCGTGGATTCACCTTCACAGGATATTTAAAAAAAATTAATTTTTTATAATAAATTGTAAAAACGGTAAGTGTTTATTAAGCTCTTTAATATTCTGTAAAACGATTTTTTGCAAACCAAGCATATCGAAAGTTACAGAGCAAAATATGTACCCCTCCCATTGAAATAACATTGAATGTAATCTTAATTTTGGACACCAGTTTAAAACTCCACAACGTTTCTACTAATATTTAACTTAAATTATTTTTTCAGATACCGCAAATTTGATTGAATTTGGTTCGCATTTTATCGCGCAAATATAGCGAAGGCTATGCTGTCTAATAGTAGCTTATTTGAATAATATTTAACCGGCGTTTAAGATACATTTTCCAGAAATACCTCAACTCTTCACTCTTATTGTAAACAGGTCGTTATGTTAATACGTACTTTGTGGAATACGATAAAATAAAGATATTTTGTTATACAGTTATTTCATAAACATACTACATTAATAGAGAAAGAAAGGGTGGGCCCGCAGGGGGCGCCCACCCACTTCCAAAATAAAAAAAGTTATACTTATTATAGGTCTTTATATAGGTTTTCTAGCTTTGCGCCCCCGAAAATCCTTCCTGGATTCCTCCTTAATAGAAAACTATATAAATATATATGTTATGTCATTACAATAGCTGTAAGAGTCGAGTACTGGTAAAAAATTATTTATTTTTGAGGTAAGGTCATACTTTAAATTGCATTGGAAATGGTGTAGTTTTTTAAGGAGTAAGGGAAGATTAATAGCATATGCTGCTGACATTTCCAAAAATTATGTTGACCATATGCCAAAAAGAATAGGAAATAGAATGAGAAAATTGAAGCGATGTTTACAGATCTAAATTTTTTCAAAAGCAATACTAGAAAAAAAGAAGTTGGCGATCACAATATTGGATAAGTTGACAGTTTGTCATAGTCGTGGAATGGATTATCTCCTGACAAGGAAAGGGCGAAAATGATTGAAGTTTTACTTTGATTTAGGTATCGTAAAGGATATTGAAGTTGGGTTCTAGGAAAGTTTCGAATAGAAAAGAAACATGTATTTTCTTGGCAAATAAATATCGTTTCGTAAAAAACGGCAGAGCTCCAACGCAATACTCAAGAAGTTCCCTTTGTAGTTTAAAAAACTGAGTTCAAATGTATGGAAAAACTATTTTTTATTACATTGTAAATTCTCGAAAAGATGAATGCTGTCTATAGAATGAAATATGTTTACATAACTGTAAATTTGACTTCGAAGCAGAATTTTTGAATAGGAAAATTTGTTGGAAACGATTAGAAAATTATTGTATATGTATACGATTCGTATAAAGAAGTGAAATTTTAGTAAATAATTTTAGGAACGAAAATTAGAAGAAAACTTTTGGCGAAAATAGAAATTGTTTGATGATTTATCGGTAACTTCATGCACTGGCATAGACAGGATTCGGTTTCGGAGAGGGGGCACAGAGAAGTTTATCGAAGGGACTCTCACACTAAATATTTCCCACTAAATAATAATACTGGGCTACAAAATTTTACTTTTTCTTGCTAAATGAATTAGATGGGGTAATTTTTATAGTATTTTTTTATTTGATTTCAAATACCGTTTTGAAATTTTTGTGCAACGTATCGTATTTGGATAACGTTCTTTTAAAAAACTGATACATGTAGGAATTTTCATAATTTATACCACAAATGATACATGTAGAGTTATGTTACCTAAAATGCACTAATTGTTGATATTATGCTATATTCAAATTCAGAAACATCTCTTTTCAATGTCCAGCAGAAACTTGCTGGCATATTTGGGTTCAGTTTGCCTTGGTAGCGAATTTCCATCGTTGATATATCATGGTGGAAACGTTTACCATGATCATTCCTTACGTGTCCAGGATTTTGTGGGAAAAATTAGAAATATATTAAGTAATGAGGTCCCATCATTGCAGTACACTAATTTAGCTTGTATGGGGAAGAAGTGTTCACTCATATTCCTTCTACCTTTGTTGGAAAGAACATATTTGGGTTCCTTCCTGAAGAAGATTCCAGCCTTTTAATCTTGAAGCACCAATTCAGCATGCATTTTGGACAAATTGAGATCACAAACCAGATCATTAAGTTCTGACTGGTTAATTTTGTGAGGTTCTGTTGTCTTTCCTGCGAAAAAAATGTTAGTCATATCCTTTATCTCCTGCTTCGTCAGTCTGGAACTCATCATTATGTAAGTCGACTTCTGAATCAAAACTCCATGTATTTGGTGGCACTGGGAATGGTAGCTGTGTACTGTGGAGACCAGGCCTGATGGCTGAAGGAATATTGGGATATTTAATTACAATCTTACACTTGCTACTAATTCCCCTAATTTTTGTGTTACAAAAATAACAGTCTGTGGAGTGGTCCTTCAGTCCTCTCTATACCATAGGAACTATAAATGACACACGATGTAATATAAATGACAGATTTGTCATTCAGCCAGCTACTAAGTAAAGTTACATGTGAAGTGTAACACATATGGGGCCCAAGATTTGTCCTGATCCCATTTTTACACCCCAAGTACAGCTCATACAATTTTCTTACTGAAGAAGTTATGCTGCTTCTTTGCAATTTGAAGGTTAATTCTCTACACACATAACAAAAGTTGTTGGGGTGATTTATGCATTTATGACGCATTTTTAAAAAGAGTTTGTATAACTTATTCTTACATATATCTCACAGAAAAGTATGCAAAAAAAAAAATACCATACACTTTCATTATACGAGAAACCCCATTAACGCAGCAGACTCTCGGAAATGAAACCGCTTCGGGATATTCCTGCCTGATTTGGTCTTGCACCACCGTGGAAATACCTCTTCATTGCTCCCGCTCCATCATATCCTTGTCCACGTATGTATGTGATAAATCCAACCCAAAGTTCCATAGCTGCGTCTTAGTAGTGGTGGCCAATCCTTCTCCCGTCACATTATAAGGATACAAACTCCAGAAGCATAACAGTTTTCATGCACACTTCACTACATTACAGTTTTCATGCACACTTCACTACATTACAGTTTTCATGTAACAATTCCCGAAGCATACAGTTTTCTTCAACAAAAATAATGCATAAGGGAAACTGTTCGATTCTGCTTTCATCTGTTTTCTCGTATGCCAAAACGGTGAAAAATTTAGCATGCTGAATCTTCTTAATGTCTTTCAGGTGGATGTTCTGTTCAATTAATTGAATGATTTCATTCTGAATTGTTGGACAAAGGTACAGTGCGTTTCTACTAGCACTCACGAAATGTTTCTATAGAATATCATCGACACAATTAACCAAGTGCCCGGTACTCTTTTATTTTCCATGATATAATCCCGGCTCAAAGTGGGAAGATCGCCCCCATCTTCCCTACTTTGTATCCGCCGGTAATAGGTGATCGAATTTGTTATAGAATAGAAAGCACTAAAAATATTTTCCAAAATATAAATATTTTGGATCACGTAAGACGATTTCAGAAGTAAACATTCTATGAAAAAATTATATTATTGATGAAATGCAATGACATGGGGGAAAATTTAAAGAAAAAGTAAAAATAAAAAAAATTATACATATTTTTCTTTATCAAAAAATTATCCAAAGATTTCGGGGGTGCACGTGTCGGTCCGGTGTATCCTCCCTGGCTACTCCAGTGACTGCACGTCCCATTCTCATGTAGAAAATCGCTTCTAAATGAACTATATTTTTTACTTCCCCAATTTAACACCCGTTTCATAGATCTTTGATCAAAGCATTATTCGAAATACCAACGTTTTTATCGAGACTCGCACAAAAGTTTACTGAGAACGGATATTAGTGTAAATATCAAAATTAAGATGCTAGATGCTATAGAAATGATAGATTCTGCTTCGCATTTAGTCACGGGAACCAACGTTAGTAATTGTTTCTTACACGCTTAATTTTCCTTTGCTATCTGGACACAGAAAGCGGTTTACATTAATATAGAAAATAAAGATTATGAATTTAAATATTATCTGATGTTTAATGATAATCTTACTACCTCAGAACTAAGCGAAGAAGGAATTTTCAGAGTAGTAAAGCCTCCTGAATACGCAAACATTCTTGATGATTGTTTGTTTGTTTGTTTGGCTTTTTTATGGCGCAAGAGCATCTGGGCTATACTGCGCCGCAAACGTTCTTGAATGGTACGACGCATGGAATGGAATACGCAAACATTCCTGATGAAGAAGAAAGCGCAGAAGATGAACTCAATATTCCAATTTGAAAAGAAGGTTGCAATCAATAGATACAATAAGACAATTTGTCCAAGTACAAGATAGTACTTCGGATATTACTACCTATAAAAATCCCCCATTACAAAAAACACGTCAAGGTGGCTTTGTGTGTTGACCATTATTTGGCAATTGTGTTATCCCTGAGAAGGGTAATAATACCTTACATCCTTATATACTGAGAGAAGGAGAGTCGTTTCTGTACCTCGTCGGCCTAGCGGTTAAGGCAGTGGCGGTTTTAGCACTTGAGGCCCCATGCGCAATCTAATTTTGAGCCCCCCTTCTAAATATTTCCTTTGCGGCCTTTCCTGTCCCTACCAATCTTATAATCATTGGCGTACGTAGGGGGCTAGGAGCGTATCCCCCCCTAGAATGTTTTTGACTGAATGAAATATCTAAGTAATATTATGTGCTGACCACTGATGTGGGAGCTATAGCACCCTAAAAAAACAATTAGCTCTCCCTACACTACGAGGTTACTTGCGCCAATACTAACGATTATCAGGAGGTAGCAAAAGTTTTAGATTATATAAAGGGGTGAAAGTCATAAGGATTTAAGTGCATTTTATAACATTTTAAAGTAGCCTTATAAAATCAATGTATAGTTTATATAAAATCTTAATTTTTCACGAAATTCAATTTAGCAAAAACTATTACTTTACCCTTATAGTTTCCACCTCTTCATATAATTGAAAGCTGTTTCTGCGTTTTATTCTCCTTAGTCATCATAATTCAGTATTGATCATGGGGCCTTATAATGAAAATGCATGAGTCAAAAATTATAGCATTAATTGCTTATTAATAAAAAAACAAAAAATGTATTCAAAATAGAAAGAAAATTGTATATCACAATCATATAAATTTGTTCCCAGTCCTGTTCATTAAAAATAAAAAAAGGTAGCACGTTACATCACAATTTGGCAGGAAAATGTAGAGCTTGAGCGCTCGCCTCAGGCTTAATCAGTGTCAGGTAAAGTAGCTCCTCTGCCCTAAGTTGGAATTAGAAAATGGGCCCCTAAAGAATATGGCCTCCACAGGCACGAATCTCCCAAATAGGCGAACTAGGCGGCCGCCTAGAGTGGCATCACTACAGATTTTTTTAAAAATGCTTAACACTGTAAGATAATTGAGATAAACTTGGCAATAAATAGATGGAACTGAATGGTTTATTTTTGACTTAATACCTTCACCAATATTTACTCTTCCTTATACATGTCTCCATCAATGTAGAGTTTTCAAAATTATTGGCGGAGGAAGCACATTTTATGTACGTTTATACATTACAGTATATGTAAAATCGCAACGTATTTGAGATTGCTGGGCGGCTTTGGCCCCACGGGCCCTTGTAACTCTACGCCTGTGCACGTCTCTGTATCCTTTTTTTCTATACCCTCAGTTTCTTGTTTTCTTACATTAAAAAATTTCCTTCTAACCAATTTACGTAACTCTGCTTAATATTTTCTCATTGCTGCTACAATTTTCACTGGCACGAGCAGTACCGTTGTCGCACTAGAGGCTTGGAGGACGCTTTTTCTTTTTGATATGTTTGTCCATTGTTACAAGACATTAAGAATTACAATATTGCCCCTTAACAGCAAAATTCCAGGCTATTTTTATGCTTTTGATCATTTATTTGTTTGTTATGAGATAAGCTGTGATTATCATACTTCACCTTTACCAGAACTATAGTGAGAGTTCAGAATATGTCGTATTTTTTTACCTTGGATTGCTGCAAGATGTATTAGGGTGTCGATTTTTTACGGGGGGGGGGGGCAAACATCGTTCACCTAGGGCGCCAAATTTGCTTGCGCCGGCCCTGGGCCTTCACGATATTTAGTCACTAAATCATGTATTTTTATTTTAAATTCATTGTTTATAATATTTTGATTTATCAATTACGAAACTCGGACCTTTGCAAATAAATATGATTAAAGTAAACCTTATACTTAAATAACATCAAGTTCCATCAGAGTGACCGAGGAGGGCCCCCAAAGCGGCGGGTCCCTAGACCCGGGCTTATTTAGCCTATACGTGAATCCAACACTGGGCTTAACGGCAGCCATACAGAAGTTTAGGAAACGCAAGAAATATTGCCTACATTTGCAAAACTTTCTCCCGGTTTCAAGGGGGAGGGAAGAGGTAACACATGGCCATGAGAAAACTAACTGTGACACCCTTTTCTTCAGTTCCCAACATTTGTCTGTATTTAAATTCAACAGAAACGTTTGTGTGAAGACATCATGATACATCACATAGCCTGCAAGCCATAAAAGAAAATTTTTAAATACTTCAGCGAAAATTAGAAATACAGAGCAAGCGCACATTTCGTTTTAAAAATATTTATTTGCAGTAAAAAATTGTAAAATATATTTAATATCATGTGAAAATTTAAAACAGCATAGTGTTGTTCCTTTTTTATTTATTTTTTATAGTCCTAGAGGTTTTGAGGTCCCTGAAATTCTGAGGCCACAGGCGCGTGCCTCGTGCGCTTGTGCGACAGGCTAGTTCGACTAGACCGCTTTTCGACTAGGTGCTTTCTCTAGGCCGGGGTGATGTCTATTTTTCTCCTTTACTTTGAAAGCTCTAGTTTGAGCTGCCGCGTGGGCCTCGGAGACTATTAACTATAAGACAGTACTTCACAAGATGCTACAGAAGCAGCTTTGAAACATTTATGCATGGTTTAAAATAGTTTATAATCAATGGAAAAGCAAAGGGAAACTACAATTCATGACTTATTTACAATCGATTTTGTAATGACGTTCCCCTCCTGCGGTGGTGTAGTGGTAACGCTTTCATCTCGCGTGCCGTGAACTGGAGCTCGATTACCAACGATGCCAACATTGAACGCTTAGCGACAAATTGCTCACTGTATTTCGGGGGTTGATTCCCGAGGTCTTGCGAGGTTCGAATTTTTCGGAAAACCGTAGGTTCCCGCGCAGCATGACCTTTGCTCTCGCGCCACAAAACAAACGAAAAACAAGTTCAAACGTATTTATGCATTATAGTAAGTACTGATTCACTATGGAATTTAATATAAATAAAACAATTCATAAAAATGTTTATATTAAAGTAAGAAACAATTAAAGTTACATTTTTATATGCTTTAAAAATTTAAATTAAATTGTTTTTAAATATCCCTCTGCGCCGATAGCTTGACGAAAATCTCTTCCCCATGATACGTCGAGTTACTTGGACGTCACTATAATTTGTATGACTGTATTTTCTAATTTTCTAATTTTAAAGTACTTGAATTATTCTAATAAATGGTGGAACACTTTGTTTTCTCTAACGGAATCCCTACGATATCATAGAGGTCGTGATGATAGGAGAAAAATCGTTAGTTTGTTCAAATTCGGACTTCGTGCACGGTAGATAAGAACGTTATTTCTACGTCACCGCCGAGTTTCTACACAGAATGGTCAACAAATTCCGTGAGTGAGAATATTCAGGGGACAAAGTGGCCGGTCAGATCTTTGGACATAAATTCTATAGAGCATATCCGACTATTTGTTTTACTTTGTTTTAGAAGCGAAAATCATGCTACCCCAGGACCTACAGTTTTCCGAGGAATACGAACCTCTTAAGGTCTAGAGAACCAACCATCGGAATACAGTGGACAGTTTATCAGTAAGCGTTCTAATTTGGTACCGTTGGGGGTTCAATAAGTTCAAGATGCTCTGAGAACAACGAATACTTGCAAGCAGCTATACGGCCTCTCCTCCTTACTTCCTTCCCAGATCTTTTTTGAACTCAGAAGAGTTTTGGTCGAGGTCTGTAGAATTTATTGCTTCAAAATTTTATTAACACTTTTATGAAAAGTATGGCGGCTCTTTGTGTGATCTCTATAACTTTTGAGAGCGAAAACACACACTGTAATTTTTAAATTTGTTTTTAAATTATGAGCCATAAAAATATGCATCGCTATATTCAACGCTATTAAAATCATTCGTGTACTTTTTGAGAAATTCGTGATTTTGTTTACTAGTTCACACTTGGCGACCAATTCGCCTTGAATTCCAGTCATTTTTGCGAATTCGATTTTAACTTTCCTTAAAGAAAATATTATTATTGAGTGAAATTTGTATATAAATATATTCTAAGAATCAGGCAAAGACATCTTTATTATAGAAAAGGCCGAATTTAACACCCGCTATATCTGTCGAGACCACAAAAATATCGTGATAGACATATTTATTATTATTATAGGCAGTATCGTTATAAAGAGATTTCACTGTATACCGAATAATTATTTACATCTGAGATTTTTTTAAATATTTCCTTTCCAAATCAATTGAATGGACCACGCGAAAATAATAGATGAAAGTATATGTCTAGGCTGTCGGGGAGTGGGGTAATGGTCGGTTCATTGATTTTATTTTCACCTTACTTTATTGTGTCCTACGCAGAGAAATTACAGTTTTGTTTCTTTCAAGATATAGAATCATTTTTGGGATAAAGGCTTCTATTCTCTTGCAATTCTTTTCTTAACTTATTTGAAAAAAAAATTGCATGATTCTGAATGCGAATTCGCAAGTTTGAATTGGATGATGAAATTATGTCATCACAGCATATATTTCATTTAATCAATGAATTCCCATTTAGATTAATCTCATTTAGATTAATTCTATTTAGATTAATTCTACTTATATTAATTCTATTTATATTAATTCTACTTATATTAATTCTATTTATATTAATTCTACTTATATTAATTCTATTTAGATTAATTCTATTTAGCTGTTAAGTCAGTTTTCTATTACACAAGGGCAGTCAGAGTAATTCGGTACCAAACGAGGTAAATATGTATATATGGTTTGTAAAAAGTAATTAATTTCAGTAAAAGAAATATTTTCACAGAATATTTGGTGTAGTTATATTGCGAAAACGTTATTTACAGCTGCTTCAATAGCTATTTCTTATCTTTATCGGAATAAAGATACTTCTGTTTATGCCAGTAATATTGATAAACATTATTAATGGATATATGGTGTATTTACTGATTATATTATAAAGAAAAACTTTGCTTGAAGAACGAAGTCTAACAAACGAAAATGGATTTTTGTTTAAATTTTAAATTCAGTAGTTCTTCGAGAAAATCATTCTCTAAAGAGAGACTTTTTTTTTGGCATTTACTACCGGCGAAGTAGGTGAAGGGTGAGGGAGAAAGGAATAATACATGATGTTGACTAACTTTGGAATTTTGCTTCATTTCCCGAATAAGTCTACAGTTTAATCATGAAAACATTAAAAGGTTAATTTTAAGTAATTTATTCATTCATCGCTTTTGATTCATTTATGCGATAACTTTCGTAGTGCCAAACTATTAGTTCGAATTTGATTTTGACTTACTGAAGTAAGAAAGAAGCCGATGCGAGTATTCAGTGATTCATATAAGCGGCGACCACTGTAGCTCATTTTGATTATGAAAAGTTTTGGTTTAAATATAGTGAGAATATGCAACAAACATGCCATGAATAAAGTAAATTCAATGGGTTTTAGGTAAGGCAGCAATCTTCGCATTTTTGATTATGGGTCTTATTTATTGTGTTTCCACATCTCCATGGACCAGTAACAGCGTCTCAGTAGCACTGTACTTAGCCATCTTACGGCTATGCATGTTTGATTGAGGGGCATAGGTTATGGAAGATTGCAGTATGTTATTATGTCTGTAAATCTTTTCAACTACCAATCTGTCTAAGGATTGTAGACTAAGTGTTTCATACTATATTTAGAATTAGGTTGGAGGCTTATTTCATCATGCACATGTTTCGTCCTAAACTCCTCGGTGTTAAGTATTTAAAATAATTTGCACTGATCTTCAGCTAAATTTTAAACAGATGTTGCTAATTGCAAATGTCGATGGTATAATGAAGAATGGCTTTTTGAATAACTGATTTCAAAGCAATGTAACATTTTCGCGAGCTCTTGAGCTGCAGGTATTTATAATCGTACCATGTCTTACATCGTAAGTTGGGCTAACAATCATATCAACATGAAGCTGAGTACGAATTCTTGGACATTATGTCAACATTTTAGATGGTTATTTCTCACTATTCTCCAAAATTTATTATTAGACTGAGTGGATGGCTGCATCGTTGTGATTAGTTGGTAAGTTTGATGCTCCAAGGCTAACTGTCTCATCTAGATCTGTGCATAATAATACTTTGATAAATGACTAAGTTTAGCCAGATTAGAACTTAAACCTGAAAAGAAAGTCACATAATTAATTACAATGCTATCACATTTTGCATGGCATACTGCAACACGACGGAACATGGACTGCACCAGCTTTCTGAAGTACTGTGCGGATAATGTACATCATGCCTCCTGAACTGAGCTTAATTTAAAAATTAGAGTTTAATTTAAAAAGAGAAGTGTTTTGCCGCCCTAGGCGAGAATTGAAAACTGCCGCCCCAACACTTTTACTACCATTACTCTTTCGCATGTATCTCCCTCTCTACCACCACCAACATCCAGCGGTAGAACAATGTAAATCTTCTATTATACTTTTAATCATTAAACCCGTTAATTATATTTATATTTTAAACTTATATTAGTTATTTTGTAATATTAGAATATTGTGAATAGTAAAACAATTGCTACATGTTATAATTGTTTAATTTCAACATTTTATATTTTTGAAAACTGTAATATTGACGGAGTAATATTTCAAAACACAACGTTGTATTATCAGAGCTAGAAGGCTTAAATGTATTAGATATAAAAGAATCCGTGTGCAAAATTAAACAATGAAACACATCAAACATTTTCACATTCGTCAAAGTAAAGACTTATTAACTAATTGTTCCGTATGCTTTTGAAAACAATTCGATGTTTTAATTTTTCCTATTTTTCATTTTTTCTCCTCATTTGCTCAATTTTTTCTTTGTTTGATTTAAAATTAATTTTTTACGCCATTTTGCCGCCCTAGGCGGTCGCCTACTCCGGCCTAATGGTAGAAACGGCCCTGCTCTTAAATAATGGTCAATAATATACAAATATTGTCGGGCGATAGAATCATTCTATTAACAACATAGTGACCTATATCCCACATACGTTCTACTGTGTTCAAATCCGGCAAATGACTGCGATAACTTAATCCAGAGGAATGTTCCTTCAGCCATAATTTGGTGACAATGGACCTGTGTGCGGTGACGCATTGTTCTGTTGAAAGATCTCCATTCTAAAATCTGAGTGAAAGCAAGACATAAACGGGTTCAAATGTTGTCAGCAAGGATAGTTAGGATGCGTACAGGCATGAAATAGAACATCGTAACGTAACACCATCGTGTCTCCAGTCTGGACGCTACCCCGCAACATAAAATCGTAACATTTTAGCGTCCCATCAGTTCTCGGTCTTTTTACATCGACATGTTACGCACCCGCATTACACTCCATGTTCGTATATTTGGACCTGTTTGCGAATAATAGCGCTTAGTCAATGTAGACTAGATATAGTCCATTCCCGAAATGAAGTCAGATGGTAACGTTAGAAAATAATGGGAGCTGATCTCACAAACGGCCTAACCGATTATAGCAGAGAGGTGGACGTCATTGGGGACGATTTTGGGGGAGGACGTCAACTGCTCCCCTCCTGAACTGGTTTTTGGCTCAGACGTTCCCTAAAAACCAGTTCTGAAATGATGCCTTCCCCTCTGCTTGAATCGGCTGGGTCATTTGTGACGTCAGCTCCCATTATTTTCTAACGGTACCATTAGACAATTTCCTGTGAAAGAATTATACGATTGGACACATTGATGTCCTGCGCTGTTGATAAGCAGCGATGTTCTGTTGCACCCATGGGCGCAGACGGCATAAAAATATTGGGGGGACAGTATACCAGTGAAAGGCAGCTTGTTGTTAATGAGGGCCGTAGCCAGCGGGTGGTCCCAAAGGCCCGTCCCCCCTTCCGTAATGTTTTTGCTACCAGTACTTACTCATTAGCGAGGTTGTAAACATTTTTTGCCTATCCCGAAATAATTTCTGGTTAAGGCCTTGTTGTTAACAACTCTTTACAGGGATAACAGACACCCACAAGGCAGTGTTTAATTTAAATGTGCTTCTGCTTGATGACGTTCACTTTACCATAAAATTAATATTCTAGTTACATTTCCAGTTTCATTTTCACATGCAATGCTCCTTAATAAATTTTGTATTTATTACGCTGATGGTGTAAACAGTCCCTTTAATTTATGTCGTTGATAATGAGCTTAGAGGGCCAAAAATTTCCTTGAGCTTGCGAAATTAAAATATAGAAACTATAGTTGTAACGTTATTAAAAACATTCCGTTTGAAAGTTGAAATAATAACACGTCAATGAAAACGCTGCCATGCAGAAAAGAGAGCTATATAATACAATACAACAAATGCTATAATTACATCAAATAAATGACAAAGTGCATTTTTTTTATTTCGCACTAAATACACTACGCCGAAAAATATAACTGCACTCCTTTAAAAGGTATAATTTAAATTTTGAAAGACGTTACCTATTATAAAATTTTTGTTTGAAATTGGGAGGAGCTCATGGAACCCTAATACCAACATTGAGGGACCGGTCCCCCTGTCCCACCTAACCGCGCCCGTGGTTGCACCTCAAAACATACTTACCCCGTAACACCGTCACGCAATACGGAATGATACGTGATGATGTTCTGTTAGGATATTACGTTGCATATCTGTACGCACCCGTGAGTACCGTCCGCGGGTAAGTAATGTCAGCAGATGTATGAAAAGTTCTAATGTGCCAGCTGAAAAACATCATACACACACACACACACACACACACACACATATATACAGGGTTCCTAGGAAAGACCGGATGCGGCCAATAACTTTTGAACCAAGACAGATATTGCAAAGAAAGTTAGATATTAGTTAATAAAATGACTATGCACTATCAGATGAGATGAACAGCAGCGCCCCTGGTGGCGAATTGAGGAAGTTAAAAATTTTATTTCGAAAAATAATGAAGATGAGGAAATATTTTCAATTAGAAAGTTGTAGAGCATCCTTCAGTTAGTAAAAAAAGAAATACGGCTCACATTCCGTATGTGCACGTACTGTCACAAAGTGAGGTGTTGCGTAAGTTTCAATGCATAGCTTTCAGTTAATGCTTTTTAGTTCTTTACAGGTTGAATAGAAGTTCTTAAAGGAAAGAAACCGTGATCTTCCCCCTATACGAACTTCGACTCAACTTTTAAACTATCAGAAAGCATTAACTGAAAGCGATGTACTGAAACATTCGGAACACCTTACTTTGTGGCAGTACGTGTACATAGTGCATGTAAGCCGTATGTTTTGCTTACTAACTGTAGGATGCTCTACAAATTTCTCATTGAAAATATTTACTTATCTTTATTATTTTTCGAAATAAAATTTTTAACTTCCTCAATTCGTCACCAGAGGCGCTATTGTTCATCTCATTTGATACTGCATAGTCATTTTACTATGCCAATACCTAATTTTAGTTGAAACATCTGTCTTGGTTCAAAAGTTATTGGCCACATTTGAACTTTCCTAGGAACACTGTATATACATATATGGATGTTAACTTCCAGAAGTGAAAAATCTATAGTCAATAGCCACGCATGCAACGTCAACAGCAGACGAATTTTTCTCGCTTGTTTACCGTTTGAATTTATGATTGTTTAAATACGCCCATATGCACAAATGAATACGCAGCAAGAAAAACAGGCATTTAAAAAATAAAAAACTTCGGGGGGTTTTAGACGAAATTCCGAAAATTGGAACAACTCGGTTTTCCGACCGAGAGATCGGAAGGTCGAAAAGAAATCGAAAGCTTTCCGGGTAAACTGAAAGGGTTGGCACCTATGATCACACTATAACAGAGAAACCACCCTTTGAGGTTCTCCTTTGTTGGAATACAGGATCCATTCCTTCGTGGGGTTTTCTCCACACACGAATCTTTTATCTACCTAAAACAGTTGGAACCCAATGGATTTCGGTAAAAATACTTAAAAAAGACTTGCTACAATTAAAACAATTAACCTACTACAGCACATAAACGACCCTTTATTGTTTTAATGTAATGTATTGTTCAATGTATGTAGAAAATAAATATATTTATTATTATTAATGTTCACGTTTATCACACAAGCGCACAATTTCTAATAATTACTATTTTGTCACAATTAATCGTGCGTACTTTCACGTGGCCTCTCTCTAAACTGTAATCGAACAAAGGTAACATAGATTAAAAAACTGTCATCATTGCCTTCTTTCATAAAGTAGTGTCATAATTCAGAAATAAATGCTTTGGATTCTTGATTAGTCATTCGCTTACATCCAGATACATAATTTTTAGCACTTCCTTGACCTTCTGAACCCGTTAGGTACCAACGGCGTAGAAAAGGGGGGTCTCAGGGTGCTCGAGCCCCGACATTCGATATCAGTATAATTCGAGAAAAGTATCATATACTATTCTTATATAAAGTTGAATATTATATTCAAATTTAGCCTTCTTATAAAGACCGAAGTATAGGAGGGGGCAACATATGATGAAGTCCGTGACCCACCACAAGTAATTAATAGGCTACTTATTTTTGTACAATAAAAAGAGGAATCTTGACTTTGTGCCAGTGAAACTCGTAACGTGTCTTATGTTCAGTGTTTTTATTAGATAAAGTGAAAGAAAATACAATGTTTCAGTAACGTACGCAAACATTTTATAAGGGGTTATGGATGTACTAACAAGGGAAGTGTCTGACATGTCACCCGCGGATTTTGACCAAATGTGGATTTTTGGGTTCCATTATGATAATAATAATTTTTGGGTTCCATTATGATAAAGGTCACAGCAATTGTCTTACGTTCTCGATCTCGAGCATTTCGGAGATCTAGGGGTGGGAAGTTCAAAATTTAACGTTTTTCGGACGAGTCCTGACGCTCCATTTAAAGGGTTAGCTCGTCGAAAAGTGGCATTTAGGGGTTCCTTTCCATCATAAACACGAAGGTTAGGTACAAACGCAACAAACGTTAATTAATTTTTCGACTTACCGCCTACGCATGTATGCTGTATGCATGTCTGTTGTGTATACAGGGAAAGTAGCGCGTAGGGGCGACTTTAGGAAAGGAAAAGTAGTGGAAAATAGAAGGTAGCGGCAAATTTTTTCGATGTAATTTTTTTTCTTCACCAAACAAAATTTCATTGCTTCACGAGTATTGCTATAAAATTTCACGTCATTCTGACTAGTGGTTCTTTTTACAAACCATTTTGAAATCGCACCTTTAATTATAATCATTCTGTATTTTAGAAGAGTGAACTGTCAACACCGGATCAGTTCAATCAGGCCAATGGTATTTTTCTAACACTTAAAACCTTTTCTGGTGGTGAATAAAATCCCAAATGATTAAAAAACAACACCCCAGACTTTTATTTTTAAATTTGACCTCTAAAACCCACCCCCGCATTCGTAGAAGTGCTTTTCAGTAAAAGTACTCGTTTGTTTCGGTTACGCCATCGTGTTTGTCATGGAAAGAAACCCCTAAGGGCCATTTTTCGACGAGCTGACCCTTTAAATGGAGCGTCAAGACTCGTTCGAAAAACGTTAAATTTGGAACTTCCCACCCCTATATCTCCGAAATGCTTGAGATCGAGAACGTAAGACAACTGCTGTGACCTTTTCTATCATAAAAGAACCCAAAAATCCACATTTGGTCAAAATCCGCGGGTGACATGTCAGACATGTCCCTTGTAAAGATGGGCGAGAGTTTTGGCAATCAAAAATTTAATTATGTACAAGAAAACAAGTAGCTCAATGGGCTATGAGCCCCCAACCCCCGTGTACCCTTTTAGAAATAGCTCTTTTATGTTGGGTAAACTAGCTTTAAATACTCAGGGCCGGACATTAGCTGAAACCCCAACAAAGCAGTTTTAAACACAAAAAGGTAAAAATATTACTACTGATAGGTTGTACAAAAAGTGCTCACGAACTTGATTTACAACTTTGTAATAATTTTACAAAAGTCTCTGATTGGAGCATAGCTTGACTACCCTCTACCCACAAAAAAAATAAAATGTAGCTGCACTGTGTAACGATTGCTTATTTGTAAGAACATCAATCAGATAATAACAATTATTAACACTGTATTAGGGTAAAAGGTCACTAAATTAAAAATTTACAGGACGGTGCATAAGCATTCCCAGAAATTTGGAGTGGAGGGTGAGGTATATTTTAATCCACAATTCAGAAATTTCGTATATTCCGACCAATGTCATATTTTACTAATTATAGTCAATCTTTGTACGTTGTTGTTATACTCTGGAGGCCTGTTCTCTAAATCATTTATCAAGTTGTCTAGCAGTGGGATGCAGAGGGATAGGCGATAAAATTGGTCAACGGTTTGTTCACAATTTTTTTAATATCATTCCCTTGTTTTGTCCACATTTCTCAACCGAAAAAAGGGCGCAATATTTGCAGAACAAATCTTTCTTAACTTCTGAATAGGCAAACCACGAGAAGCTGGTGATATGGCTAGGCAAATGATACCGTTCGACTCCTCCAGATATAAAAAATTGGTATCTATATCCAGGTGGTGGCTTCCTATATTGTTCTAAGAAAGGAACTTTGATAAAATCATTTGATTTCTTTCCAATGTGTGTCATAATTTAAAATAGTAAAGAATTTAAAATTTATTCATTTCGGAATTTTTTAAGCACCGCAGCGGCGGTGGAAAAAAAAATCAGCGTCCTTTTTATTTTTGTTGTAATTTGTCCTTTAATCTAGTGTATACTTAATTTTCTCGGAGAGGGGCAATTGCTTCCACTGCCCCCTCGCTGGATTCGCCTTTGAATCACCCTGCATAGTTAAAATAAAGGTATGACATAATTATTTCCTACAGCTAATACTGTGCTATTGGTGAAAATTTTTGGGCAACTCTGAAGTAAAGGTTCGGAATATACTCATGGACTACAAATTAGGCCGAACAGAGATTTTGTAGTAGTTTCGGAACTGTAATTTTTAATGTTCAATTTCTATTTATATCGGCCAAAATGGGTCTGTTAAAAATATGTATTTAAATAAGGTTCGAAATGATCCTTTTTAGCAGCTATTGATTTCCTATTATATCTGAGAATAATTAAGCCTCTGGTATATTAGACTTCCTTAAAATTCACTGAGAGGCAATAAATTTATTCTTGTGTTTCACCGATGCAAGGTAATATCACAATTTTTAAATTATTATTAAATAAATGCGATTTCTGTAGGATGAACATGGGCGGAAGTTAACCTCCACTGTGCGAGGAACCCCTTTTTATATATACTATTAATGTCATTCAAGAACAAGGGCGGCTTAAGGGGCGGCCACTCGGGGCCCCGTTTGGATGGGGGAGCCAAACTGAAGTCAAGTTAAAATTTTTTTAATGGACCCAATAGTAAAAAATCTCTTTAAAAAGAGACAAGTTTGGAGAATTTTTTAGAGACATCTTTAGAGAAATTCCTTCAGACTTTTGGACACTTTTATGAGGGTATATGGCTCCCTGTGTATCTATGCAAATCTTTTACAATAATTTTTGCCACCCACGTATTAATTATAGCTCAAACTAGAGCTTTATTCGTTTTTGGAGAAAAAGAGACGCTTTCCCCATCCTGGATTCGAACCAGGGTCCCTCCGTTTATCTTGAGGCCTTGGACCAGACGGAATGAGTGGAATGCAAATTTTGAGGTGCAAATCTTGACGCAGCCAGGGAGTTAAAGAAATCCGTGCCCAGCCGCCCGGGTTCAAAATCAACCTCGAGCCGCCCCTGTTCAAAAAAATGTTATAAAATATTATAGAAGCAATTTAAGCAAGTATAATTATTTCCTTCAACCTTTTTATAATGAAATTGAATTTAATATCAAAGAATATATCAAAATAGCACTAAATGTAACGTTTCTAAAGTGTGAACCAGTTCCATTATGTTATGTAGCACTTGTTCAATGATGTGCTTTTATCTTTACTGATTACAAGTAGATAACATTTAACATGACATGAAATTTCAAAGAAAATGTTATGTACCAAGTTTTACAACTTTGCTGTGTAGTATATAGCATGCTATG
>QLNU02015360.1:124388084-124418237 GCA_006491805.2 Dysdera silvatica
GGCTATAGCTCCCACCTCAATGGTCAGCACATAGTATTACTTAGGTATTACATTGAATCAGAAATTTTCTAGGGGGTAATATTTTTCTAGTGGGGATACGCCCCTAGTTCCCGTAGTTACGTCAATGGCTGTAAGATAAATAGGGAAAGGAAAGGCCGCAAAGAAAATATTTAGAAGGAGGGGGCCTCAAAATTAGATTGCGCCTGAGGCCTCTCAAGTGCTAAACCCGCCACTGTATGGACCATAATGCCCATCCATACAGAGCAGATCAAGTATCTGAGATATTGGAAAACGTAGATATTGAGCGCATGCACATTGCTTGCTTATTCCCCAGGCTTGAATCTCAGAGAATGCCTGGGACGTTCTAGGTAGATGTGGGGCGCCAGGAACCGAACCCTACAGGACCTGAAAATTGTCTCCAGGACGAGTGAAATCATATCCCCACGACTCTCCTCAAAAGCTTAGTATAAAACAGTGGAAAGAGATGCAGAACATGCATTAATGTCGGAGGAGGCCATACTCCCTACTGAGGTAACAAAATCTGTCGTCATTCACGTGGGGAAGGGCGCATTTTCTGTGACTGTTCAAAGATTCTCCAATGAACAGTCATTTGTTTCTTGTTATCTTGTTTTGTCGTTGGTGCAAAATTTGCACTATTTTAATTAATGAAAATACTATAGTATATCTATTAAATATTTAGCAAGTTTCACTTTTTACAACGGTGTCCATTACTGGTTATGACGAAAAATATCTCTGTCCTTAGCAACCGTCAAGCAGTGTTGAGAAAGATTTTTCTGTTGGCATAACGTATCAGTCAGTGCGTGGAATATATTTTTATTTCTGTTTTGTTATGTAGATGAACGTGGTCGAAGTCTCATTGCAAAAGCAGTTGCAGAATATCATAACAAGACCTGTATTAGATTTGTTCCAAGGAAAAGCCAAACAGACTATGTTTTCTTCAATCCCAAAGGCGGGTTTGTATCACCAATTCTTATTTATGCAACATGATCTTACGTACTAAATATTAAAAAAAAGCAGTTTACCGTTAAGGTGGAGAATTATGTACAGCACCAGAAAAGCGCAAGCTTGTAAGTGTTCGCATTTTATATGAAATTTCCGCATATAATTCACATTATATTACACCGTACAAATAACCATAGAATAATAAAAACGGGAGAAAAAAATCATTCTAATTTATATTACGTGAATAAATCTTCGGTTAGCCAAAAACTTAATTGATTCGATCGAGTTAAAGGGAAACGACCGGGCATTTTTATAGCCATAACCATCCTCGACCCAATTTCAATTGTAGGGACTACAGCGACCCCTCTTGGACACATTTTCCAAGACACGCTCTTAGGGCTGCACCGGAAATATTTCAGTTCTCTAGAAAAGCTTCTTTCTGCCAGAGTTAAGGTAGGGGAAGTTTTTGCCTGTCCAGCGCTTGAATGTAGATTTCCAACTCATTCCTTACAAATGGCTTATCATCTGTGCTTATCGTATGCAATCGGCATGCCGCTGTAATTATGGCGCAAGTGTACTTATAGAAGTTGACGCCGTTCGACGACCACTGCAATAGCCATATCAAGGACCCTATAAAATAGAGCCGAGGTTTGACAAATCTTTTGTTATAGACATCGACGGACATCCGAAACGTAATTATTTCCATTGACTAATTTAAACCGGTGTTTCTGCAGTAAGGAAACTGTGCCTACTGGGATTAATAAAAATGGTGGTAATATATTTTTTCGATTGAACGGTACCTTCTGCTCCCGCATTGCATTTGGATTTTCGAAATTTGTGTTAAAAAGTGCATTTCTCACCTATTATAGTAAAAATAGTTATTTTTGGAGATAGTTGTTGCAATAGTGTGGAAATATTTCACATTTAAGGTCAATAAAAATGGTGCTGAATATTTTTTCGATTGAATAATACTTTCTGTCCCCGCATCGCACTTGAAAATTCGGAATTTATGTGAAAAATGTACTTTTTTACCTGTCATAGAAATAACACGAGCATGCGAAAAATATGAGCCAAATATTGTTTATTATTGTAATACACTATACAAAACATGAGAATAGCAGAAAATTATGTTGGGGGGTTGGTTTCGAGGTCACAGTTCGTGAAAAAGATAGGAAAGGGAAAGCGTATAATTTTAGAACAATTCACACAATAGTATTTTTCTTGAGTGTCCTGTTGCTGAAATCGTCACTGAGTCTCTGTAGATGTAGTGAAGTCATACACTGGTGCATCGAAAAGAAAGCTTTTACATTTATAGGTGACCATAAGAAAGAGGCTTTAAATCAGCCTCATGGTCGAATTCAGGCATGACCAAATGGGACAAGAATGCCGTTTTAATGAATCCGTCCCTATTTTGAGCTCTATAAAACTTGGCTGATGCTTCTGTCATTATCTTTACACAGCGTTCAACTGCCTGTGTGTAACATGGGAAGTGAACCAAATTCTATTTCGGGTTGATCTTCTAATTCACAATAGAACAGAATACGTCAGCGGGTATGTCACGCAGAATTAGAAGGAAAGTAATTATAGTGGATGACCAGTCAATAACACGTTAGTGTATCTTTCAGTGATACACCTACAATGTCTAATTATGTTAGACATTATAGGTGTATCACTGAGAGATACACATTTCGAGCCCCTTTGTCAGCTATCTTCTGAAGCCGAATTGTTTCAGGAACGTCATGAGAGCCCATGAAAAAAGTCTCGTAGTCTGCTAATCAAGGAGAAAGGCTTGCCCATTCCCAGGTACTTTTTTTGAACGTTCGCATGTACAGCCCTCAAAAGTAATACATTTGTAGACTCCAATATCAAACAGTTTTGTGCTTGCGTCCAGACGAAAGGCCACAATCTTTGTTTGGACGCTCTTACTGTTCTTATCTCGGTTATAGGACCTCTTCAAATCTGTATATTTTGCATGGTATGCATGAATCATTTGAAGCACAAGCGTGTGAGTGACAACAAGAATGGCGATACTTTCTTTTGCCTAAACGGACTCAATTTTAATGGTAACAGCTTCAGCAATTTCTGAGAAATTCGGCTCTTTGTTCCCAATTACGGGTGCAAGATTCTGTCTCTTAAAGAAGCAACAACGCAGCATATATTCATAAGTAGGCAGATTTGTCTCATCAAAATCTTTGGGACTTCCAAAGATGAGGCGTTGAAATATCTGCCCGATACTGAATTTGGATGCTATGGCTCATAACGGAACAGTCAACGCAAAAGAATGTAGAAAACAATTTGAACAGCAATAAGACAATGAATCTCAAACGACATTTTGCAACAGTCCATCAACGTCACAGCTTGGCAACAACGCCAACCATCAAGTTACAACACGTTGGACACTCTGTTGTGTCGCAAAAATTATGAAAAAATATACTTGTAATATTTTAAATAATGGTTGGTCATCCACATCATTATATCTTTTCATTTAAGACATTCTTCGCATATACTAAACCGTGAGACACAACAAATCGTAAAAATATAAACTGTGGTCAGATTCTGCCTTCGTCTTTTATTGTTTAAGGGAAAGAAACCAAACCAGGAAAGAGTACCCGTGGAACTATTTAATACAGAAATGACATGAATTAAAACTTGGACAGCCGACTACAACTCCACATGGAACAGGACCTCGATACCTATGGCCATTAATGTTAATCGAAACACCCAGAAGAAATGGCCTCATGCATATTGACTATTCACCGTTAAAGAAGTGACTGGACTCCTTGTATGAACACTAGAGACTTCATTTTACAAACTCAATATATCAAGCTTTTCCGATTCATTGGACATCTTCAAACAAGAACTTAGCTTTCTTAATAAAATATTTGGCCCTGCGGTGGCGCAGTGTGGTAACGCGTTCTCCTAGTGCGCCGCTAATCCGGGTTCGACTCCCAGCAGTGCAAAGAACGCTTACTCAGAGATCTCATAAAGATCGCACTGCTCACTGTAGTCCGGGGTTTGGTTCCCTAGGCCTTAAGAGGTTCGGATTCCTCGGAAAACTGTAGGTCCCGGCGCAGCATGACCACTGTAGTCTTTGAGTCGTAAAACCAAAAAACAAACAAACAAAAAAATATGCATCGAAGTAATTTTCCTTTTTTCATAGACAACAGGCATGACGGTGGACATAGCTACTAATTTGCAAAATTCTTGTTTTGATAAAAATGTTCAGTTCATTTTATTTATGTGTAATAATTCATGATATCGGAATTAGCTTCAGTGCATTAACTTGTTCATGCACTTATGCAAAATAGGGTAATTTAATATTCAGTGAAAAGTATTTGGTTTTTACTATTCACACTATGACCACAACAACAATTGGCAACACAATTGAATTACATTCATTCATTATTTTTTTTTGTGTGGCTAATGTCCACTACTATTTACCTTAATTAAATTCTTTATTTTTATTCATCTAATAGTCTTCATTTTATTTTTTTTAATCCAATCAATTATTCTATTTTTTATTTATCTATTCTTTCGTCTATGGTTCGAGATTAGAAAATTCCTTTATCCTTTTACTTCCTTTCTTTGGTGGCCAAGGCATCATCATCATTACAGCATCAGCCAGTCTACGTTTCTCACCCCTCGCAATTAGATTTGCAAACAAGTAAGGAAGGCAAGAAATAGATGTTGCTATGCACTTACGAACCGAAAGCCTGGTCAGTTCCTGCAGCGACGTAACCACTTTGCAACAGAGGTCAAATAGGTCACCTCTGGCGTCATCAAATCGTACACTCGAGGAAACATACCTTTGTCCAGTACAACTTTGCCGACAACAGAAACGTGAAAGTGATACCTGAAGGCAAGTTGTAAATTTTCGCCCAAATTCTGAGAACTAATCAGCAGTTTTGGTGAATGTTGGCGTTGGTGGGACATCAAAGAATTACGCCACTCACTTGACTCGTCCTGGGCTTCACGATAGAGCAACTCGTTCTACTTGGTGGTGTGCTGGCACCATTTTTGGGGATCTCAGTACATCTGTCTCCAAAGCTGGTCACCAAAAAAGTTACTCACTTTTCGCTAAACTGTTACAGCATCAAGATGTCCAGTTGAGTTTTTTTTATATTTGGGTATTTCCCCCTCACGTTAGTGTTTGGCCTATATTTTTCATGTGTTTGTATTATTTCTATGACAGGTAAAAAAGCACATTTTTCATATAAACTCCGAAATTTCAAATGCGATGCGGGACAGAAGGTATTATTCAATCGCAAAAATATTCAGCACCATTTTTATTGCCCTTAGTGGGAACTCTTTTTGTATTATTACAACAGCAAGCTCCAAAAATAACTATTTTTAATACAATAGGTGAAAAATGCACTTTTTTTTTACCTAAATTTTGAAAATTCAAGTGAAATGCGGGGACAAAATGTACTATTCAATAGAAAACATATTGTATGCCATTTTTATTGATCCCAGTGGGCACACTTTCTGCATTATTAGAATAGCGAAATCGAAAATTATTTTTTTCGGTCCACCCTATTGTCCAGCCAGATAACCTGGTGGTAACCAAGTCAATTCGACGTGTGCGTTTTGTTGTTCAATTCCAAGACTGACGTATTACATACTCGTAGGGGAGTATTGTGGCCTGTCGATTGACTTTTACTGTATATAAATTATATATTTATATACAGTTATATACAATTTTAGTTTCGTGATGGTGTTATTGATATCACGTTATAACAGTATATTCCATTTTGCGTTTTATGCGTTCACTTTTAAAAAAATATCATTCGTTTGACTTTCAACTTCCTATACGGAATATCTTGAATAAAAGCATTAGCTTGTTTTCGTTATATGGTTGTTTTCCCCTTCCATAACGGCCATATACTCTTTAAATATCCTACGAAGTCTAATCATCATACAAAATTTCCGTTCGATCGGAGTAGCTTTCTTGGTGTTGCAATTTCTAGAAACAACAGCATATAAACATGCATTTATTGATATTAATTTCATAAATTTAAATTTTCAGTTTAATTAAATTACTAATCAGATTAGAGAAATAAACGCGCTGTTTGGACTTAAATATAATAATTGTTTTAAATATTAAATTTCGGATGGATAAGTTTGGATCGGGTATTCTTTCAATATCCTCCTTGATTAATTATAAAAGGATGTGTGGACGGAATGAAACTAAGTGAATAATGGTCTTTTGTTGTTGTTTTGCGTGTAAATATGATGGGAGAATTATTGGGTCAAAAGCCTAAAGGTTTCAAGATAAATTTTAGTACACGTTTCTCTTTTCCTTCCTAAGGGTAAATATTTTAAAATTTGGCTTTAATTAAATTTCATATGTAAACGAAATATACGATTTTGTTTTACGTAGGCTTTAAAGGTGAGAATAATTATTGGCAATGGTTTACGGAAACAAATGTGCTATGTTGCTTATTTTACTTTACGTATTGATTTAGTAATTTTTTTTCCAAAACATTATAGTTTGAGTGTTGGTTAAAGCAATAGCAGCAACAAAGAACTTTGGTTTTGGATTTGGTTTCTGAATAATTTATTTATATTATTACAATTTGTGCTTCATTATTGGAAAAAATCCAATAAAACAAGTATAGTTAAGTTTGCTTTTTTTTAATTGGGGAAAGGTTATCTTAGAGAATTTTACAATGACATAAATAATAATAATAGTTGGTTTATTATTATCTTTATGCATTAATATATATCACAGCATAAAGGAAATGTTGAACCGCTTCTGAAACTGATAAAAACTAATTTTACTCTTTCTATCCTAACAAAAGAATTCAATGATTGACCAGGGCTTATCATAACCAGCAAAATTTTGCCACTGATCTTAATGTAAAGAAAACATTTCGTAACGCTTCCAAAACTACTGTTCCCTTTATCAATCGAAGTGTCGAGAAAGTAAGAATATCATTCGTATTTTCTGGACATTTCGCTTGATAAAAAGAGCAGCAGTTCTCGAGACGTTGCTGAATATTTTTTTATACGTTGGACCATTGGCAAAGAATTTACTAGTTATTTACATCCTGTAATTACATAAAATCATCAGGTTACTACTAAAATTATTTCTATCAGTTTCCTGGATATATTCCTTAAACTATTTCTTATCAGTTCCGTGGATCTATTGGTGCAATTCAAGTCTCATCCAGAGACATGAGAACTGTCTATATACTTTCTCAATAGGTAAGCTGCGCTCAGCAAGAACGATTCTTGTAGAGATGCTGTAGTTATATTCGAAAGATCAAATTTTCCCAAGAATTTTGCCAAGTTCGTTGAAATGGCTTCAAGTGCACCAATCACGATTGGGATAATAGCATAATAACAATTAAAAACAAACACGGTGCATTTACAATTACTTAAGTCTGCCAGGAAACGGAGTAAGCTAGTGTTGTAAACCATATACTCAGTTGCTTGACAACAATTCTGAACAATCTCTGTATGAATTGTCTTAGGATTTTAATAAGATCATGAGTGATCTAATTTTTCAAGGAAATAATTTCACTCAAATAGATTTTGGATTATGCGTTCGAACTGAAAGCTTTCATCTCTCTATGCTCCACTCAAATATAGTGTTTTTAAGAATGCTTGCCTCAGTTCTAATTAAAAGTTTGAAGCTCTACGAACAATAATATGATAGCCCCGCACATTCGTGGAATTTCAAGGAACTCTATTTGTATATAAAAACATATCCCTACTGAAAAACGTTCCATAGAAGTGAATATGCATATTCAAATAGAAACAACGGCACGACTTTTTCATGAATATATTATATAATATTCTCTTTAATAATGAAGCAGGGTGTTACTAAAATATCTTCACACTCACACGCACGCACACACACACACACACTTACTCATACACACATATATACAAACAGAGAGAGAGATGTCGATATATATTTCATTAATGGAACCAATAAACAATTCTCAATCGAAATAGATGGCATTAAAAGGATCGTTCAGGTACACCCATAGGCCATAAAAGAGGGGTTTGCAGGCTTATAATGGGGGTTACAGAGCTACAACTCCACATGATTATATGTATATATACAAAATTTCAATGCAGTGGGGGGGGGGTTACAAACCCATCAACATCCCCTTGCATACGCCAGTGGGTATACCAAGTCGGCTAATAAATCAAAGTCAGCAAAATAATCCTCAACTTGATTCCTCTGAGGCCTATCCATTAGACTGTTCTAATTTTTGAGACTAAACTACTTTTATTTCAACAATTTTTTACGTTTTCTTTGTTTTGCAGGTGCGCGTCTTACGTCGGCAGGATTGGCGGAGCTCAGGGAGTGTCTCTGAGCAAAGGGTGTTATTTAACAGGTGTTTTCTTGCATGAAATTATGCATGCATTAGGATTTATGCATGAACAAAGTCGGCAGGATAGAGACGATTTCGTCACTATCATGTATAACAATATCAAGCCAAGTAAGGTTTGCCAATTTTGAAGCATATATATATATATATGTTTTTTTCTTCTTTGATTTTCTAATTTGCGCACTGTTTTAATATAAAATTGGTAGATTGTTTACCTATCACCGCTAATATAGAACAACTGTATATTGAGATGGTAAGATATGTAGAAAGACTTCTAAATTTTAAATCAGAGGTAAAATTTAAAGAAAATATTCTATTACTTTATACAAATGGAAAAATATCTCTACTGTTGATATTTACTATTCAGTTTAAAGCGACATGTTTTGGAACTCATGTTTTATGGATGGTTGAAACCTGGTTATAAAATATTTTACCACAAATCTTCTCGAAAAATTTATGCACATGACAGTTTCTTTACATCGTGCGAGAAAGCATGTCTAATGAAAGCCTAGAATATACAATCCAACTAGACTTTATTCTGATGATGTATAAGGCATACAAAAATTTTAAAGCAGTTTTGTAAATCTGAAGGCACGCTTTTATTTTGAAAGATTGATCCTATTTTCTTTCTCCATTTCCTAGATCGTGAGATAAATTTCCAGAAGCACTCTTGGGAAGAAATACAAAATCTGGGAGAGCGATACGATTACGGATCTATCCTTCATTACGATCAGTATGCCTTTGCCAAAAATCCGAACAAACCAACAATTGTGACTAAACAAAAGAATGCTAAGATTGGACAGCGACTTGGCTTCAGTCAGATTGACCTTAATAAAATCAACAAGCTCTATAAATGTGGAGACACTAAGAAGAGCAAACAGAGTAAGAGTAGGAAATAATTGTATATTTAAATATGAATGTATTGTCATTTAAAAGACGACCCCTATTGGTTTTATGGCTAGGGACAGATAAATTACTACAGTGCTAAGACCTATAGTTTTCGGAGGAATCTGGAATTTTGTCACCTACGAATTGAACTCCGGAATTGATAGCAAAAACAGAAAGCGCTCCGTACCCATGCAGGATATAAACTCACAGGTCCGTGCACAAGATTTAAAACGAAGAGGGCTTTTTGCTAAAAGTGGAGAGTTTAACCCACAACCCCTTTTGTGAATGGTATTATAGACATATATATATAGTTTTTGCATGACAGACAAATCCGAGATGATAAAATAATGATGAGAAACACAATTGACACAGTTAGCAACAATTTAATATAATTTTAAACGCTTTTCGACGGTTTGCCGCCATCTTCAACTGAAGCAATAAAAACAATAAGCGTGGATGCTGGTATAAAAGGTTAAGGTTATGGGTATTGTCTGTGAGTTGTTACCTTCTAGTGGCAGATAACAGAAAGAAAGTTAAAGACGGAAAGGCTATATCTACTGTTCACTTCGGTGAAATACGGCGGCAAGTCGTCAAAAAAAAAAAAGTTTAAAGCTATATTAAGTTGTTGCGACTGTACCGGTTACGTTTCCTTTTATTAGTTTATTATTTCGTAAGTGTGTCGTACAGTGAGTCGATCTTCAGTTTCAAACAAACGTGTTACCTTTACGCCAAGGCATAGGCGCAGAAAGTTTATAAGGGGGTTATAGGCTCAATGGGGGGTTACAGAGCTACAACTCACATATTCCTATGTTAAATATACAAAATTTCATTGCAATGGGGGGTTACAACCCCATCAACACCCCCCTGCGTACGCCAGTGCGCCAAAGTATGGGGTTATACTTTTTTTTTTTGGTAAGTCAGTTTACAACCTGAAAACAGTCTTTAATACACGTTAAGTACATATATAAGACAATCAATTGAAAAAGCTGTTTTCGTATTAAATTATAAAATGTCATTTCAAATTACATATAACCGCCTTTCATTATAATGTAGAATGATGTTGAAAGGCAATGGTCCTTTGAATTTAAATTCGATCAGTGCTACTTTAAATTATCAGTTTGCTTTGTTGAATATGCAGCAAAATTCCTAGCGGGGGAAATTCTGAAGATGTTTAATTTAGAACTTTGTTCTACGTATAGCTAAGATTTAATGGGATTACATTAATTTCAGTCATCTTAGACCTAAAGTGAATGAAGCACCCTTACAACATTATTTGCAGAACAAACATAACAATTTCATTTAATTTGCAGCTTTTTATGGAACTACAAATCTCTAATGGACACTAGTTTTACTTGAAATTTTCTTTTGTGTCAATTTAAAAATTCGCAAACCAAAATTTTAAAGTAAATTTAAATGCCTTGGGTTTGGTTAAAATATTATATGCTTAGATTATATTTGTCTTACTATCACTGTTTTAATTCTTGTGCTTCTATTGAGAAATTTAATGTACTATAAATAAACAAACATGGGCAGGAATACCTGTGCAGTGTCAAAATGTGTAACTAAACGTATATATCCTTATCCTTTCCTTCTACATACAGAAAGTTGTTTCAAGATTAGGGAAACGATTTTGTAATAAAATATTTATTAACTAAAACCTTTTCTCCACCATCTATTACGTTCAATGTAGTGTCCCTAGCTCTTAATTACATTTCTGTACTGGAATTTCCATTGTAGAAGAATTTTTCGTAGAAAAGTAAGAGGAGCTTTCTCCCACTCCTCTTGGACAATTTCCAGAGTCCACCTAAGGTAGTAGGAAGGCGTCTTCCAATAGCTCTTTTTATTACTCCATAGCCAAAATAATCGATGGGAGATGCATCAGGGGACTTCACTAGAATGTCAGTAAAGGGTACATCTCCAATCCTGATTATTCTCACTATTTCAGCCTTTCATTCATGTACTGAATGGATGAATGGTAAGTGTGACTTGATGATTTGTCTTGGTGGATTTTTACTTTTTTCACTTCATACCCATACAGTCTTGGGATTTCTCGATGATACATATCTTCTAAAATGAACTTCTGAAAATATTCTGATTTTAACATTTGAAGAAATCTTTTTAATGGATATTTCACCCATTTTTTTTCGGCCATTTCATCAGGCCAGTAGAATTTTTTCTCGATAAAAGAATGCTCGAGCCCGAGGTACTTTCGATATGAAAATCCATGCTTCATCATGGGTAACGATATTTTTCCATTTTGAAACAATTAATTGTTTTTCATATAATTTCCTGAATTTGGTCTTTCTTTTGGCCATATGTGCTTGGGTTAAGAAGTATCCTTTCGCTTTATGGCGGTATTCGAGGTTTAAATTTTGATTTATTATTCTATTAATAGTTAAAGGTGATGTTTTAAGCATGTTTACAATTTCTCTATGGGTAGGGAAATCATCTTTTTTCGCTATTTCCTTGGTTTGGTTTTGCAAATGTTGAAGGCACTGCGGCGAGGCTGTGGATATTGACGAGGCCTATTTTCGCAAGGTCTAAAGTTACATTCATTGTTTAGCTTATTGCGTTTTAATATCTCATGAATACCCTTTTTACTGATATCAGAATTTTTACCTTTACACTGTTCTATGATCCTCGAATATGATAATCCGACATCGAAAATTGCACCGGCGTAGCCTTCTTTGAAGCAGTCGGCTTTAGGCGGCGTTTTATAACGATTGGTAAAAGTTATTTCTTGAAAGTGTTAAGTAAACAATGGACGATTATAAGAAATTATTTCGGAATGCGCATGTTCTAGCGCTTGTGGTTGGTGGCATTTCGAAATCGTTTCCAAAACCTTGAAACAACCTTCTGCACACAAATGCAATTTATCTCAAATTCTGGGCATTTATATACATAACGGAGGTAATAGAACATTGTCAATAATAGGTCACCAAATTAGAATGACTGCATTTTTTCTCAACGAAATGCGGGACTCTGTGTTTGATAATTTCATTTCATCATATTGTCACTCCCAACAGAAGTGATACAATTCGAAAAATGTAAATTTTATAGAAAAGATCAACTGAAGTTTCCCCATATCGTAGTATCCTATGATACACAGTTATATTATTTTGTTTTGTATGTATTTTATGTTCCGAATGTAAGCTATGACTGACCTGGGGCAAGACCGATGGCTTAACGTGACCTAGTGGCGTAGGAAAGGGGGGGCTCAAGACCCCCTTGGATATCAAAGCATATTATGTTCTCTAAAGCCGTATCACACAATCTTCTTTAAAACCATTTGAACCCCATATCATGAATTTTGAATTGGGACGCTACTGGCGTGACTCTCAAACCACAATACAGGGTGGTCCTGAACTCGAATGACAAAATAAGAGGGAGTTATTGGGGACACCAAATAAGGCATGTTTGTCCATATCCCCGTGTCCGCAAAGGGGACGGTTTGGCTGTAGAGCGTAACTACTGTTTATGCCCATCACGTTGCTACGTAGCCAATTGCATGAATTAAATGCAATTTTTGATACATAATTTAAGTAAATGAGCTAATAATACAGCAGACATAAGCGGTCGAAGCCTCTCAGATTAGACGGGGTCAGGAACCAAAGTAATTGTGTTCCCCCTTACTACTAAGTATGAGTTTTATAATGTAACGAGTAAATATTTTATTTCATTTTTACAGTGTACACATTTCAAATTTTTTTGCAAATGTAAAAAAAAATTCGAAGGCATGATTTTTGATGACCATTTTTGAGGAGAGACTTAAGCGCCATTAGACGATGATTAGACGGGACCACGGCCCCGCCCGTGCGACAGCCTATGACAGTAGAAACAAAGAAATCCAGAATTCCGTTTTCTAATCCTAATTTGTGTTGTGTTACTGTGTAGTGAAAATAAGCCTAAAAATGCCTTTTTAACACACTAGAAAAGAGTTGGGAACTGCCAAGTATGTGCAACAGGTGAAGAACATCAAAATAAAAATTGTTTTTCATTAAATTATTTCCAAAAATTAGCCGTTCGGGCACTACAGTGAATTTAATATGTGCATCCACCACATTCAAGGTTTTCAAAAATGGCTACAATGCGCCATTTCAAGAATTTTTCAATTTGTTTAATGTGAACAGACATCGGGCTCTCTCTGGCGACTTTTTAAAATCAGTCAAATTCGCCAGAATTGTATGTGTAGAATGCATGGTCGTAAGTGAAGCGGCGAATTCTACATTACAATTCCAGTGAATTTAACAGATTTTAGAAAGTCGCCAAATAGAGCCCAACGTCTGTTGACATTAAATAATTTTAAAACTTTGTGAAATGGCGCATTGTAGCCATTTATGGAAACCTTAAATGGGGTGGATGCAAACACTAAATTCACTGTAGTGCCCGAATGGTTAATTTTTGGAAAAAAAAACTCACTGAACAAAAAATGTTTCTTTTGATGTTTTTCACCTGTTACACATACTTGGCAGTTCCCAACTCTTTTCTAGTGTGTTAAAAAAGGCATTTTTAGGCTTATTTTCACTAAACAGTAACACAGATCAAAATCAGAAAACGGAATTCCGGATTTCTTTGTCTCTGCTGTATTATTAGCTCAATCGCTTAAGTTATGTATCAAAAATTGTATTTAATTAATGTAATTGGATACGTAGCAACGACATGGACCTAAACAGTAGTTAAAATCTACAGCCAAACCGGCCCCTTTGCGGACACGGGGATATGGGCAAATATGCCTTATTTGGTGTCCCCAACACCCCCTCTTATTTTGTCGGTAGAATTCAGGACCACCCTGTACACAACCGAGCTTACTTTCAATCGAATGGCACTGCCACCAGGCGATTTATGAAGAAATATTTGGCGTTAAGTTCTTTAGCTGAAGTATTGATCGGCCATAGAATGAAATGGAAAACTATTGTCGATTTACATAAAGATGAAGTTTTCTATTGCCAATTTATAAGAAAAAAAGGTAAAAATTCAAAAAGTAGGGTTTGCGAAAATCTAGAATGTTTTGTTCAGAAAACATGAAAATTGAAGTTCGTGATGAAAATGCAAAGCGGTGTTTGATATTCAACTTATTTGCCTTTTCAATTCCAGAGCCATGTGCCGATAACAGCGATCTCTGTAAGGTCTTGGTAAAGAATGGAATGTGTGAGAGAGATAAGCAAAGAATGGTGTCAAAATGTCGAAAATCTTGTGGATTTTGTGAAGGATGATAGAATGGCGTACCACCTCTGCATGTAATGTTTTATAATAGAACGAAATTCACCCAACTTAAAGAATTGTAAATAAACATTGTTTTTATACGTAGTTAGATTTTTTGATATCTATTATATTCTTATAAGAAGTGCTTACCCTATAAACGCATAACGTGGACTTTTAAAGTAGTGACGTTCATTTATGCCATATATGCGATGTAATTATACATACACTGAAGTGCCAGAAAAACTGGTACACCTACCTAATATCGTGTAGCCCCCAACCCCACGCATGCACACAGAAGTGCCGCAACACGACGTGGCATGGACTCGACTAATGTCTGAAGGTATCCTGGAGACAATTCACACCAGGAATCCTGCAGGGCAGTCCACAAATCCATAGGAGTGCGAGGTGTTGGAGATCTCTTCTGAACAGCACGTTGCAAGGCATCCCAGATATGCTCGATAATGTTCATGTCTGGCGATTTAGGTGGCCAATGGAAGTGTCTAAAGTCAGAAGAGTGTTCCTGGAGCCACTCGGTAGCAACTCTCGATGTGTGGGGTGTCGCATTATCATGCTGAAATTGTCCAAGTCCGTCGGAATGCACAATGGACATGAATGGGTGTAGGTGATCGGACATGATGCTTACGTACCTGTCACCTGTCAGAGTTGTCTCTAGACGTATCAGGGGTCCCATATCACGCCAACTGCACACGCCCCATACCATCACAGAAGCTCCACCAGCTTGAACAGTCCCCTGTTGACATGTAGGGTCCATGGATTCATGAGGTTGTCTCCATACCCGTACACGTCCATCCGCCTGATGCAATTGGAAACGAGACTCGTCAGACCAGGCAACGTGTTTCCAGTCATCAACAGTCCAATGGCGGTGTTGGCGGACCCAGACGAGGCGTAAAGCTTTGTGCCGTGCAGTCAACAATGGTAAACAAGTGGGCCTTCGGCTCCGAAAGCCCATATCAATGATGGTTCGTTGAACAGTTCGCACGCTGACACTTGTTGATGCCCCAGCATTGAAATCCGCGGCAATTTGAGGAAGTGTTGCACGTCTATCTCGTTTAACGATTCTCGTCAGTCGTCGAAGGTCCCGTTCTTTCAAGGTCTTTTTCCGGCCACACCGCTGTCGGAGATTTGATGTTTTACCGGATTCCTGATATTCACGGTATACCCGTGAAATGGTCGTACGCGAAAATCCAAATTTTGTCGCTATCTCGGAGATGCTATGTCCCATCTCTCTTGTGCCGACTATAACGCCACGTTCAAAAGGCCCTGCAAAACGCCCTGCAAAACAGCTAGTTTTAAGCTTTTTCGCATTTGCATAAATCGACACCAGCGCCACTCATTTGCATCCTGTATATCGATGCTACATGCCTTTTCCAGTAACATACGCAAATTCCGTGCATTTTGAACTACATTTGGCCAAATTATCACGTTTTTTCCATTTGTTGCTTAATTTATGGAAACCAGTGTATTTCTAACAATATTTTTGAATTCTTAAAAAATAAAAATATAATTGTTGATTATTACTTACTTTGATGGAAATATTCTTTTCTTCTAATTCAAAACTAGCTATATATTAAATATATACGAGCATCGTGTGATCACATGAAAATTCATGTAAATATCGCGAATGACTAGTTCACTCTAGTCATTAAACGACTGTGGTATAAACGATTATACTATTAGCTGGCGTTTTACCTGTAAACAACCAGTGAATAACCAGGCGCTAAGATAGACATAAGGCTACTTGAAAACAATAACCATCTATAATGTAATCTCACTATTGAAAGGCCAGCATGATCGTATAGTATACAAATAAACGTTGGGACGGCAATAAGAAACTGAGTCTGATATATTTTATGTAAAAGGAGCTGTAACTATAATATACGAAGGCTTTCACGCTCATTGCATGGAAGCACCGTTCTTATGGGTTTGAGCCGTGATTGCTCGTTAAAATCGATACAGTTAAGATAAACACCTACTGTAAAACACCAATTTCACCTAATGGATATATGCCATATTGTTGCAATATCAAAATGCAATACAAATATTTACACAAATAAAAGGGTTTTCTGTACTATTTAAAAAAAAAACTCTAACACTATCTTCCCTGATTCGCGCTTATCTTACTCGAGGCCTGACTCTACAAACTATCCCTTTCCTACAGAACCGCTGTATACCTCATATCAAGGGTAAAGAGAGAAACAAACTCACGTTAGACGGGTTCCGTCCACCATCCATATACGTCCGTCCGAAGCCCAGAGAAAACGCGCGGGTGGCCGGTCCGGGACGACGTGGCTCCGGAAAAATCGTCTCGAGAGTTAGTCCGGCAAATTTGACTCCAGGAAATCTCCTTGGGAAAACCGGCCCCGCAAATGTGACTCCAGGAAATCGGCTCAGGCACTGGTCCGGTAAATGTGGCTCCAGGAAATCTCCTCGGGAATTGGTCCGGCAAATGTGACTCTAGGCAATCGTCTGCTCGCTCTTATGCGCCGGAAAAAACGGCTCGGATGCTACTGCTCCAGCTTTGGCAGCCAAAGACAAATATGCACAAACCTTCGTACGCTGGGTCTGGGAACAACGTTTCCCCACTTCTAACTGCGACTTTAGGGCCCTCGCTCGTTTAAACAATCTTACTCGTAACCGACCAATTCTCTCTCATCGACGGCTTCTATCACGACCCTTCACCTCGAAGTGCAGATCCGCTCCTTTTCCGACCACCTCTAATGGAGATCAGACCCTCTTCTCCCTCTGACTTTCATCAACGGGGATTAGATCTCTCCTCTAAAAATCTCCCATCACCTTCCTCATCCGTAAATAACCCTCACCTCCATCAACGTATTTCTAAAAAATCTCAGGTTTGAGGTATTCTCACTTCCAATCACGTCCTTTCCTCCTATCTCACCGACCACTCGACCTGCGGTTTCATTTGCCCGTTCGACCCTACGGAGCCTCCTTCTTCGTCCCGCCTTCCCTAAATTTCCTCTTCGATTTTTACGGCCTAACGATATATTACTCCGGCGCACCGTCGACATTTATATTGCCACGTTATTGTTCAATAACTTCTTTCCTTTTTGCGATAGCATCAGTCTGGACCGCAAGCTGACCTTCACCACCATCCTAGTCCCTATACCCAAGCCTGATTCATCCTCCAGCATCCAACGGTCATTTTTATCCAAGATTCCTTTAACATGAATTTTATTTCTGTATTCATTTCCATTTTATCGCTTCCCACTGTCATATCGTGAATAACTGTTCACGATACAAAAGGGTTATGTTTAGTTTGGACTAGCAGAAGATATTAACACTTAGTTCTGAAAAATACGATATTGTGCTATGTTGGAAAATTAAAAATTCGGATTAATGGGAATAAACGAAGAATCAACAATCATATATAATACATCATAGGCATAATGTGGGGGGGGGAGGGGGCACTTCCCCCAGTTTTTAGAAAAGGAAAATCGTACTTTTCCCATGCAATTTTGAATTTTTGCCCCAGTTTACGTTACATATAACCCCCAAGTTACACCTATGGGTTATATGTATTAATATAAAATACGCAGAAAAGATAACTGACACATGTAATTTGCCCTTTAAAAACAGTGAAGGTTTGGTTAATATATTTGCATGATAAAGAGTTGAAAAACACATTTGATCTCTTAGCAGAACATGTGTGTAATAAAATCGTAACTAATTAATTTGCAATTGAAATAATACAAATATTTTGATTCATCTATACTCTTACATTTTTATATCGTTAAAATTGGAAACTGGGGTCGATCGAAAGTTCACGTCACTAGCTAATCAGCGAGAGAGCGGATTGTGGTGTTCGCGTTGTAAAGGTTGAGAAGGTTATATGTTCACAACGAAACATGGGCTCCCATATAGGGGAGCAAGGTGGGGGTCGAGCATTCCCTATCTTTTCAAAAATTTGATTTGCCGATTCTGCTATGTAATTACTAATTACTTAAAAAGAATTACAGTAACGTTCCATATAAGTAAAGCACTTTTTAGCTCATTACTAATTGTCAAGCAGTATCAATTATTTTTGTAGCATTTTGGTATCTTGTATAATCACTATAATGCTGCTGTAATGTTTTCTGATTTTCCAAACTAAAAATAACGGAATCCTTTTACGTGAATTTTCATGTTATCACACGATCCTCGATTATATTTAATATATAGCTCTAGTTTTGAATTAGAAGAAAAAAAAAATGTTTCTATCAACGTAAGGAATAATCAACAATTATATTTTGAATTTTTAAGAATTTAAAAGTATTGTTAGAAATATATATATATTGTAAAACCCTCCGAATAACGGTCCGCGGGACTCTGCAAAGGTGACCGTCCTTCGGAGGTGGCTGTTATTTACAGGTTCAGTACAAAAGAACAAAATAAATAAAATTAACAATAAAAAATTATAACCATTTCAAATACATTAATCCTCACCTATTTTAATTTATATTAAAAAAATCAGTGATGCGTAATTGTTTTGCTTTTTTGTATGGCAAATGTACTTTTTCTAAGAAAATAATAATATTTGTAGCAGTGGCGGATCCACGGGGGGAATTAAGGAAATTTTTCCACCCAAATCCATAAGAATGCGGTGAAAATTGATTATAACGAGCGCCGATTATAACGACGGAAATTTCACAGAAAGTTTGATTCCCTACTTTTTTTTAAATTGTTCGCTAAATCTGGGGTAAAAAAAGACTTATTCGCCAAAAGTGGTTAAATTGTATTGCGCTTAATCATTATACCAAATAAAATCCATATTTTTTTCGCTGTATCTTGAAACTCGTTAAATGCGGTCTCATTTGGATCTGCTGTATTTTACACCCCCCAAATTCCTTTATGGATTTGCCTCTTTTTGTAGTTCTTTTGTAAAACTCGTCATCATTTTTGTTCAAAGCAAAGTTTTGGATCTCCTGAAAATTTACCAAAACATCAAAATATGTTTTGATGTTAGAATTTTGTGGCAGTTCCACACTCTCTTCCGCTTCCAATTCCTCGTCACTTTTTTTTCCCTTCATCATATTTTCTAACAATTCCTGAATAGTATTATGCGTAACAGAAAGTTCTAAATCTTCGTTCACGTAAACTCGTTGGCGTTCATGTTTGTCATTCCTGCTAATTTTAGAATGCCATCCAACAGGCCTGTAGTCAAGCAAGGGTCAGCAGGGCCGTGGCCCCAGTTGCCCCATCGAGCTATTTATTTACATGTAGGAAAATAATAACACAATGTTAAAATATTGAAAATTATTAAAAATTAATAATGTATAAAATTATTTTATGTATATTTGTATAAACGGTTTCTATGTATCTCCTTCTCTTATATACAATTTCTCTCTCCATAAAATTTAAAATACAAATCTTGATATATGCTAATATTGCAGTATTTGTAGTTGCAATAAACTAAAAAAAAAAGCCATCGAAGGAGGATCAAATTCGTTTTGGTTTATAGTGACATAATGTCTAAATCTCATATCACTTCTGATAATCATTTTATACTCATGAGTTTCTGGGTACTCTATATCCCATATGCCCATCGCCGTGCCCAAGTCGTCCCTTCAACCTGGCCACGGGCTTTCCATCTCACCCTTTTCCATCATCATCTCTGCCTGTATTTTCGGGTTCATCAGGTGAGGAAAAATTATGCAAAGACAATATATTTTAATTGCTTTAATTAGAACCAGAACTGTCAAAAACCGATTTTCGGTGGAAAGTGATTGTTTGCACAGATGAAGTAATCAAATCAAATCAAACTTTATTCAGACGGATTCCATTTTTTTTTACATAATGTGATAATTATTTACAATTTTTCAGTTAGGTTAATTGGGGTTATCAGTTTAGGTAAATATTGGGATGGTCGTTCACAAATAGTGACACCGTATTCATAAAAAAGCGGTATAAAGCTATAAAATGAATATATAACAGTCCGACACTGGCGCAAGGTTTAAAAACGACGTGCAGGAACCGCTTTAAAAGCTCGCCGATTTGAATTCAAGATCAGGAAGGCGTGGGGTGCAGCATCTATACCTTACAAATTGGTATACATGCCGCAGTTAAAATCAGGGACATATGCCGCGCGTATTCTTTCGGATGTTAATTTTAATTTTGAGAATTTTTTGTTATTTTGCGCCAAATGCCGTTAAATATAATCGCAAATCCTAGCCAAATGTCGCCAATATATTTAAAATTTTCTTTCCTTACAAATCCATAAAAATATCATCAAAGTTTTCAAAATGCTGAAAAGGTGTAAAAAGCTCTCCAAATTTCTTTTTTTTTCGTCATTATTGAGACTGGAACCATCGAATAAACATGCACTTGAGTCGAAAGCATAAGACCTTGCGGATCCACAAGCATGGTCAGTTGCAAGAGACCGGTATCAGAACTTTGTAAAACTTTGCGCAAAAACATGAAAGAAGACATAAGAAAATTCAACTGTGAGTTAGTAAGGAAGGCCATTGAAAGCAACAAGAGCCTTAGGGTTGTTAAAGGAAGTTTATCTGTTGGGAAGAAACACATCATTGCATTAAAAGGAGAGGATGGCACCGTAACAAGAAATAGGGAAGAAATACTTAGAAGAGTTGAAGAATTCTACAAAAAAGTATATATTTATCCTGAAGGGGAAATTGCCTTTGTGTCTAAAAAGAAAGGTCTTCAACCAGTGTGTATTGCCAGTCCTCTCTTATGGATCAGAGACATGGAGTCTAACAGTTGGAGCAATACGAAAGTTACAGACAACGCAAAGGAGCATGGAGAGGTGCATGCTTGGAATAACTAGGAGAGATCGAAAAAGAAACACTTGGGTGAGAGAGCAAACTAGAGTAGAGGACATCATTGTTAAAGTAAAAGGGCTGAAATGGCGATGGGCTGGGCATATTGCAAGAAGAACTGATCAACGATGGACAACAGAAATTCTGAACTGGATTCCAAGAGACCACCGAAGACCTAGAAAACGTCCTCAAACTAGATGGGTGGATGAAATAAGAAAACAGGTTGGGGTGACGTGGAAGCGAATTGCTCAGGATAGACTTGTGTGGAAAGCATTTGGAGAGACCTTCATCCAGCAGTGGATAGATAATGGTTGAATATGATGATGATGATATATATATATAATACTTAAATTACACACATAACTGCTATTTCAGTATTTTGAATTTTGCGATTCAAAGTTAAAATTTAATTAAAAAAAATGGATATATAATAATTTCTTTAAAAAGTCTTTGGCGACGCGTTATAGACGTACAGTTCCATGTTCCGCGTTTATAAAATCAGCTTATTTAAAAGAAATAAGTTTCTGCTATTTCTTTCATGCTTTTCTATTGGTTTTCTTGAATTCATAAGCTTCCACCTTTCTGTTCAAAGGACGAAAAAATGGCAACAAATTGTGATTTATTAATGGAATGGAAGCATTTTCCGTCACTTTGCGGACATCCGTGTTTTTGAACCGCCAATTACTCTTCGTTTAAAAGAAAAAAAGGAAACATTTCCCTTAGATAAATTACTTTCTTTAATGCCTGAAGCGACCATATCCGAGAAAGAGGAATTAGAGGGTTCAATATTTATTTTTCACTGGCTTTCAGCGTAAAGGTGCATTCTCGTCAGGGATTTTAGGAATTCCCGGAATTAACGTCTGAAGTTTGAAAACAGAAATTTGCACTTATCTTCTTTTTTCTCTAAAAAATAAATTGTAGATTTTTATGTATATTATTTATTTAAAAGGGCCAGATGACATGAAAGGATAAAAGCCGCTTTCTTTAAACGCAATTAAGTTTATTGAAAAGAAGAAAAAGCACCGCCTAGCAAAATCTCTCGTTTTTCTTTCTAGAACGTGTCGAACGTGCATGTGTCCGGAGCAATTCTTATTAATTTCTTTTAGGGTTTTAATCTAGGGTGCGATCGTTACACAAGTTATAAATTGGACGTTTTTGTAAATATCACATTTGATGTTAAGGTGGCAACTTTCATAGAGTAAGCAGTCCGAAGAGTGCTTCGTCACTACTAGGGAAAACCTTGAATTTTTCAAAGAAATGTTTGATTGAGTATATATAGTATATACTACGTAAAATTCTCACAAAAAAGATAGGAATATTTCGATTTCGAAGGGAAAACGCGGCGACTACTGGAGATGTTACCAGTGTGGGTAGTTACGTTATATATAAATTAACATCATAACAATAGTATAGTCCATTCACCAAAAGAAGTTCGATGGTACCGTTAGAAAATAACGGGAACCGACCTCATAAACGGCCTAGCCGATTGCAGCAGAGAGAAGGACGTCAAGTCTTCCCCTCCTGAACTGGTTTTTGGCGCAGACAAACGTTCACTAAAAAACAGTTCTGAAATGACACCCTTCCCTCTGCTGGAATCGGCTAGGCCGTTTGTGACGTCAGCTCCCCTTATTTTCTAACGGTACCATCGGACTACTTTTCGTGAACGAACTATACGTCGCGTGCGACCTCTTATAAAATTATCCTGCGAGAATGGGAAACTATACGTTTTTCATCTCTTGATCAAAAGTTTGCTGAATGCATTGCCTTCAGTTTGGGATCTTCATGCTGGAATTTCAGCTTTAGGTGCACCAGGTCTGTAGCTAGGATCAAGGAGCAACTGCGGCAAGGCAACGTGCATATGGGGCCCAGGGCACCCTGTGATTGTTCTATATATATGAATAGTTCAATGAGGCAATTGGGACACAATCATGGGGCCTCACCCCTGCTGACCCATGCTTGGCTACAGACCTGAAGTGCGCTCAAGCGCGGTGAAACTGGCTTAACGAATACGGGAAAGGTCGGCTACAAGGGGGTTACAGCCAGTGCAAGACATCCGGGTACTGGGTTGTACAGGGGAAAAGGAAAAAAAAAAAATACTGACGACGAAAATTTTTTACTGTATAAAAAATAATTCGACTTAATAAACTCGATCTAAATTTCACGTTTCAACATAAAACTGGCCATAATATTTTTTTTCAAAATTGTGTTATTAATATTGCTTTTAAAAAGTATCAAAAAGTCTTGTAGAAGAACTTAGGTATGATGTTTTTCAATATTGTAATTGTGCAGTTATTGTGCAAACAGAAGAAGGATGCCAAAACATGCCTTAAAATAGTTTCAGTTTTAAATTAATAACTGATATAAAAAATCGTCGTCTATGAATAATTATAAGATACGATTTAAGTTCAGATTTTGACATGGAAAAGTCTAGATGAATTCACTAAGAGTTTATCGAGATTTGTGTGGAATTTGTGTGGATTTGAATGGATCCAATGAGGATTGTATAATTTAACACGATGTTTTCAAAGATTGTGCATATTATGTTTGTTTGTGGTTTTACGACTCAAGGACCACGATGATCATGCTGCGCCGGGACCTACTGTTTTCCGAGGAATCCGAACCTCTTAAGGCCTAGGGAACCAAATCCCGGACTACAATAAGCAGTGCGATCACATTATAAAAGAACAAGGGTAAGTATTGGGGAATTTTAATTTTCGCAAAAAAAAAAAATCTTTTTAAACACGTATATTAAAAATTGTCAGTATTTAATTTTCGATTTAGATCTTCATTAGTGGTATTGCCGAAGAATCTGGATAAGCGAGAATTTATTGCGACAACTTCGTTTCATTTCCATTTTGTTCTATTTATTTTAGGTGTAGCCCATATTTGAAAATAGGTTGGAGTAACGGTTGGTTGGTTGTATTTTGATGGCACAAGGGCGTTCTACGCTAAACAAGATGAGAACGTACACACGAGTATAAAATAAAAATAAATTAAAGCTAAAATGGTAAAAACATATTGAAAGTAATGTATTAAATGTAACAAACGAAACGATATAAAAAAATCCTATGAAATGGGGAAAGCCAATATTACATAAAAGTTAAAAATGATTTCATGGTTAAAATACATACAGGGTGTTCCAAAAACATCGAGTCAAAAGTATATAACCGTGATCCTTGTGCAAAATGGACCATAATGGCCCTTTACATGGGGGGGGGGGTCGGAAATGAATATCCACGGAGTTATGCATACTTTTAGATTTGAGAGGTGGGGTCTCTAATAACCAATGGCGCCTTCAAACCAAAAATGAGCCTTACTTTAAATTTGAAATTCGGCGCTAAATTGGTTTTGAGGTGTGTTGGCATTTTTTGTTATTTCCGAAATTGGCGATTTGGTCTGATAATTGGCGTATTTCATAGATAAAGATTTCAAGGTTCCTACGTAGGGCTGCAACTTCCAATTTTTTTCCTATTCACTATGAACACCCGCCCTATGAACAGCTCTATGAACACCGGGATGCCCCCTAGGTCCGTGGAAACTCTCTTGGTTCAAAATAAGAAGTTTAGTTTGAAAAATCAAATTTTCAAACCTCGCAACACCGATTAAGGAAGTTTGCCTAAGGAGTGTTCCAATTTTTGCTACGAAGGGCAGGGTAGGCAATAGGGAAGGGAAAATGAATTGAACAGGGGCCCCGTGATGCCAAGGGGTCCGGTACTGAAAGGAACAAACCCTCCACCCAGTACACGTTACCAAGATCCGTAGACGAACGCCTTACTAATTGCGCTACTGGGACGCCCTCTATCCATGCAGTTTAAACCTCTGACTGCTGATCCCGCGATTTCAATGGGTAACATGAATCCCTTGGACCTTGGCCAGCTGATTTCAATGGATGGCAACATTATGAAAGAACTCAACAGACGTATTAAACTTGGCTGGAGTGCATTTGGAAGAAACAGTTTTATCCTGAAGGGGAAATTGCCTTTGTGTCTAAAAAGAAAGGTCTTCAACCAGTGTGTATTGCCAGTCCTCTCTTATGGATCAGAGACATGGAGTCTAACAGTTGGAGCAATACGAAAGTTACAGACAACGCAAAGGAGCATGGAGAGGTGCATGCTTGGAATAACTAGGAGAGATCGAAAAAGAAACACTTGGGTGAGAGAGCAAACTAGAGTAGAGGACATCATTGTTAAAGTAAAAGGGCTGAAATGGCGATGGGCTGGGCATATTGCAAGAAGAACTGATCAACGATGGACAACAGAAATTCTGAACTGGATTCCAAGAGACCACCGAAGACCTAGAAAACGTCCTCAAACTAGATGGGTGGATGAAATAAGAAAAGAGGTTGGGGTGACGTGGAAACGAATGGCCCAGGATAGACTTGTGTGGAAAGCATTTGGAGAGACCTTCATCCAGCAGTGGATAGATAATGGTTGAATATGATGATGATGATGATTATTGAATTAGTTTAAGCATTTAAAGTGTTAACAAACATTTTCAACTGTATTGAGTTATCTGACTTCCTGAATATTTATATGTGCAACCTTAGCGTTCGGAAAATGTCACTGGAATATGAACAAATTCAACTTCATAAAAATGTTGTGACTTATTCCTTGAAGTTGAATTCGAACATGTTCCGGATACTTTCCGAGCACAAATTCGGGCATATTAAATGTAGCATAGCTTCTAGTTTCTTGTGCAAAAATATAGCTAAGGTCGCCTGTGGTGTCTTTTGCCACAATTGTAAAAAACACGTTTTTTCTCATTGTAAGAGCGGTAGTTTCATCTGGTAGATATTTCACTAAGAGTGGGCGAAAATCATTAGCATAATTTAATGGAATTTCTAAAGCTGATTGCGACTATGTAAAAATTTTGAAAATGTGACGTGGGGAAGTGCTTTCTTTCGGAATTTAAAATCGTAGAAAACGTGCTTCCCTTATAATTTGAGCCCTCCAGTGGCGCAGTGTGGTAATCCTATATGCCTATATCCTATATCTCCTATTGCGCGGCTAATCCGGGTTCGACTCCCAGCAGTGCAAAAAGAACGCTTACTCAGAGATCTCATAAAGATCGCACTGCTCACTGTAGTCCGGGGTTTGGTTCCCTAGGCCTTAAGAGGTTCGGATTCCTCGGAAAACAGTAGGTCCCGGCGCAGCATGACCACTGTAGTCTTTGAGCCGTAAAACCACAAAACAAACAAACAAACCTTATAATTTGAAATCTGGGAAAGAGTTACATCCTAATGTCTCACCTATACAACCTTCACATCCACGTAATCTATGCAAAAATCACATTCTTAACTAGTGCTGATACTCTTCCATTAATCCCAAGGGAGATTTCTATGGGAATTGACTAGCACTTTTGCAATGAGAGTCTATAACAGGAACAAGTTTTCAACAATTTCTACGAAGTACAGGCACAGCAGGTGTGATCCCAGTCCTATTTTTGGACAAGAAATTCTAGAAGCTATGCTGCATCTAACCCATATAGATTAATGCTAGAGAAGTGTCAGAAACATTTTCAAGTTCAACAATTAAGGTAAAAATTTTTTTAAAGTAGAAGTTAAACACGTTTCCGACTATTAAGTCATAAGCGTTATAGACATGCTGCATAGCTTCTTGTCCAAAAATAGAATTGAGGTCGCCTATGATCCTGTTTGCAAAAATCATAGAAAACATATTTCTCCAAAAGAGTCATAGTTTCTTTTAAATTGAATTTGAACATGTTTCTGATAGTTTATTTATTTATATAAATCGAACACTACGCAGATTAAATCAAACAACAATATCAATCAACGTTTATTGGCGTAGTGATACCAACGCCGATGGTATGGCGTGATTAGATGGTGAAACGTTCGAAAGAAAATAAATATTTCTGCGTTCGGTGGGACCTGAACCCACGACCTTCCACTTGCCGGGCGGAGGCTGACATCTGAGCTACGAATTTGGTTTAAATAGTAGTCCATGTACTACACCATTCTGCGAAATAACTGGCAACAATATATATACGTTCGTAAAGAGATTATATATTGTCCTTCGTAGCTCAGTGGGTAGAGCCTCCGCCCGGCAAGTGGAAGGTCGTGGGTTCAGGTCCCACCGAACGCAGAAATATTTATTTTCTTTCGAACGTTTCACCATCTAATCACGCCATAACATCGGCGCTGGTATCACTACGCCAATAAACGTTGATTTATATTGTTGTTTAATTTAATCTGCGTAGTGTTCGATTTATATAAAATAAATACATATGCTGCAACGGGCATTTCGATCAATTTAATACCAGTCTCTTTGCAATTTGGTTTAAATAGTAGTCTATGTACTACACCATTCTGTGAAATAACCGGTATCAGTAAATAGTCTTTATATATGTTCGTAAGGGATTGGATGTTGTCGTTCGTAGCTCAGTGGGTAGAGCCTCCGCCCGGCAAGTGGAAGGTCGTGGGTTCAGGTCCCACCGAAGGCAGAAATATTTATTTTCTTTCGAACGTTTCACCATCTAATCACGCCATACCATCGGCGTTGGTATCACTACGCCAATAAACGTTGATTAATATTGCTTAATGTTTCCTATGGTTTTCGAGTATTAGTCTATATGCGTTAGATGCAGCATAGTTTCTAGTTGCTTGCCTGAAAATAAAATTGCGGTCACTTGTGTGGTAGAAAACAGTTCCTTCATAGACTTCCATTACAGTTTGAAGTCCCGAACAAAGTCATTTATTTCCCGATATTACGTCTTTAAATTTTTACATATTCGTAATCAGCTTTAAAAATGCTCTTCCTTGTGAGTTTTGCGGCGCAAGAACATTTAAACAGTGCTGACGATTTTCGATTTATCCTCAGGGGGGATTTTTCATGGGACGCGGGAATCACTCTTTCATATATTTTTTTAAAATTGATAGATAGTAATGCTTCTAGAAATAACCAACCTTCATTTTGTAACAAAATTATAATTGGCAGTTTGTAATTAGGGTCATTACTAACAACTAATGCGCAAGAAAGAAGCTGATAAGACGGAAGACATCTACAAGTATAATTCGAAAACACAGATTGATCGAAAGAACTAGAACTGTATTTTTTCAGAAACATCAAACCGTGCACAAAATGAATTACTCAGCTAAAGATGGAAGTACTTTTTCTTTGCATATTTCGCAAGAAATAATCTATAATATACGCAACGCAATTTTTTATGTCATGATTCATTCTGCGGCTACACGTGAATTCTACTGTTGCTGAATCGTATAATTTGTATTGTGGCGAAAGAGAGAATTGTCGAGAAACTCATTATATGATTGTTGCGTTTCAGAACTAATGGAATGTCAAAGCAATACACGGGCAAACAGATAAAAAAGGGGGAACCAAATACGATCATCACCAGGGACTTGATAAATGAATCGTGTTTTATTGTTATAAAAGGCATCGCTGTCCATAAACATGGCATTCATAGGGTAACAACAAAATGCTTTCAATGTAGGAAGTGATGTATTACTCACTAAGAGAAATATCACTGTTATCCTGTGTATTGAAGCTGAGGTTCGCAAGGGAATTAATTTAGGCAACTCTGTTCAGACACTTAGAATTTTAGACTCCGACTAGAGTTCTTTGACCTATAAGAGTATATATCAAGGCCGGGCACACGGAGGGGGTTTTGGCTGTGAAACTTCCCCATTTAAACAATATTATTATCTGTAATAAATATATATATATAAGTAAAATAAGGAAGTAAATGAAAATTGTACATGAAGAGATTTTTCAGAGCAAGTATTAGATTATGAACTATTGTAAGTAAGACAGAAATAATTATATTGCTGAAAAAAATTGGTGATATTATTAATAAGTAGTGTATAAAGGTATTATTTACCGATATACATATAGATGATGTTTCATACTTCACAACTTAAATTTGTGAAAAAGAACCTTTTTACCATTGATTCAGAAACTGGCCAAACTCTTTCCTGTTGCCTTAAAAGTCACGATCTTTCGGAGTAGGGTGACAAAGAGAAAATGCCACTTATTGTTCCCTGTAAAATTGGACGTTTTTAATGAAATAATGCTATATAATCAGATGGGGTGCAAATCACCCCGCGCGCGTTCTCGCGTTCCTCTAATCGGCGCGCCTTCTCGCGGGTTAAATAGAAGTTTTTAAAAATACAGCGAATCTCTATTTAACGAAGTGCCATCGTTCCTCTGAAAAACTTCGTTATAAGGAAAATTCGTTAAATAGAAATTAACATAAATGTTGAAACTTAATTTCGATAAAATGAAAAAGGTTAAATTTGGACAGTAAAAACTAAGTTCAGTAGACTCTTCTTTTCTTACGAATTTAAATATTTTTTGTATACAAGTACGTACAAATTAATAACAAAAAGCAAAGACCAGGCTTACCTTGCACCTGTATAATCCTCATACTATATATTTGAAACAGAGAAATAATTCTTAAAAACTTATTCCAGATGTTCCTTGCATGCTCCCTACCCCTTCCCCATTGAGTTCAACCCCATTTTCAAACAATGCAACACGTATGTGCGAGAAGCAAATTTCGTGGCTTAGCTAGACCTGCACAGTAATAACACTTTTTACTACACCCACGCTGCTTCTAAGTTCCCAGTTTAGAACAAGAAAATTTAACGGGCTGCATGTCCACAATACAGAAGGCTACCTCAACTCCGTCCGTCCTTGATTAAAATCCTCAACTACCCCTTCTAGCTAACCATCCCGCTGAAAAATTGTAAAAGGTAAATTAAAAACAAAAAATCAAATTCTTTATAAAAAAAACTTCGTTATATAGAAATTGTTTCTCTTAATATGGAAATAAATTTACATGTTGATGTCATTGCAAGTCAAGGTTCCGCCGAACATTTCGTTAAATAAAAAACTTTGTTAAATGGCTTGTTTGTTTGTTTGGATTTTTTTATGGCGCAAGAGCATCTGGGCTATACTGCGCCAAACATGGTAAAATCAAAGACTGTT
>QLNU02015360.1:124418337-124428443 GCA_006491805.2 Dysdera silvatica
AAAATAAGGAAGTAAATGAAAATTGTACATGAAGAGATTTTTCAGAGCAAGTATTATATTATGAACTATTGTAAGTAAGAAAAAAAAAATCATATTGCTGAAAAAATTGGTGATATTATTACAAAGAAGTGTATAAAGGTATTATTTACCGTTATACATATAGATGATGTTTCATACTTCACAACTTAAATTTGTGAAAAAGAACCTTTTTACCATTGATTCAGAAACTGGCCAAACTCTTTCCAGTTGTTTTCAAAGTTACATTATTTTGGGGTAGGGTGACAAAGGGAAAATCCTACTTAATTTTCACTGTAAAATTGACGGTTTTAATAAAATAATGCTATATAATTAGATGGGGTGAAAAGCATTCCGCGAGCTTCCTCGCGTTCCTCTAATCGGCGCACCTTCTCGCGAGTTAAATAGAAGTTTTTAAAAATACAGCGAATCTCTATTTAACGAAGTGCCATCGTTCCTCTGAAAAACTTCGTTATAAGGAAAATTCGTTAAATAGAAATTAACATAAGAGTGGCAAAATTTCGATAAAATGAAAAAGGGTGAATTTAGACAGTAACTCATTTTATTAGACACTTTTTTTTCCAACAAGTTTAAATATTTTTCATATACAAATACGTAAATATTAATAACAAAAAGAAAAGACTGAGGATTACCTTATATCTGTATGATCCTCATACAACATATTTGAAATAGAGAAATAATTCTGAAAAATTTATTCCAGATGTTCCCTGCATTCTCCCCACCCCTTCCCCATTGAGTTTGACCCCATTTTCAAACAAAGCAACACGTATGTGCGAGAAGCAAATTTCGTGGCTTAGCTAGACCTGCACAGTAATAACACTTTTTACTACACCCCGAGTTCCCAGTTTAGTTCCGTATTATTACTGAGTTCCCAGTTTAGAACAAGAAAATTCAACTGGCTGTAGGTCCATAATACAGAAGGCTACCTCACCTCAGTCTTTCTTGCTTGAAATCCTTAACCATCCCTTCTACCTCACAAGCACACTGAAAAATTATAAAAGGTAAACTAAAAAAATCAAATTCTTTATAAAAAGAACTTCGTTATGTAGAAATTGTTTTTCGTAATATGGAGACAAATTTACATGTTAGTGCCATTCAAAGTCAAGGTTCCGCCGAAAATTTCATTAAATAGAAAACTTTGTTAAATGGAAGTTCGTTATATGGAGACTCTACTGTACGATGTAGTATGACATGATGTAGCATGAAACCGACTTCAAATTCCAAACCATCAGACCTATTTTATGTTATGCGGCCAAATACCTCCATGAAAATTACGTTATATGCATTAATTTGTTCGCTTTAAAAAGCTATTTATGGAATTTGTTGGGATGCTACGTAACGGGTGTGTTAATGTCATAATATCCCTGTTACGTAGAAATAGAAAAAGGGCATTCGCTGTTTATTGTGAAATGCTCTCGCGTTTGTTAACAGCAAATTCCATCGGCCTTTGCCAGAATATATTGGCATTTTGTTCACTAGTTACAAGTTAAAGCGATGTCGAATAGCAATATTTTCTTTGGACATCCATTCTTAGCATTTAATTTACTGGCAATAGTAAGTAAATTAATTTTTATCATTTTAAGGAGCTATTTATTTTGTACGGAGTTTGGAAACATAATAATGAATACAGAAATATAGTTAGACGATTATTTCTTATTTGATATTAAACTGAATTAGATATAACGATTATTAATTTGCTATTTTGCGAGAAGTTTGAATTTAGAGTAGAAGAATTATATATATATATATGTGTGTGTGTGTTTGGAATGAACGGCGAATTGGCAGAATGGTCTGTAGAGAATGTTTAATAATATCCTAATGCACAAGAAAATCTGCTTGCTATCACCCAGACATGTTTTCGGTACCTTATTGAATCCACACCTAGAGGAATCCAGATAATACTGAGGTGTGAAGGGGATCAAAGCATTATTAGAGTGGTATGGCTAATAGTGGTCACTCAGTGTATATCCATTAACGATTTCTTTAAATTGCTGAAATATCTAAATTATTTTATAGACTATTTTGCAGATATTGTGTTCCAAGATTGCTTAAAGAAATAAGACGTGGCAAAGGTTTATTTGAGAAAAGAAAGCATTAAGAATTGCGATAAATTGGATAATTATGAAAATTAAGCACGAATTAAATAAAAGCTTCAGTGTTTTCGAAATAATTTAGAGTCAATATATACGAGCATTTCCCCAAATATTTCGAATTAATAAAAAAAGTAAATAATGCTAAAGAAGTGCCAATAATCTAGGCCAGTGTCTCCTAAAATACTTTCCATGAATCTATTTGGTTCCGTGACAACCCAACAAGGGTTCCACAAACAAAAGCTGTAAAACTTTACCGGAATTTTCAAGAAAATCGGTAAATTCCCTAATTTTCCCCAATGACAACCCCTCAGAGCAAACTAACCATAATCATTATCCTGTAACAGTAGAAAATACGAAAAAGGAAGTGAGTATTTTCAAACCACCGACGACGGTACAGCACGAGGACGAAGGCACAAACTTCCCTCGATAAAACTAAACTTTAAAGAACTTGGCAACTACGGAAAAATAAAGCCACCCGTCCCATAAATACTCTTCATCAATAAATGCATATATCATTTCATTAAAAATGTTCTTACCTCTACGTAAATTTTGTAAGTACGAGTATTATTTACCTTTTAATATTTATTTATTGCTTATTTTTATAATAGAAACAAACAAATGTAACAGAAACAAAACACATACACACGGCACTTAAAAATAATGGATACCCTAAACGATTCATTCTCAGAAACTGTAGACCCAATAGTACATCTTTAAACAATACATCTCACACCCGCATATCTATTCCATATATTCACGGCATTTCCGAAACAATCTCTCGCATCCTTAAAGAGGCAAATATCAAAACATTCTATTCCCCTGTCACAACACTTCGCAAACAACTTACAAAAGTTAAAGACCCAGTTCCACCAGAAGATCTCACAGGCGCCATATACCAAATACCATGCAAAGACTGCAACAAACATTACATAGGACAAACAAAAAGAATGATCAAAACAAGAAAAAAAGAACACAAACAAGCACTCGCGAAAGGAGACATAGCCTCACGTCTGGCAGAACACGCTTTACAACACGGACACGAACCCGACTGGGACTCAACAAAAATACTACACCGTCACATCACAAACAAGAATAGTAGACTCTTCTTAGAATCTTGGGAAACTTACAAACTACACGGGAAAGCCATTAATACATCACAACCACTTCCAGAAACTTATAAACAACTCTTACTCTGAAATGTATGAGACATCCCCAAATTAGGTAACCCGCAGTGTGGGTTTCTCATTGGTCCCTATTGGGGTTCTTCCATGATTCTATTGGAGGCCTCCCATTGGTTCTCATTGGGTTTTCCCATTCTGCGGGACTACTCTGATGAAGGGTTTTCCAGAAATTTCAAGTATAAAAAAGAGACAGAAACATAACATCGTCATTACTCCTGATGAAGGACTGCTGCTGATGCGTCCGAAAGCTTGAGTGATCTTTTTCATTGCTATTTTACCAGTGTTTAACCTTTTTATGTAATTTCCTCCCTGGTACCCTGTATTTTATTTCTATTAACATTTTAAGTGAAAGAATTCGAGAAGATAGAAGTTCAGTTAGAAAAATGTTACTAAATTTATTTGACCACGCAACAACTGTTTCTCTAATTGTGTTGTAAACAGTATTACACGAAGCTTTTCAGTATATAATATACGAACGTTTATTTATTTAAATCTATTAATGCAATTTGGAACAAATTTGTTTCAAAACCAACCAGAGAAGTAAAGAGCGAAGTTTCAGGAAATTAAATTGCATCACTAGCAGACCACATTTCGTTAATTCTGTCCACAAAATAAGATTCGCTCATAATTTTCCTGGAAAAAGTGCGTTGGTCTAAACAATTAAAATACGAGGAATTGTGTTACAAAGAGATTTTTGTGTGCGTTTATTATTTTTAGTAAATGTGTTTATTTTAAAAGTCAGCCAAATGTTTAAGGGTAGCGAATGGCTTTTCTCTATAAAACTTAAATTAAGAGATAAATGGTTCTAAAATTTTTTGTTAGGATATACGAGATATTGTATCAATGATATAATTTAATGGTTAAAATTATTTATAGATGTATCAATGATATAGCCTAATTTAATGGTTAAAATTTTTATAAATCGATAATGTAAGATATATCTTTCAATATACAGGGTGCTCATAGTTAACGATTATATTTCAAAAGGCTGTAATTATATTATTGTTCAGCGGAGTATACTTCGTATTCAATATAAATCTAACAAAAACTTTATGAAAATGCAAGGTCTAAATGTGGAATAGAAACAGATCTTGGAAAATACTTAATTTTTGGCGAAATGAGCAGGATTTCGAGTGTGTTTATCTCCATTTAACTGCAAGAATGGCTATAATAAATCCTTTTATTTTGTTAAGTTCTACGTTGCAAGAACAGGAAGGGTCATGCTGCGCCGGGACCTAGATTTTCCCGAGTACTATGAACCTTTTCAGGGCCAGGAAACCAACCTCCAGACTATGGTGAGTAGTTAGTCGGTAAGTTTCTTTTTTTTTGACCCAGTTGGGAGTCGAACTCGGGATAAGCTCATGTTAGGCGAACGTGCACCACTACCGCAGGGATCCCAACCTTTTAAATCAGTATTCTATTGAGTTTATTAAATTTCCTTACTTACTGCGCTATTAAATATATCGAATGCTAAATTTACAATCTGTTTTCCAATATGAAGTTTTTTATTTATATGCTGAATTTTTTTTTTCAGTTGGCTAGTGAAGTCCGCTCAACAAGTATCTACTTTGATGAAGGTAAATTAATTAACGTATCGTTTAGAGTTAATTAACTTTTTCACAATCATAATCATTTCCTTGTATTAAGGAATTTTTAAAGGATTGACGCAATAAGTGGTTTTACAGCGTCATATTTGACAAGCCCTAAACCCATTATTATTCGATAATGTCCCAAAAATACGTGTTTTTTTTCCAATTTCTCACAGAAACCTTGTGGATCAAAAAGTTCCAAGATTTTTAATTAAGCAAGAATCCAATATCGGATTTCTAAGGTTGTTCGTGTCTAACGAAATACTGACACTTTGCGAATTGACGTGCTTGGCACGGACAGGAAATTAAGCAGTGACAAAAACGCGAGTCAGAACTAAGCCCAACTTACATTGCTTGTACAAGTGCTTTTCCAATTTGTTGGTACGAATTATTCATTAAGGCAACATCATACAGCATCCGAATACACCCCGTAAAATAACTTTGAGGCCAGCCTAATATGACAACATTAATATTGAAAAAACGTTGTAACAGTTTGAAGCATAAGGGAATAAAATTTACATAACGCGTGCGATGCCCGAAAAATGTGACTTGAAGTTGATAACGGGGATAAAAGCAAACATCCACAATTGCACTGTAGAAGAAACTTTAATGCCAGTGTGTTACGTTTCATTGCACAGTAGTGTAAGTAAAAAATACCATCCTGTTTCTTTGTGATACTGTGATAAAAAAATGCTGAATAATGTAATATTTAACATATTACTCTTACGTACTAAAATATTATTGGCCATTCTTAAAAATGTTGGACTGCCTAAATACGAGAGGGGTAAAATCTATTCCAACTTCAGTTGTGGGCACATTTCACGTTAAGTAGGGGGGAAAATTGGACGATCAAAGACAGCAATTAATAGGTACTTATTTTTGAAAGATAACCATGGCAAAAGAAAAAAAATGGGGAAGACGACCAGAAAAACTGACAATTCGTGAGAAAAGAACTGTTGTGAGATTAGTGTCTCCTGAAAATTATTCGGCAAACAAAATTCGCACAGAAATGAATCTATCAGTAACAAAACAAACAATATGCGGTATTTCAAAGAAATGTAAAAACTTGCAGAACTTGAAGGCAATGAAAAAACCTGCACATACGAAAGAACACATGTTGCAGCGATTGAAATTTGTAAAGAAAGTTATGACATTTGATGAATGGATCAAGGTAATTTTTTCGGATGAAAAGAAGTTTAAAGTGGACGGTACTGACTGTCATCTTATTATTGGCATTCTCCGAGGAAGGAAAAACGAATATTCTCAACAAGATGATGGAAGGGTTAAAGTCTGTACGACTTGCAGACTATGAAAGAAGAGCCATATTATTCTGAATGCACCGTGTTTCAACAATATTACTAAAAAGTAAAGTGTTCTGAAAATCTCAATGCTTCCAAGAATCATCAACGTAGAATTTTCAAAATTATTAAGATGGCCCCAAACCCATAATATATGTATTTATATATTACATGAAAATTAAAATTTATTTTAAATTATTGGGGGAACTCGGGGTCCTGTGTGAGCCGAGTCCCCCCTTACTGTAACTCCACGCCCATGCCGAGAGTTTGCCGTTTTATTAAGTGATCTGCATTCTGGGGTTCGATTCATTAAGTGAGGAATGTCCAGATCCCTCAGAAAATATGCAGGTCTTGATGCATCAGCATCTAAGCTATCTTTGTGCCATAAACACAAAGAAACAAAACTTCATATATCTCATTACTTTTGAAAAAGTTGACTGAAGTTATTAATGCTCTTTATATTCGTAGCTTTGAACTCGATATAGTTTACTTGTTGGTTGCAGATATGCACGCGGTGGATGTCTTACAGAATCTAATAGAACCAAGTTACTTTCAAATAACTATTCATAAGAATTTCCAGGTAAGTTTTTAAGATCGTTTGAAGCTTTGTGCGTATGTGAAATGATAAAATTTCGAAATATATTTTCTAATACGTTAGCATTTGTGCGTTTAAAAATTACAATCTCGAGTTTCACTTATTTCTTCTTTTTCGGCGCTATAGTCACAGCAGAACCTGGGACTTCGTAACGATCGATACGCATGCTCCTACACCCAAGGTCTCTCTACGCTATCTTCTCAGATTTTTTTCCACTCCTGCAAGCTATCTTTTCCAAGAATTTTCCCACGTTTATCCTTCTTAGTGGATTGATTCTTCTTCTTAGCTATCCTAGATTCTCCCATCCTTTCTACATGCTCGAGCCATCTAAGTCCTTTTTACCTTATTTCTGTCATAAGCTCATGGTCTCCATATAAATGGTATGTTTACCCGCTTTTCCTAATTCTCCATACGCTATTTTCATTAACTGCCCCGAATATTTTCCGAAGTACGTTCTTTTTCCATATTCTAAGCAATTCTTTGTCTGTAGCTGTCAATATCTAGGCCCCATATAAAACTATAAGTCTTATTACTGTTTTATAAACGGTAAGCTTTTGATATTGTGAGACATTCTTGGAATTTAATACTTTCTCGAATATAAAGTAACACCTACTAGCAGCTGTTGTTCTTGCTTTAATCTCTGCACTATTCCTACAACCGTCTGTTATCATAGCTCCTAAATATTTAAATTATCGTACTCTTTCAAGGATACTGTCTATTATTTCTCTTTCCAAGCCACTCACATTCTGAAACTTCCTTTTATCCCCTGAATCCTGAGTTTCTCATGCACTATTATTAATTTTAATATCCCAGAAACTTTGCATTATATAGGTTCGGTTCGACTCCTAGTAAACACGTTTGTGAGTAAACGTATTGTGAATCAGCGCATGGGCGTCCATATGGAGGCAGAAGGGGGCTCAAGTCCCTAGCCGTTCAAAAATTTTATTTGCCTAATTCTGCTATGCATTTACTTTCAAAGGTTTTACAAGTACATTTTAAAATAAGGTACTTTTTAGCTCATTACTAATTGTCAAGCAGTATCAATTATTTTTGTAGCATTTTAGTATCTTGTACATTCACTAAAATGTTTGACAGCCTTAAGAAGAAATTTTTACAGTCCCCACATAGACAGTACTCATATGGGAGCCCATGATTCAGTGCTTGAATTTGTGGTTATAAGAAAAAAATAATTAGGAAATTATTGTGATGAATTAGCCAATATGCTCATATCAAGAGACAGCTTTTAATTTCAAATTGCATGATGGTGCTTTTTCATGCATTCAATAATGCTAATTTTCTTCGTGATATCATTAATAGGATTACCTGCATAAGTTGAAAATTAGCTGTGCCATTTCTACAAACGAAAGAATAGGTTTTGTATACTTGCCCTACAGAAAATTAGCCAAAACGTAATGCAGATACCACTATTAAATTAATACTTTCTCGGTTGTGCCGTATCTACGATATACTCTTATTACTTTTGAGTGATATTAGTTAGGTAACGAGTAGTTTGAGGTGGTCGAAATGCTACCCATACTCATACCTTCCAGAGCTTTTGAAACCTCAGATTGCACGATTGTTTGATTGCAATATATATTTTTGCTTTTACCATTTTTACCTCTCAGATGCATTTTGCCTACTTCTGTAGGTTATTATATATTCCCTTTTAATTATATAAATCTTCTTTGAAATATTATTTCTGGCTTTTAATAAAAGGACGTTATCCTCTATGGAGAGATATATGAGAAAAAGACAGACAGATGGATGGATTTCCTCTCGCCCTTAGCAACAAGCGCGAAGATATAGTGAAATAATTTTCCACCCTATCGATAACACAAGATGGAATACAGCCATTGGTAATTAATTAGTTTTGAGATGTTGGATAAGCCAACGATTCCTAGTTTATTGCAAACTATTTATTGACGATACAGTAAAAAATGTATAAAACGCCAATTGTTTTTACCAGCAGAATGTAAATTATTTTTTACAATTTAAGAAAATATTGATTTCCTCTTAATTCTTAATCCAGTAAAAGGAATGAAAGGTGTACTTTAAACGGAAAATATTAAATGAGGAAACTGTTGAATATTGCTTTAAAAATGATATTTCCATAAATATTTGGTACCGTATGTTGAGGGAAAACAGTTGAATCTTTCAGATATGCACACCAACTTGCTCTTGAAAACTGGAATCGCGCCGACTGAAGTGTTGAATAATGGTTATGTTTATCGCACTGTTCAAACTGTTTCCCACAAGAAAGGCAGTAGGATACATTGAATTAGAATTTTATTGGAAGCAAGGATTACAATTTTCAATATTTCGATCCCGTCTCTGATTTAATCTGTTCAAAATGAGAGAAAGAGAGAGAAGTCTCCCTTTTTTTTTGGAATATGCGAATAACAATCTTCAAAAGACTCAGTGAAATATTTGTCGTAACTATGAGATACCAAAGCAAAGCCCATTATTTATGGTAAAAGACTTATGTGCCGAAGAAGTTATGTCTATATACGTTACTGAGCTACAAAGAAGGGATTTGTGGTAGATATTGAAAAACACATGTCTGCGGAAACAAATTCTTCGGAATTGTTAAGAAAATGTCTTATATGTACAGTTTGAGCGTCGAAGAAAATGTCGAAGTTATTGGAAATCTTTTGTATTTTTCAACATTGAACTGATTAAAAATGAAAGTGTTGCGAAAAGCAAATACTGAAAGGAAGAGCAATTCTTTATGCATTTTGAATGCAAGTGTTTATGTTGAAGCGGCATCGTTTTGTGTATAAGATTGTTATGATACATTTTTAGAGGTCCATTAGCTAGCTGCATCAGTTCAATATATTTTTATTTATTACAAATAAATTTGACACCAACGTATTAGTAGCTCAAACTAGAGCTATTTTTGTTTGGGAGAAAAAGAGACGCCGTCCTCATCCTGGATTCGAACCAGGGTCCCTCCGTTTAGCCCGCGGTGTCTTGACCTACTAGACGAATGAGAACAAGAACAAACGCATTTTTCTCCGTATGTAAAGGTGTAAGATATTATTACCCTTCACAGGGATAACACAATTGCCAAATATTGGTCAACACACAAAGCCACCGGGGCGAGATTTTTGTGAGTTTTTCGTGGGGGATTTTTTACTATGAATAAATTTGACACCCACGTATTAGTAGCTCAAACTAGAGCTATTTTTGTTTTATGAGAAAAAGGGTGAGGACATCCAGGATGAGGACGGCGTCTCTTTTTCTCCTAAACAAAAATAGCTCTAGTTTGAGCTACTAATACGTGGGTGTCAAATTTATTTGTAATAAAAAATCCC
>QLNU02015360.1:124437837-124468043 GCA_006491805.2 Dysdera silvatica
GCCATCGCTGTGCATTTATTTTAGAACCTGTGAGTTATGAAATAGATTTTTAAAAACGTAAGTGTGAATCACAACAAATGAAAATTATCACTATTGAAAAGTATAACACCAAGGCAAAGAATCTAATTTTGAGGAAAAAATTCTTCTTTGAAGAAAACATTTGTTATGCAAGAGAACATTTTTTTCTTTTCTTTAAGGCCAATTTTTTATATTATTTAGAATAGGTATGGCCAAGAGTTGGATGGCAGTCGAATGGTCTTTCACGGGGTGGTTTTTGGTCTATCACTTAATATCCGCAATTTCCTTTTCAAATGAAAAAAATTTGAGATCATCTCATTAGATGGTTGATAAGACTTTCAGTTATACATATTAGAAAAACGTATAATTAAAACTAAACTATTAGAACGCTAATTACGAAATTTTGAGTTTACGAAAATAATAAACTTTGGTGTCAAAAGTTATTTTTAATTTATCTTGTTTGAATTTAAAAACAACATAAAAGGTTTTTGTCCAGAAGTAATTCGCGATTATTTTTAAAAACCTATACAAAAATGTCTATCAAAAGAACAAACACATTTTTGTCACCCTTGATTTAGGGGACTAGGATACAAGTTACTGCTGCTTATTAGCGAATGTGAATGCCTGAAATAAATTCTGTATATAAATGACATTAGAGAAAAACAACAATAAGGCATTTTTAATTTGATTTTTGGTGTTCCTCTCGTTTGTGTAAATTCGGATTATAAGTAATTTTCTGTTCATTAGTAAAGTAACGGGAAGTTCTTGATATAAGAGTATGTAGTATTTATTAAATTATGTTTATTGTATGTGGGGAATTATTAGAATCTACAAACGTTGGTAGCACTATTTCTACGGTTATAATTAATATAAATATGTAGTGGACGCGAATATGTTCTGAATGATGTGATGAAGTCTGGAGTGCGGGATGCATTTTCGAGACAGAATAAATAACGTAAAGAGCTTTGAAGTCTCTTATTCTCTCATTGCATCCACTGACGTCAAGATGAGCAAAAGCTGGTTTTGTCAGTAATATTCGTAGATATACCGCACACTACGCTTCGTAGGAGCAATGTTTAGTGCTCCTTCGTGGTTGTGTATTTATCACACCATGCATAATGTAATGATGCTTTGCGTATATTTCAATCGATTGTCTCGATTATTTAAACATCTCGAACTTGTGGGTAAAAAGTAACACCAGGAGTGTTACTTCTTTCATTCCTTTATTCATTGAATAGTAACACTAATAGTGTTTATTAATATATGTTAATAATGACACTAACCTGTGGGCTAATTAGATGACTTCAACCTTTTCGAAAAATTCATATATGTGCACATTTGTTGAAAGGATTTGAATTTGTATGCAGTCAGACCCACTTATAACGAACCCCACATGTAACAATTTTCCGGATTTATCGAGGAAAATAAGGATTTTATGTTAAAGTGCAACAAAACTTAATCGCTTTGAGCGAGCAAGACTTTTGCGCTTTCTGCATTGAACGACGAAAAATATACAATCAGCTTGATCTCCAAAAGAGAAGTTTGGTCTGATTACCACACCAAAATTTGAGAATTTCTTTTGCGCCATTAAGAACATAGAGAAAAACGCCCCATACACAGAATAACTTTTACGATCTATAAACAACTGGTCTTTCTTAAACACGAAATGTCGTTAAGCAACTTCTGTTGGAGAACTGTAAGGAGGGAAGTAAACTAGTGATGCGCGATTGCGAGATGTTTTAGTCGATTGATTCGATTATTTGAAAATCTCGAAACCCCTTGATGGTTTTAAATTTGACTCGATACATCTCGTAACTGTGCGTGGTGGAACCGATATCTCGATGTGCTGGTTTATTATTGTAAGCTTGGTAAGAAAAAAAAATCTGGAATTGTAGACTTTTTAAATGAGGATCATTTAATGAAATCATAATATTAACAATTCTGCAAATATTGTTTCTCACGTAAACGTAAATGTACAGATTCGAATAGATTCGTCATCGCTTTAGCTTTTTTTTTCGTGTTCGTTAGACGTCACCTTTCCTTCCGGCCGCTGACTGACTCACTTCGTTTCGATTCTGTCGTTCATCTGGATGCCACTGGCTAAGCAAACAGTAGTCGCTCTTTTCGGTGGGTATAAACCTATAGTCAGTTCGCGGAAAGTTGACCGCTGGTTCCGTTAGAATTCAAGGGAGCTAACGTTAAAAACAGGCTAGTTCATTACAGCAGAGGGGAGGACGTCATTTCAGAACTGGTTTTTAGCGAACGTTTGTCTGGGCCAAAAACCAGTTCTGAAATGACGTCCTCCCCTCTGCTGTAATGACGTCCTCCCCTCTACTATAATGAATTAGCCCGTTTGTGACGTCAGCTCCCGTGAATTCTAATGGTACCATCGGTCAACTTTCCGCGAACGAACTATACTCGATTGGCTTTTATTCTCTCGTTCGTCCTGACAAACTAGTTAAAGAGAAGGTGCCGCTCTTTACCTGGATAGTGTCCACCATCATTATTATAAATGTAATAAAGTAATGTAATAACGTTTTATTTTTAATGTCAATAAATGGAAATGAATACCCTCAAGGATATGAAGGGCCATGGTCTGACATAACCTATAACTTTCAAGATAGGAAAGAATGGACACGTCGATGTCATATCGCTGGATATAAGTAAGGAAATAGAAAAGGAAGAACGCCAAGAATGTCATATTTATTAAAATATATATGAAACGCAAAGACATATAAAAAAAAATCCCAACTTTAATCTATTCAAATAATAAAAGATCACAATTAAATCTTTGAAAACCAAGCTATGTCTACGCTAAACTATCGAATATAAGAAGTTTACACAGAGTTAGATGAAAGTGTTCCACACACTATTCTATACACCCTTGACCAGGGGTCGGCAACCTTTTAATGGTGTTGTTCTGAAGTAATACTGCAGTAGTATAATTTCACATGACATCCTACACTTACCGAGTTATAAATCTCCGATTTACAATCCAACTATTAATATACTAAATTGAGTACATTTTTAAATTTAACAATCATATTCGGAATTTTATTTTTGCTTTTAAGTTGCTCGTCGTGCCCTTAAAAATTGGTCTTCGTGCCATGTTTGGCACGCCTGCTGTAGGTTTCCCACACTTGCCCAAGATTTCTGGTTTTCAAAGACATCCTTCCCCGCTTTTCAAACTTTGGCGTTTTTGACTATTGCGCTGTAAGTCTGTTGCTATATTCCCAGAACTGAGCCAACGATACAAAAAAATAAATAAATAAATAAAAAAAAAAAAATTCCAATGCCTTATAAATGATCTAACCAGAAGTTAGTATAAACTATCTATAAAGTCGATCGATATATTACATTAAAGATCTTTTAGCATAAGCTACATGCTTGAACCTCGTTGCTTATCAGAATAGTTATATAAGTGGCAATAGCCGATATGTTCTCTTTAGCCGCGTTTGTTTGCACTTTCGAAGATTTAAGATTTTATTTTATTATTAAAATTAACAAATGATAAATTTTAATAGTATTTATTAAAATTGTTATTAAGATATGGACAAAAGTTTTGTTTTTATTTTTAAAATACGTTCGTTTTTTCGGGAAAATCGTTTTCGCATAAAATAAGTTGAAATGTAATAGAGGAAAAAAAAGTTATAGTTGTAATGAAGTAACACGTAAGTGTTTTCGTTTTTTGTCGACGAGCTATGTGTTAGCTTAGATTTGTTTTCCATATGTGGGGTAGTTACTTACATTTACGAAGTCTAACTATTCAATAGATTTAACTTCCGTTTCGAAGATGTGCGTTTTTTAAAATCTAATTGCTTCGGTCTTCATATTGCACATTTCCCCAGAGATTTCGAAAAATCACACATGTTTCAAATAGTGTTAATAAATAGGTAAAAGAAATACAAATAGAAACTGTTTCGTCAATTTTTGGAACGGAGCAAAAGAAATTAATTCGTTAATTCTGGCAACAGATGCTATAAAAAATTGCTCCATAAATATCTCGACACATTTCGCTCAGTTAATTTAACAAAAGTTTCCTAATGGCTACTGCAATTTCTTTCGCAGGGCCTCCGTTGCCATAGTAAATTCGTTCATCAAATTCCTTTTTCGTTTACACTCCTGACTTTTTTTATTTACCTTTAAAGTTGCAAAGGCATTAAGCGACTTTTAGCTGCTCTTAATAACATAATGTGGCAAATTTTGGTAATGGGGCGAAAGTGAAAAATTACGGAGCCATTTGAAATTGGAGATGCAAAAACATTGACGTCTTTGTTAAGAGGAAACTACTCCTGCCTGTAGCACTTATGAAATTAGGAATATTTTATTGTTAGATAATATTTTACACGTAATGATACAAGGAATTTTTTTTATTGCTGCCGATGTGATATATGTTTAATCTACAGGGAAAGTATTTTTACTTCCCAAGCGCAATATGTTCTCTGACGCTTCAGTAATAATTTACAAAATAATTAGAAACAATGCTTTATGTAAATTCAATTAAGTAAATTGTAAAATGGATTTAAAGTTAAGGTGTTTAAAATTTGTTGCAATTGAATTTTACTGTCTTAAAAACAGAGTTTCCATATTTCATTTTTTATTAATGATGCGATAAAATTTGAATTCCTTTAAAAATTATACGTATATTTCCAGTATACGCATATATATTGCACACCAGAATGAAAGTGACAATTTGAAAATATTCAATTTTCTAATTATGCATTCGCATTTCGTATGAAATATTTTACACTGTATTTTCAACAAAAAAGTTTCATAAATATTAATCAAAATTTGTTCGCTAGAGAGTGTCATATGTAAGTGTGTTTAGCATAGAGGACAGGACAAGAATGGAATAATTACTGAGTAAATAAGAGTACAGATGCTGTTTACATACACATATAACGACTTTGATTTTAAATTTTAAAAAACTAACAGCGACCCAGAAAAAAATTTGGCAACACGCGAACCTGACAACACGCGGCAACCTGAAAAGCGAAAAATCGTTTGCGACTAAAAATTTAGTTTGCGCTGTGAACTAGAGTAAGAAAGGAAGCTGTTGTTTGAAGGCTATTTATTCACCCTTTCCGAAGAGAAATATTTATATTCAATAATTATGCATTGGATTATGAGTGAGTTCTACGGCGCAAAAACAGCAAGGGTGATGTTGCGACAGGATCTACAGTTTTTCGAGGAATCCGAACCTCATAGCCTACGGAACTAATTCCGGACTACAGTGAGCAATTAGTCGGTAAGTTTTTTTTTGGCACCGTTGGGAGTCGAACCCAGAATAGCTGCGCGCTAGGCGAACGAGTTACCACTACACCACCTCAAGGCCCTTCAGCCTTACCGGTTTGCAGCAATGTAAAATTTTCAAAATTATAGTGGGGGAAGCAAGCACATATTACGTATGTACATTTATATATTACAATATATGTAAAATTGCAATTTATTTTAAATAATTTGCCGGGGTGGGGTTTCGGGTCAAACGGGCCCATATAACTCTATGCCTGTGGAGGTTTGACAAAAACGAAATTCAGTTCACTTAAACGAAAAAGGCATCCAACTCCTTTTATGTGAACGAAAACGTGTGATTATAGTAGCCTTGTCTCGAACCTAAACGGTTCCGATGAATGGCTGTCAAGTCGCGTCGTTATATCCGATACGGATTTCCCTACTTCAGACAAAATCGCCGTCGTTATAGCAGGTTTCGTCCGTATAATCGATATATTTAGTAAAGAATAGAATAGGAAATCAAAATTCTAGTAAAAATCCCGTCGTATGGTTGTTATAACCAGCGTCGTTATAGATGATTTCCATTGTATATTATCACTATTATCGACATAGGGAAATGATATACCCAGTGTGAATATGTAGAAAATAAATGATGTGTCATTATAATATGGCGAAACTTTCTTTTGCCTTTCCTAAAAAAAATTATATTTTTCGAATAGTGTTCCTTTTATCATAGGTATCATAGTATATCTGTCCGCACACTTGTCACCTGGAAAAAGGGCAAATGCTTTTGTGGTTACTTTATGAAAATCATTCATAATCTCAAATCAAGCTTTATTCAGACGGATACAATTATTTATATGAGGTGATAATGATTTACGATTTATTAGTTAAGCTGATTCGTTGCGGCAGCAAAGGGCAAAAGACTGTGGAGTCTGAAAAAGTCTCTGCTGCCCAGAATTAGATATGATTAGTGGAAGTAATAGTAAAAAAGCAGATACACAACAAAAGAGCAGGTTGATTAATATGCGTATGGAAGGTATAGATGAAGAAAGAGGCGGTGATATCATGAGTCTCTCTCTCTCTCTAATAAATATCCGCGGGGAAGTTTTTTATATTGAGCAAAGGAATAAATAGATTTAAGTGAGTCAGGAACAAGATTCCACACCCTAGAGTTAAACCAAAATTTAGGCGAGAGGCTAAGTTTCTTCCGTGAGTTCTCTGGTATCAGGTCTTTAAAATTTCTTGTAAAGTGTGTATGATCAGCAAAGTGTAACGATATACTGTAGGTAAGAATGAATGCCTTTTCGTATGGTGTTAAATATAAAAATGCAACCTTTAAAGATATTTACTTTTTTCGACTAACAGTATTATCTTATGATCGTAAGCCATTTCAATGTTTCTGGGAGAATGGATTTGATAATTTAGGAGGCGAGGTCTATTTTTTGAAGGCCTTTGTCTAATGAGATTAGACATGGAAGTGTTTCTCCAGATTAGAAGGCAATAGTAAAAAAAAACAAAAAAACACTGCCATACCTATTAACATGCAAAACTAAGTCTGCCAAACACAGCAACTGTCAAAATAATATTAAAACAACATGTGCCCCGAAAGATTTTCCCTTTATGATATTGCATATAGCTTTTCTCATTTTAATTTCTTTATTATTCCAGTACACTAACAAAAGCGTCCTTTAAAAATTATTAAAAAACTATGTCACCACTTTGTTAGTTTTTTCTTCCTTTGTGCACCATTCTGCATCTTTCAAAGAGCGCCCAATTTCATTTTCGATATTTCGTACTCTTTGATTCGGAGGCATTTCTTGTAAATAAATGAGGCTGTTCGTACATGGCTTCTCCATAGCAGTTGTGAGCCTTCTACAACGATTCCTTCAGATCTCTAAGAGAATCTAGCTCATTTTTTTCAGATAGTTGATATAATTGTATTTTAATTAAATTTGACCATATTTCCTTCCCTACAATGTGAACTTATTCATGGCCTTGTAGATTACCTCTTGATTTCGATTATTATTGCATAAAGTGTCGACATGTCTGTAAAAATGTTAATATAGTTGAACTTTTCCATAGTGACCACCTTTGGGATTGGATAACAATGGTCACGATACATGACAGACTTTAGAAAAAGGCATGAAAAAGTCCCTACCAGTTCTGTCTTATAAAAAATGGTCATTTTATTCCAGTGATCAATTTACTAAGGTGGTAACTTTATCACGTTCCACTGCATTTCTTAAAACTTGTATTTTTCAATGAAAAAATTTAACAGATATGGGATCCACGAAATAATCAGAATATCATACATACATACACGAGGCAGTTTATCTCTCATATTAATAACATTGATCATGAACGCATAGCGAGAATGAACTATGAAGTAATGCTATGTGTTTTGCAGATGCTCGAGGAAAATTTATCATCGCCAATGCTATGGCTCAATTTCATAAGCTCACCTGTATACGATTCATTACTAGAGAATCCGAATTGTCTTACATATCAATCGCGCCAGGACGCGGGTAAGTATTATATCCGAAATATTCAATCATTTATTTAATTACGTACAAATCATACCCACAATTCAATGGGGATATCTTCCCCAGCATATTGGCCATTAATTAAACGCTTTCAGCATGTCAATATCAGGAAACCAATTCCAGTTTTCCAGCTTCTTATTGCAAAACTTGATTGCACTGTTCTATAATTCTAGCAAATGTACAAATTCTTAAACCTTAAGTCATAATGCATTTAAAGAGAGAGCGAGCGAGCCGTGTTAATTATATTCACCATAAGCTAAGATACGCAAATTAATGGTTATAATTTAATTGTTGCGCAAAATTTAAGTGATGGTGCAATTAAGGCAGTTACGGTAATTTTCTATTTATGCCAGTATGTGATCCGTTTTCTCAATGATCACTGAAATATGAGTTAGGCAATTACAATTGATCGAAAGCAAAGTCGGCTAATCTTCAAGTACACTGTGTGTGTTCAGTATTTTGTTTGATCAAGAGAAATGCATGTGGGCACTAAGAATAAATAGTACTTTCCCACTAAGACTAAGGGAAGAGGTTTTGTATGGGGCAAATAAATGCTAATTTGTAGGACCTGTTAAACCATTGGTCTTAGATGCCATATTGTATAGGTTTGCGTATATATATATATATATATATATGAAATGGCGATGGGCTGGGCATATTGCAAGAAGAACTGATCAACGATGGACAACAGAAATTCTGAACTGGATTCCAAGAGACCACCGAAGACCTAGAAAACGTCCTCAAACTAGATGGGTGGATGAAATAAGAAAACAGGTTGGGGTGACGTGGAAGCGAATTGCTCAGGATAGACTTGTGTGGAAAGCATTTGGAGAGACCTTCATCCAGCAGTGGATAGATAATGGTTGAATATGATGATGATGATGATATGGATATGGCATAGCATGAAAGAAGACATAAGAAAATTCAACTGTGAGCTAGTAAGGAAAGCCATTGAAAATAACAAGAGCCTTAGGGTTGTTAAAGGAAGTTTATCTGTTGGGAAGAAACACATCATTGCATTAAAAGGAGAGGATGGCACCGTAACAAGAAATAGGGAAGAAATACTTAGAAGAGTTGAAGAATTCTACAAAAATCTATACGAAAGTAACAGTGAATTAAACGAAGACATTGAAATAGTCGAAGGAACAGCTCCTAAAATCTTAAAAGAAGAAGTTTCATTTGCAATAAAAAATATGAAGAAAGGAAGAGCCCCTGGTGATGATGGTATTACATTAGATATCCTAAAAGAAGCTGGAGAATATGTAGAAGACATACTTGCAAAATTCTTTACCAAATGTCTTAACAGCGGTAACATACCAAACCAATGGGATTCTGCAACAGTAATTCTTTTGCATAAAAAAGGTGATAAAGAGGATTTGAAAAATTACCGACCAATTAGCTTGTTACCTGCTATTTATAAAATCTTCACAAAAGTTCTAACACATCGCCTGCAGAAAAAATTAGATGCAGCTCAACCAAGAGAACAAGCTGGATTTCGAAGTGGATTCAGTACAGTGGACCATATTCAAGTATTAAGAGAATTAATTGAAAGAACACATGAATATGAACTTCCATTGTGTGTTGCATTTATTGACTATGAGAAGGCCTTTGACTCTATAAAAACATCAGCAGTCATCAACTCTTTAAGATCAACAGACATTGAGGATGTGTACATTGACATGGTGAAACGTGTGTATAAAAATGCAAGTGCAAAATTTCGGTTACATAAAGATACCAAAACTATCAAACTTGGCAAAGGGGTGAGGCAGGGAGATACCATTTCTCCAAAACTTTTTACTTCTGCTTTACAGATGATTTTTCAGCTGATAAATTGGAATAACAAAGGAATAAAAATAAATGGTGAATACTTAAATCATCTGCGGTTTGCTGATAGCATTATTTTTTCAACGAACCCATTAGAACTCCAAGACATGGTACAGGAGCTCTCAACTAGAAGTGAAGAAGTTGGACTCAAGATGAACCTACAAAAAACTAAGATCATGTTCAATAATTTTGTAGAGGAAACAAAAATACAAGTTGACAACACTGAGCTAGAAATTGCTGATTCATATATTTACCTTGGCCAGCTGATTTCAATGGATGGCAACATTATGAAAGAACTCAACAGACGTATTAAACTTGGCTGGAGTGCATTTGGAAGAAACAGTTTTATCCTGAAGGGGAAATTGCCTTTATGTCTAAAAAGAAAAGTCTTCAACCAGTGTGTATTGCCAGTCCTCTCTTATGGATCAGAGACATGGAGTCTAACAGTTGGAGCAATACGAAAGTTACAGACAACGCAAAGGAGCATGGAGAGGTGCATGCTTGGAATAACTAGGAGAGATCGAAAAAGAAACACTTGGGTGAGAGAGCAAACTAGAGTAGAGGACATCATTGTTAAAGTAAAAGGACTGAAATGGCGATGGGCTGGGCATATTGCAAGAAGAACTGATCAACGATGGACAACAGAAATTCTGAACTGGATTCCAAGAGACCACCGAAGACCTAGAAAACGTCCTCAAACTAGATGGGTGGATGAAATAAGAAAACAGGTTGGGGTGACGTGGAAGCGAATTGCTCAGGATAGACTTGTGTGGAAAGCATTTGGAGAGACCTTCATCCAGCAGTGGATATATAATGGTTGAATATGATGACGATGATATATATATAAAAAGCACACGTGAAAATATAATACGATAAAATGATTTAGAAGCTACGCCAAATTTTATTTCATACATATTTAGTCATGCTTAGGCCTTTCTAAATTTGTAGGCATTTTGAGAATATACGTGATGAATGGAAAATTTGTTTGCTAACGCTGAAGTATAGGCTTTTATAAACTGGAGTACAGTATGGACGATATAGTAAAGTATGGTATAGTTTATCATACTATGGAATCTGATAAACGTTCTTCAAACTGGCGAGAATGTGGAACTCGCTATATCTACCAAAGTATCATCGAACATAGCTTTTATTCTTGTGGGTAGTGTGGCGAGGGCAATTCCAAAAAATGGTTTTGCGTGTGGGGTTGAGGCACAAATCACGTGAACTTAGATCTATTCCGTGAAATTTGTTGCTGGGTTTGGGTAAGTAAATAATTTTATATTCGTCACACTTAGAGAGGGCACGCGCCTCCTTCCTGTATCTGCCTTTGCTGTGGGAGTTGTATTTTCGTTAAGTAGCTATACCAATTTCTTTTCTGGAGATTTCGTCACTACATCAAGGTATCGGGATAAAATATTCAATCCCTGTGTAGGTGTTTAATTTACGGCGCAAGGGCAGAAAAGTTGTTACTGCGCCGGGACCTACTGTTTTCCGAGGAATCCGAACCTCTTAAGGCCTATATAACCAACTCTCGGACTATAATGAGCAACTTGTCGGTAAGTATTCTATTTTGTCGCCGCTAGAAATCATAGTAACGGCACGATAGTATTACCACTCATCCTAGGGCAGCATGCGGGCTTAGTTTACTCTGATTTAATTATTAATGTTCTTATTCCCTTAGAACTAGTATCGTCAAAGACAGTCTCGAAGTACAGAATATTTAGGGAATTATGAATGGCCTGCGATTTCTGCAGAGTGCAATCCGACTGAGTACTTTTGGGGCGGCTTGAGTTGTAAGAAATACTGTAAACTTTTCAGTAACTTAACATCTGACGTTTAGGAGGTCAGGATGGTTCTAATTGGCCAGTAGTGATGGTTAAATTTTACACCAATGAATCTTCTGATTGTGTACATAAATCATCGATATAAAATCTGCATTATTTCTAGAGGGTGTCATGTTCTATAGGAACAGTATATACCTTGTATAATACAGAATCCACTTCACACATACGCACATTTTGTGTCATAGTTTTAGAGCGCGGATTTTTCCTCAAGTTTAAAAGCTGCATCAAACATTAGAAACAACGTCAGAGTAGTATTGCTTTTATGTTGAGTAGAACGTATCGACGCGTTTCGGATAGGCGTAGCTGTCCGTCGTCAGGAACAGACTAAAATGTGATCCAACCGATCATAGTGTTGCCATTTCAGGCTATGGATCACCTTGCTGCCGTCAAATACATACTCAGTCCATATTGTTATATATTGATCGTAAATGAAGGATTCACATCTTATGGAATCCATCTTTTACGACTAATGTATGCCTTATGGAGATCTTCCTTTACGACCAATATATGTTTCATACAGTGGTCGTAAAGGAAATATTCCATCTCTTATACATTGATCGCAAAAAAAGGATTCCATGTCTTATATATTTTCCTTCATTACGGATCCTTAAAGATCCATTAACTCTTCATTTATTGTGAGACTTCGAAGTTCCTACCGATTTGCTGGTACATGTATTGAAAACTGTTTACCATCTCGAACATTTGATGATGACATTTAAGGAACGGTATTTTATTGAGATAATGTAATTCTTAGAAAACTTGGTAACAGTTAAATATTGAGGTAATATAATTGTTACGTAATTATATAATTAAAAAATTTAATAAGTTTTAAATCGTTTTAAATATTTAGTAAATTGTCAAAGGAAAACGTCTGCATATTACCTTAGTAAGAGGCTAGTAAATACATATAATTAGATAGTTTCAGTACCAAGTGCTATAAATATCGTAAGTTTCAGTACTAAGTTATCAGCGTGCTAAGTGCTAATTGGCGTCTCTCAATCAACACGCCTTCTAATTAGCACTTTTATAAGCTTGATACTCCTGTTCATTCATACTGTTGCATGCATAAAAAAAGAATCGTGTCTTAATTAAAGATACGTTAACGGTTGATTTTTTTTTACAGCTGTTCCGCTGTCGTTGGAAGAACCGAAAGACAAGGAAGAATTACGTTTGGTAGAAGTTGTTATACCACTGGCACAGCTATTCATGAATTAATGCACTCCTTGGGATTTGTACACGAACACAATCGACCTGACAGAGATGATTTTGTGACTATAAACCACGATAACATCGATAAAAGTATGTTTAAAATATGTTAGTCTTTATTAAAGTAAAATATTTTTTACTGGTGAATCACCAGTGGATCCGCGGTAAATTAAAATAGTTTTGATCGCGTCAGGGGAATTTTTCCACCGTTCCACGAATATCAACTAACGCCTTTTTCATGTATGGTGAAAAATCGATATTTTCTGTGGAAAAAATGAACATACGCTGAAAAGCAGAAAAAATGTCCGAGAGGATGGTGTAGATATTCTAACGACTATGGAACTAATATTTTTGTCGTATAGAGAACTGTCGTAAAGAAAACGAAAAGAATTATATATTACTATTTTTGTATAGCCTAAATAAAAACAAATGGCGTTGATTTTCGAAGAAAGTGAAGCACGTTAGCACTTTTTAAAAAATCTTTTTCAAACAAAGCCTCTTCCAAATAAGATATTATGTTTATGTACAGACGAGGATATAGTCCACTAGATTAGGTGTATGAAGTATAGTTCGTTCGCGGAAAGTTGACCGATGGTACCTTTAGAATTAACGAGAGCTGACGTCACAAACGGGTTGGTTCATTACAACAGAGGGGAAGGCGTCATTTCAGAACTGGTTGTTCGCGAACGTTTGTCTGCGTCAAAAACTAGTTCTGAAATGACGCCCTTCCCTCCCCACTTCTGTAATGACGTCCGCCCCTCTGCTGTAATGAATTAGCCTGTTTGTGACGTCAGCTCCTGTGAATTCTAACGCAGGAGTCATAGTCACAACTTAAAAAAATATAGGACGTATCAGTAGCGCCAAAAACAAAAACAGGAGGGGGTAAATTTCTAAATCTTCTGATTTTTCTTGTGAAAAACGTCTTTTGCGAGACGGGTTTAAAACCCAACTACCCCCTCCCCCCCCCACCTATCCGCCGTCTATGTCAGTTTGACATGTGTAGTATGGCGGATATTCAATTCTCACTACACAATACACACGTTATTATACCAAATGATAGGCGTAAGTTCAAATGTGAACCTGTGCCAGTGAATTAAAGGGCAACAAACATATTCAACTGTTAATAATATACAGTAAATGCAAAAAAAGCAAGAAGAAAGAAAAATGAGAATTTTACTACTAAATAAGGTGTACATGAAAAATAAGACATGGTCACCCATGTAGCAAAAGGACTGAATGAAACCTTTAGATAGTTATGTTAACAATTTATATCACATGTGGTACAATTTTTGCAATCATAATTCGTCCATCCAACTAGAAGTCGGTACCATAACGTTAACCAAACTTTAGATGTTTTAGAAACAGTCATTCATGTGATCATTTCAAAACCATAATGTTAGATAAAGTTCCCTAAAAGGATTTACAGCTCTATACTGGCTACTTTTTAGCCCTCTTTATCTGTGAGAACAATGTAGTTTCTGCGTGCTTCAATTCCTCTGTATTTGCTGTGAGTTGTTTATGACCCGACTCTAGCAAGGACTGTGCAGCTGACATTTCTTTAATATCTTTTCTTTTAATACCGTATCTCATGGTTACTTAAGTCACTTTTCAAATTAAGACATTTGACAATTCGCGAGCATTTACTTTAGAGATTAATTAATTGTTGTAAAACTTGGGTCTAAAGTTACACTCTATATTTACATGTATGAAAGTCTTCTACAACATGTATGTTAAAAAAAAAGCATGGCGGCTTAAGTTACCCCTCAGTATGGGGTAACTAAAGCCAGCAGAAGAATTCAATGTTTGACTTAGGTTAGTTGATGATGGGGTATCAAAATCCATATAAAGGGCTAAAATAAATGTACATATACTGCTCAAGATATTTATTAGTAAAAATGAAAGTAAAAAGTAAATTTTTTTACATTTTAGTGTTTCGGATGTTTAATTTACACTAAAAAAGTTTAAGATGCTTAATTTAACATGTGTTGCCAAAATCGGTGTTCGAAATTTACCCAGCATAATGGCTTTATATAATAATTTTCACCACCTATGGATAAATAGCTCAAGCTAGAGCTTTTTTGTTTTTGGAGAAAAAGAGACGCCGTCCTCATCCTGGATTCGAACCATGGTCCCTCCGTTGAATCTGGAGCGACTGCTAGATGAAAGAGGACAGAAACAACTCCCTCTTTCTTCGTATATAAGGATGTAAGATATTATTACCCTTCTCAGGGATTACACAATTGCCAAATAATTGTCAACACACAAAGCCTCCGGGGCGAGTTTTTGTGAGTTTTCGTGGGGGGGATTTATTTTTACTCAATAATTTTCGACACCCACGTAGAAACGAACTCAAATTAGATCTGTTTTTGTTTAGGAGAAAAAGAGACACCGTCCTCATCCTAGGTGAGAACACCAAAAGCCACCCCTGTTTGGTGGCATTTGTTACCCCGTACAGGAAACAACAATGAATTTAAAAATATTGAAAAAAACAAAACAAAATGGAAATATAATCTAAGAAGTATAACAACCGTAAGAGTATTGTTTGAGGTTATGTTTAAAAATGATTTTAGTGAATTTAACTTAAAAATGTGATTTTGGCGATTAAAGTTATGGACTGTATAAATTTATGACGAAATTATCCTAAATACAAATAAAGGTTTATAAACTTAATTTTAAAACACACACACTATTAAAATATGTGGCCCAAAGCTTCGTCAAAATATGGAATTGATGGCATGAAAGTTAACAATCAAACTCAAAACAGTGTTGCCAGAATCAGTGTCCGAAATTTACCCAGCATAATGGCTTAAGTTACCCCAGCGATTTAAGTAGGCCCGAGATACGGTACCTTTTGAAAGTCTTTCATTAGCTTCCCGAATCAGTGAATGACTTGTTTTGATTAATTCCTGTAGCCTTTTAATTTTTTTCTCAAGTATTTCAACATCCGAAGGATGATTTCTTTTTATTTTTTTAGCTGAAAGTTTCTTCTTACGCTCTTCCAAATAGTTTCTGTACTTACTATGTGCTTCTCGAAAATATTTCAGGCACAGCGGGGTAATAGGTATGTCACAAATGTCATTCTTTACTTTTATTGCAGCTTGCACAGTTCGAAGACCATTCACTTATAATTCATTTAACAGTGGACGATTTGAGTTAAGAAAGAGTCTGTTAAGCGAAACCCTTCTCTCCTTCCCATGGGAAAGTGCCAGTGCCGCTTTGACTAAACGAGAAAGTAGAAGGTATTTCTCCCCAAGATTCTTCTTCTTCAGGACATCAGACCAATAAACATCTATTCTTGTTACAGGAGTGGAACTTTCGTTTGCAGGTTCCTCATCATCTTGAATCTCTGATTCTTCAAGCGGATCATCTACATTATCAATTCTATTTTCCCTTGTTTCAGTTGTCAGGGCATATTTATTTACTTGTTCAATCATGTATAATTTCCGCTCGACAGAAAGCTTATCCATGTTATCCTTCTGGAAAACAAGTGTCATTTTTTTAGTCACTCTTGTTATGTACTTCAAAGACATTGGTTCCATCTTAAATAATGGATGAAGGCACTGTATATTTGCCAGTAACTTGTTGCTCAGAGGAACTTTATCAAGTAAATATTCGATGATTGTTATAATAAAATGTTTCGCCTCATGGAAAAATAGTTTTAATTCTTTTTCCTTCAGTCTTAAAGCTTCATTCCTGGCAAGAATTCCAACATCAATTTCAGTTGTTGGAAGAATATTTTCCAGGTTATTGAAATCAAAGTTCTTTAAGTTCCTTCCAAACATATTTCCCAGCAGTTCTGATTTAACAATTCTTGAGCCAAGGCTTCAAATAACACAGCAGATTTCATCATATAGAATATGTATCAAGGGTTCTTCTCGTTGCATTAAAAGAAGAAATTTATCAAAAGTCTCATCCACTGACTTCCGGAAAAGCACGTGGGCTAAAGTTGTTGGATCCTTCAGGTGAGATCTAATACTTAGATAAAGTTTAGACTTGCCCTAATTCTTGCTGTTTTTGAGGATGTACTCAAGGAAATACTCCCCTAAGGCAAACCATTGCTTTGTTATTACTGAAATAACAGGGACCATAGAAAACCAGCTATTGTTAACAAAACTCAACATGTGTTTCTACTCCATTTCAAGGTTATTCTGAATATTGTGAAAATCCTCACTTCTGGCTGGATACTTATGTACGGCATCCAAAAAGTCTTCGATCTCCCAATGACTTAAGCACTGAGTTATGCCATTCCTAAAAGAATTATGCAAGATTTGCAAATTGCATATACCAATATTAATTAAACCTGGCAAACCCTCGCTTTTGAAAATAGAATGAATATCCTTCAGACGTTTCACATTCACTGGAGGCCCATCTGAACCAATCGCAAGTAATCATCTATTAAGAGGCAAGTGATCTTTTGATAGGGATAACAGTATCTTTTCCTTAAGTATATCAGCAGTTGCATGACCAAGCTCAAAGCAACACAAGAAGTGACATACAATCTTCTCCTGATCACTGTCCCAGTATCGAATGTGAATGTCTAACTGTTTCTTTCCAGCTTCAGTTTTTGCCTCATCAAATGATACGATAAAATAAGAGTCACTTTTCTTAACAGAGCTAATCAACTGATTATGAAAATATGGTCCAAGTCCGTGTGCAATTTCATATGAAACCTCAGTTTGTCCTAGCGTAAATGGCTTAGAAATTTTGCTGTCTAGAAACATTTTACAAAACACATTTTTCTAATTTTTACAAGAATTGAATGGGTAACCAGCTTCAACAATTTTCATTGTCCATAAACATTCTGCATTAGATACTCTATCAGCATCATTCACATTCCAGTGTTTCAAAGTTTCAGCACTAGATACAAAATTTGAAGACTTCTATCCAGATGATGAAACCGACACTGTGAATTTTGTTTGAGCTTCGAACAAAGCAGTTGTCACCAAAATCTTGTGTTTTGACGTATTTGCATGTTGTAGTACTTGTTGTATTCCTGAATTTGTAATACTAAAGGTCTGTTTGCATATGAAGCCGTGTGCCACAAAGTCAGTGTGCTTTGCACACCACAATTCAATTAAATGTTTATTTCCATTCTTTTCACTCAGCCAGTTCTCTGGAAACCGTGTATAACGAGGCATGTTTATACTTATACATCAACTTTATTTCATATATCAAATTCACACCTTAACCTGAAAATACTAAAAAAGTACTGTGGTCAGTATCTAAGATAATCTTAGAAGTCAGAGGTCCAATCTGAAAGAAAATTGGTCATTGATAGAAGAGAAATCAGCCATTGCACTAACGAGCAATGTTACGTTCCTCGCAACAATGGCAGAGGATGAGTGAATGTATTAATTTATTTTGTACTTTAGAGAGTTGAGAAAAGTTTTACAATTACATCTTCAAGTAGCCAATAAAATGGCCACTTAAACAAACGTTTGCGAGCTAAGCGAGCTGAAAACGTAAACCGTATACTCCATATTGAGGATCAAAACTTGGAATAAAGATAACCTATGATACAGTTAACTTTTATACCGATAACTAAAAAAAATTAAAAAAAAATGAAAATATAGGACAGCATCTAAAAATATAGGAAATATAGGACAATATAAGACATGTCCAAAAATATAGGAAATATAAGACAAGTGGGACCCCTGCTAATGGTACCATCGGTCAAATTTCCGCGAACGACCCATATATGACCAAGCCAAGGAAATTACATACACACACACAATGTAAAAACATTTTTACTTTAATATCTCACAACTGGACACAAAGATTGTAGAAAGATTATTTTTATCAAGAGAAAGTAACTTTTAAACTGCGGATATTATTTGAGTGTATTAGTATATTAGTCAAATATGTACCAAACAGTGTTGGATTTACGTATAGACCAAATTGGCTCTGGCCTAGGCCCCCCTCCCCTCGGTTTTGGGACCCCACAGGGGCTTTAACGGAGCCTGGTCTGTTTGAAGTTTAATCTTTAGTTTAATCTTATTTATTTACAAGTGTCCAAGAGATTTTCGTTATGGATAAATTTGGATATCGAAGATAATTAACTTCAAAGGAAAACGCATAATTTATTGACTAAATATCGGGAGGATCACATTCTTCAGGGGCCCATTATATACTTCTGGCCTAGGACCCATAAAAATCTTAATCCGGAATTACCCAATATAGGTGTATTCATATCTCTGAGCAAAATGGAAAGTGTCGAATCTAAAGTGCTTCCATAATCCTTTGCATTATTTAAAAAATTCTACAGTATAACAAATTCGACGAGGTAAATTATAACGTTATGATTAATCTCAAGTATAATTTATAATATAGGATTTCCGGTGAAAGCATTTACGAAATAGATCCAGCTTTAAGATTTGCATGGGGCGATATATTGTATGTTGGTTCTTTCCTAAATTATCATTTTCGTTTTTGACTCGAGAAATAGGTTTCTAATGATAATTTTAATGCGCACAATAGTTAATGTAATTTTTATTGTTTTGAAACAACTATGTAGATCATTAAATGAATTTATCTATTAATATTTCTCTCAAAGTTTAATAAATATCGATGTCCATAAGTTTTTATTTCATTACGATTGAATGCATAAAAACTCGTCGGTTCAAATGTAAATTTTATAATTTTCAAACTTAATAATTTCCTTAAATAAAAAAATTAGACATCCGTATTATTTAATTATACAAATTTTGTAGGTGCGTCATGGACCAATATAATATTTTTTAATGCAAAATAGCTTATAAATATTGACAAAACTATTAGCTACATCTAACGTATTTTACTATAAAAGCTAACGGCCGTTTCTATGTAATCAATTTTACCTTCCCCAGAATCAAACATCAATTTATTATTCATAATTCTTTTTATCCATACGCTATTTTTTAACATGATGGATGTTCAAAATAATTATTGGTTTAGTAAATATATATAGAAAATTTAATATTCCATTAAGAGAAACAAACTTTGTATACTCTCGGTTCTCTTTCTCTCTCTGTTTCACTATCTCACAAAAGTTTACATAATACAGAGCCTTCATGAAATTAAACGAAGGCATAAAGGTTTCCATGACGGAGGGGTGATTTTGCTTCTTCTTCCTGAAAAATGAAAACACATGTAGGTCGCAATGGATTTATTAGGGTCTTAATGGAAAGGAACCTGAACATGAATTAGTTTTCCCTTCGCAATTTACACCAATACAGGTGCTCTAGAATAAATGTCAGAATTCTAACTTACGATTACACACACACACAAATTAAAAGTTATTTCCCGTCAAGCGCACGTTGATTTTCAAATAATTTTCCCTACACTTTCTAATTGGAGCTTAGCATTTAATTATGCACAATTACGAAATGTCTTGTCACGATTAGGGGCGCTGTAGTCGAAAATTTTAATTGCATATTTATAATACACGTTTTTCACAGAGTAATAAATATCAGTATACACTGACACTTGAGGATAAAGTGTATACAGTAGAACCTCCATATAACGTACTTCCGTATAGCGAAATTCTCCATATAGTGAAGTTTTGGCAAATCCCCATGGTCATTACATATGAAAGTGTTTCTATATAACGGAATAAATTTCTATATAACGAAATTTTTAACGACCAAAACAGAAAATCGAGTGGTCACGTCAGCGATATCACCTTCCCTAATATTGTGGGAATACAATACGGTTTTAAGGTAAATGGCAAACAAACAGAAGGACAGACTCCCTAATAAAGAGTTTTCTTAAGCATACACACCTGTGTCTGGTTGCCTCGTACAGTGGGAAGCTGCTGGGCTAGGAATCCAGACCTCATAAATTTCCCACAGGGGCGCTAACACTTTTATGATGAATCAACATCACCATTTGTTGTGCAGCAGGATATTAAGAGGTTTTTTTTTACAAAAGCATGAATGTGTATGAAAGAAGCATTAAATACGTTTTCATTTTAAGGTAAGAATTGTTCAATTCATTTTTTTATAAGCATCTATATTTCATACTTCAAAGCATCTATATTTCATACTTCAAAGCATCTATATTTCACACTTAAAAACATCTATTTTTAAATGGTTGAATGTTATTTATGAGAAACAGTCGTTAACTGAAAAACGGGATTTTAATTGTGCTTTCCCTGCCCTGGTTCATAAATGCATCGTTTTCACATGTCGAATTTTTTTCATGGAACCGTCCATTTCGTTATATGGAGGTTCTACTGTATATATAAGTTTTTGCTTTTTTTTTTAATTCTGAGTACCTGCATGTTATAATTTTAGTAATTTATTTTATTTTACGAATTAATTAGGTTAAAAGTGCTTTTCTAGAAAATGGCTGTTTACGAATTATTTAATAAAATATGTTCTACTGTAACGCATGTGTTTACTACGCGAATTCGCAGTAACGAATTAATCAATAAAAGTTTTTCGCCGAATGCAAATTTTAACTTATCTCGAAGGTGAGTCCATCTCGAGTGGTTCGAAGTTTTTTTTATATTACCACCTTGGGTGTGTATTTTAGATAAAGCAAGGAAAGACGGATGTCAGCGAAAATTTTTAAGGTGCCTTAATGAATGATTTTTTGAAGTTGTTTTTCTTGAGAAAATATTGCAAGTAAAAGAATAATGATTTTACAGTTCTTATGCTTTTGGATGACGTATGAAGTCAACTTCATCATTATTGCTGAGCTTCTGCTCTATCTCAAATGATGATATTTTCTCACTGAACACAACCCCTTCGCAACCTATGGATTATAGTGATAAATTAGTTTTAAAGTCTAATATTTTTGCCATCCATTTGCGAAGTTGCCTGAAAACATAAAACGTAACAAAGCCAGTCTTCATATTCAGTTTACGTTCTAAGACTGAGCTATGGGTCATCTAAAATGGGACCGACGATATAAGGTGCTCTCCGAATTACGATACGTTTACGCATAGTCAAGCTTCTGAAAGTTAAACCTGGCCCGAAGGCGGCGTTTACAACTGCTAGACCACAAGGACGCGACTAAGAAGTTGTGAGTCTGAATTTTGGAAGAATTTTAATGTAAAGAAAGGTATTGGCATCATTGTGGACGTCTGATGCTGCGACGGTAATCAGCCGTCTTCGTGGCTCATTCTGCTTTTCTCTCAGTTATTCAATTTTATGAAGTTTGTCATTTCATTAAGTTGACTAGCTAGTGGGTTGGATGAATTTTTATGGCGCATGGATAGCAAGAACCAGCCTTCGCCAAACAAGGCGGCTGAACAAATAGCTCAGCTAGGAGCAATAGATGTGTGATTTGCCTCTGTTTTTCCCAGTAAGTCCTGTTTTAAGAACGCGAATTTCTATAAAGCGTAAGCGCTTTCTTAGGAATGCTGCTATCATATTGAGAGAAATTATGGCTTTCCCGTTTTCCTACGTAACCATTTGCTTCTGTAGTCCGTAGCATAAACAAGCAAAACGTTTTTAAAGATTTATTTACATTTAATGTTGCGTTTTGCGGCGCCTGGACAGCAAGGGTCATGCTGTGCCGGGATCGACGGTTTTCGAGGGATCCGGATCGCGTAAGGCTTGGGAAACCAACCCCGAAAAACAGTGAACAACTAGTCGATACGCATTCTTTTTTGGGCAACCTTGAGGGGCGAACCAGGGTTATTTGCAAGTTAAGGGAACGCGTTACCACTGTAAAATAGCAAGGCATTTTAAACAGTAGAAATAAATTTAAATTTTAACACAATCATTTATAAACGAAATGGAAGAACTCATGATTAAATCTTAATATAACATAATCTAAAATGAACAACTTGGTGTTTGCTTAATTTACCGTGCTTAAATAAAAATAAGCAAGTGAAAGAAAATCGCCTAAGGTCGATATTTAAATTTAGCGGGTTTCAATTAACATTAATCCGCAACTCTCTAATTCTCAAGTAACTCGGTAGGTTTTCAACGTTAACAACAGCTATCATTATTGCATTTACGGAAGACCTTTACCTTGTCCTTTTCATTGCGTATAGACAGGCAGACAGAAAAACCAAAAGCAATAGCGGGTTCAATATCTATTGAAACCCGCTAAAAATAAGCAAAGCAATAAGAATTTATACCGTTGCTATTTGAACTGGGGTGGCCATGCCCCCAGGACAACTCCGCACTTAATTAAACGTCAAAGTATCGCGAGTAACGGTTCAACACACAGTTGACAGCTCGCAAAGGATCGCGATATTATTATGGCAGAACACTATTCCACATGACCCTTAGATATTCCACATTTTCCTTAGATATTCCACATTTTAATTAGATATTTTTTAAATTCTGAACTGCTTTGTAAAACCATTTTTAATTTAATTTGTCAGTCTATTTTTAGTGTCTATAATATGTTTCAAAATAAGTATAGAAGATTGCTTACTTTGAAATTAATTATATTTTGGAAAATCCTTCGAAATAACCTGTTTTGTCATTGACTTGTACAGTGGTTTTTAACAACGTTAAAAAAAATTAATTGAAAAGTCGAAAAGACGTCTCATTAAATTTTTGATTTCGAATTTCGTCTTACTTTTCTAATTAAAATTTGTAAACAAACAAAAAATCTTTCCAATGTTAGATATTTACACACACATTAGGATCGGAATATTATTAGAAACTTAAATTTCTAAGTAACATATAATAGTTATTTTTTGTGTAAATGACCTTCAAGCGCATTTTATAAACTGTTGTACTATCGTTACCAAATAGTAAAACTTTCGTGTAAGTTATAAAATTCTTTACACTAAGATAATTTACGCTAAGACATTTATAGTTGGCAAAAATAATTAACGAAGCAAACAAAAATGGGCGCACCAGGCTCAATAATGATCTCACTGTTGTTTTTAGTTGAAATAAATGATATAATAAAAATAAATCTCAAACCTTAATTATTTGCTGATAATATGTGCTGAATTGAAGAAGATCCAAATTTAGATAATTTATTTAAAATGCTCAAATAGGGTTAAAAAAATGGAACACCGGTTTGCAAAAATAATTTCTATATTAATAATAAGAAAATAAATTTTATATTATTTAAACATAAAAATTTCCATTTGGTTTTGGAATGGTATTTTTACGATCGGATGCCCTTCCTGACGAAATTTAGATTAAAGGACCATAACGCCGACCCCATATAACATGGGAAATGGCAAAGCGAAAGAAGAAGAAGAAACATAAAAATACAAAAGTGATTTAAAAGAAAACCATAAATTATTTTTAAATCCAGAAGAAATTAAAAGAACAGATGAAGTAAAATTTCTGGGAATAAATATAAAAGAAAATCTCTCATGGGATGGACATATAACAGAAACAACTAAAAACATTGTATAAGAGCTGGAGCAATACGAAGGTTAAATAATATATTAACAATTGATCAAGATAGAATAAATAACGCAGTAAATAAAAATTAAATAAAATGAAAACATATAATAATGAAAAAATTCAAATAAGAAGAAATATAAATTATTAGAAATAAAGGCTATATAAAAATTAAAAATATTAAAATATATGTATGATAGAATTAAGCTAAATAAAAATAATGAATTCATTATACTTAAAAAAATCAGAGACTATATGATATAAGATCTCAAAATAAATACATACCAATAAAATGTACGACAACAAAAGAACAAGAAAATATGTACTATATATGAATAAAATACTGGAATATCTTAGATGATGAAATTCAATACAGTAAATCGAATAACATATTTAAAATAAATTAAAAAAATCAATTGTTCAACAATATTAGTGGTAAAGTTTACATTGTAATATAGCACTGATACAAATCTATACCTTCACGTGAAATTGAGAAATAATGATGTTGAAATTTGTAAAATGTGTTACAATACATGAAAATAAATATTATTTCTTAATATAAGATAAAAATATTATTCTTAAAGTATGAGTGGAATACACTAACTTGTATTTAAAGAAAGTCTTATCTTAGAAAACAGCTTACATTTAGTCGCATTATATTTACGTTAGACTAACTCTATCTTATGAAATTGGTTTGTCAACAGTTAATCCACTTAGGACAATGTGATATGTAAAGAATAAAAATTCCTTACGTTCTCCTTGAATAAATAAAAGCTTAAATTAGTTTTTGGGATATTCCAAATTTGATTATTCAAATATTTTCTTTCCTAAAAGAAAACTATTTTTTGGCTGTAATGGCTGGATATTTATTTTGCGAAAAGCCTACCTTTTAAAGTTACTATCTATCACAAATTCTAGTTTAATTAATATGAAGACCTCTTGATGACATAATTTGGAAATGAAAAGAAAATATCCTCATATTTTAAAATAATTTTATTTCCCATCTACAATATAATTTCTTTAATTCTGTAGGTAATGAAATAAAGCGTTTATATTAATTCGATTTTGTGAGTTGCTTAGGTCAAATATTATGTATGGGTCAATCCATCTCAAGTCGTCCAATTATAAAAATCCTGGTTGCTCGACCATTTTTAAACTTTTTTAATTTTTTGTCAGCTATTACCCCTATATACCAATAGTTCAAAACCATTAATGTTTTTTCTTTACTCACTTCCGTTTTAAAATAGCGGCCATCTTTATACCAAAACTAACAGAGATTTTTGTGTTCATACGCATTTTCGCAACTGCAAATATCTACAGATTAGGAGGCAGTAGAGCTCTGAAACAAAAAGCATTCTTTTGAACAAAGTTTGGACTATATTTTTTTTATTATACATTGATTACCTTATTTAAGTTTTTAATGGCCAAAAAGTGGGCTCATCTAGAGCAAAATATTTGGAAAATTGTGACTTTTTGGGAGTCGATATCTCGGCTTGGAAATAAAGCTGAAATTTCAGTTTTTTGTACCTTATACACATATACTAGTACTAAGCTACCATGGAAATTTCAAGTTTGAGATTAAAGTGGAACTAGAGTTATGCATGGAAAAAAACAAACACCAATGTCCAACTACATGTAAAAGTAGCCCTCTGCATTCAAATTTTGTTCTTTTTTTTCTGCATATTAATTTGCAACTATTACTGCTGTTGCATTTAAGCATATTACCTAATTAGTGTATTATTATTGTTTTACAGAAATTTTAGTAGCAACAGATATATTTCCCTTTTTATTATGTAATTATATTTTCCGTACATTTTGGTAGCAACGTGTGTATTTCCAGTTTATTTAGAATGGAACAATTGTCAATTATGCAATTGTTGTCTTCCTTAACTTTTAGTGGCAACAGATATATATACCTTCCCTTTTATTTAGAATTGAACAAAAACCAGGTATGTAATATCAGTAATGTAATTATATTTTCCTGACATTTGAGTGAAAATAAATGTATTTCCTTTTTGATAATTCGTCAGTGTGTTCTGGAACATTGCAAGGGGAAAGACATTCTCTTTTTTTCTGCTTGCTGTTTTTTTTTTTACTATCGCTGAAGTAAAGCGTTTGATATTTCACTAAAAACGATGTTTCTCGTTGTAATTACGGCTGGCTTAAAATTTGATTTTGGTCTTTAAGATGTTATTGGATACGCAATACCTGCAATATTATATAAACGAAGTGATGTTTTATAGTAATGGTATTCTGAAGAGATCAAAATGGATTCTCAGTATAGTGTAAGGATAATGGCCAATGAGCAATTTTACAAAAATGTTTACGGTGTTATGCTAACGACTCTAAGGCCCATTTACGAATACTCTTCTGAAAGAAAGTTACTGCTTTTTTGAGGGTGTCTTCAAATCTGTCCTATATCTGCAAGCACCATGAAATCAAGTTTTTGTCACAGTATCATCACCTCTTTGGCCGTGTTCGTTATGATCCTTTAAAAGTACACAAAAAATCAGTGTTTAAGGAACTAAGGGAAATCAAGTTCGCTCAGATTTCTAAGGAGAAAACTTCCCCCCTGAACCTTATCCCAGGGAAATCTTTATGTCTCACATGCTATTCAAGAACTTTTGTTAGACCTTCTGATAAAATTGTAGATACCGCCTGTACTAAAATTAATGAATTTGTAAATACTACAGAAATTATGGAACAGGTTGATGCTGCATTTAGTATTTTGTGGTTACACCTGCAACCAAAATAAGAAAATTGAGTTCCGATTAAAGACAAAGTGCTTTAAAAGCCAAATGTAAAAGAGTGTCGGAAGCTGTTAGAAAAACAATAGAATTATGTTTTGATGAGGATATTGAAAACAACATGGAGTACCAACAATCTTCATTAACTGAGTATGACTAATTGATAGAAAAACTGAAACAAAAATGTTACGCATCAAACAAAGAAGAAAAAATAAAAATTTTTAGTCTACTCCCAAAATCTTGGTCAAGGAAAAAAACAGCTTCAGAGATGAAGGTCTCAGAACACCTTGTTAAGTCATCAAAGAAATTAGTTAAAGATCAGGGTATATTGCCCGAGCTGAGGAGAGAAAAAATGTGTCACAATTTCGGAAGAAACTGTTGAGAAAGTCATGAATTTCTTTGAAGATGATGAATATAGCCCTTTATGTCCAGGAAAAAAACGACTTTGTCTCTGTTAAAATTGATAGCAAAAAAACCCACAAGCAAAAGCGACTGATGTTGTGTAATTTAAATGAACTGTATGTAGAATTTAAAAAGAAACACCTGCAATGTAACGTTCACAGGTAAAAGTTTTATAAAATAAGACCAAAATGGTGTATTCTTGCTGGAGCTTCAGGGACTCATACAATTTGCGTCAGCTTGTACCATAAAAATGTCAAACTTATTATCGAAGGAGCAAAACAGAATCTTGACTATAGAGATATGCTTGATCTAATGGTTTGTGATATCACTGATTACAAATGTATGATGGCAGAGTGTGATCAATGTTCAGGACAACAAACTTTGCTGGAAATGTTTATGGAATCTCAAGAAATTGATACAATTCCAGATAACATATTTTACAAACAATGGGTTACTGTTGATAGAGATGAAATGTTGACTATGATGAAACCCAGAGATGAATTTTTTGAGACACTGGTACAAAAATATTAAGAGTTGAAAAAGCACCATTGCGTCGCAAAGGTTCAGTCTCAGTTTTTAAAAGATAAAAAGGCAAACTTCGGCATCAGTGAATGCTTAGTTCTAGCCGAGTTTGCCGAAAACTTTTCCTTTGTGATTGAAGATGAAATCCAATCCCACCATTGGGTCAACTCGCAGTCTATGGTACATCCCTTCGTGTATTATTACTTTAAAGAGGGTCATCTGAAAGACCAGAGTATCTGTGTCATCAGTGATCACATGCAGCGTAACACTCTTTCTGTTCACACGTTCCAAACCCATATGATCAACCACATCGAAGCAACTGCTCCTAAAGTAAAAAAATTATTTACTATTCGGATGGTGCGTCAAGCCAATACAAGAACAATAAGAATTTTACAAACATCTGCAACCATAAAATTGATTTTGGTCTTGACTGTGAGTGGCATTTTTCGCTTTTTCACATGGGAAGAATGCTTGTGATGATGTGGGTGGAACCACAAAAATGGAGGCAGCTAAGGTAAGCCTAAAAAGGACATCAAATAATCAAATTTTAACATAAAATAATTTGTACAACTTTTGCTCACAGAACATAAAAGGCATCACGTATTTTTATGTTCCAAGTCAGGGGATTCAAATACACGCTGAAGAACTAAAGGAAAGATTCAACAGCTGCCAACAAGTTCGTGGAACTAGATCGACTAGACTCATCGATTTGATCCGGTATCAGAAAGCACGATGAGATTCTACTTAACTTCATATTCTACAGAATACGTAGACGTTCAAGTGAGCAAATTTGTTCCTTCCTCATAATGTCAAAGACACAGTTGCTTGTATATACAGTGGATAGTGGTGGTTAGGAGAGATTGATGACATGAGCTCAAAAACAAGGATTATCACACATAGTTTTTTATCATCCAGCATTTTTTTATCATCCAGCATTTTTTTATCATTATAGAAAAACAACAAGAACCCAACCTGGGTTCTTCTGAAAAATATTCTGAGACAACTGAGTGCAATGGAGTTGACAACATTCACTAAACGATCATATAATATTGAACTTAAACTATCTAAGAAAATCTCCCAACTACTAATAAAACACCAAATATAATCACATGAGTAGATTAAAGAGATTTTTATTAAAATGTTAAATTAATTAAAGTCTTACTGATCGGGAATAAATCCAGAAGTTTAGACTTTACAAGTCAAGTACTGGAAGTTTAAAGCCTATTAATTCATGTTTTTCCATTAACCATTTTCCATTAAATATAACTTTGTTTTTAGGCTTTTAGTCTATCACTCAACACTTTCATAAGAGGTTAGTATTATATCTAGACCTTAAATTGAGCCAAGAATTGAATTTAAAAAAAAAACTTTTAACTAAAACAATAGCTACATTTCTTTTTAAGTATTCCCATTCACATGTAACAGATTCCATTTTGATCTCACAGCACTACCAGCCATAGAACTCATTTCATTCTACAATTTCAGGAAATTGGCTAACTGCAGTGGATAGTGTTTCCTATTGATAGACAGGAAGAAAAAAAAAAAAGAAAGAAAAAATTGGAATGCAGGGTAATAGGGTAATCATTTTGTTACATATGACTGGCATGAAATTGCATTGATCTTGGAATTTTTATCACGCATAACTCTGGTCACACTTTAATCTCAAACTTGAAATTTTCATGTCAGCTTAATATTATATAGAACTTGCCTTATGCCAAAAATTAGATTTTTCCTATTTTGCCAACCAGAGATATTTAAGCCTAAATTTCGTAAAATCTTGAGAAGGCCTCATATTCAAAGTATCATAAGAAACGTAGAATTTAAATCTCAGGCTTCAAATTGAGTTTAAAACAAAGTACTAGTATATATGTATCAGGTACAAAAAACTGAAATCTCAGCTTTCTTTCCAAGCTGAGATATCGACTCCCAAAAAATCACAATTTTCCAAATATTTTGCCTTAAATGAGCTCGCTTTTTCGCCATTAAAAATTGAAATAAGGTAATCAATGTATAATAACAAAAATGTAGTACAAACTTTGTTCAGAACAATGCTTTTTGTTTCAGAGCTCTGCTGCCTCCCAATCTCTAGATATTTCCAGTTGCGTAAATGAGTACGAACACAAAAATCGCTGTTAGCTTTGGTATAGAGATATCCGCATATTTAAACGAAAGTGGGTAAAGTAAAAATATTAGTGGTTTTGAGTAAAAAAATATTAGTTATTTTGAACTATTGGCATAGGAGTAATAGCTGACAAAAAAATTTAAAAAAAATGTTCGAGCAACCAAGATTTTTATAATTGGACGACTTGAGATGGATTGACCCATACATAATATTTGACCTAAGCAACTCACAAAATCGAATTAATATAAACGCTTTATTTCATTACCTACAGAATTAAAGAAATTATATTGTAGATGGGAAATAAAATTATTTTAAAATATGAGGGATATTTTCTTTTCATTTCCAAATTATGTCATCAAGAGGTCTTCATATTAATTAAACTAGAATTTGTGATAGATAGTAACTTTAAAAGGTAGGCTTTTCGCAAAATAAAT
>QLNU02015360.1:124468143-124487864 GCA_006491805.2 Dysdera silvatica
CGAAAAGCACGATGTCGTCGGCGAATCTTAGATAGTTTAAATACGCTCCGTTGAATTTTAAGCGCTTTTGATCCCAGTGTAATTTACGAAAAACTTCCTCAAGGCAAGCTGAAAAGAGTATGGGCGAGATTGTATCTCCCTGTCGTATACCTTTCTCAAGGTTAATTTCAACTTCGTGTCTGTTTATAGATATAGTCGCTTTTGCTTTATCATATATGGACTGAAGTAAGTTAACATAAGCTGGGTCCACACCTTGGTTACGTGGTGCATTTAAAATATTTGGTTTGAAAATTGAGTCAAAAGCTTTTTCGTAGTGGATGAAGGCAATGCATAATGGTAAAGTGTATTCATTGTGTCTTTCTATTATTCTCTGAAGAACCTGAATGTGGTCAATCGTACTAAAGACAATTTTAAACCCTGCTTGTTCTACAGGTTGCGCATCGTTTAATGTTCTACAAATTCTTTTTGTAATGATTTTGCTAAAAACTTTGTACATAACAGGAAGAAGGCTAATTGATCGATAGTTTTTAAGATCATCTTGAGCTCCTTTCTTATGCAAAAGAATAACATCGCCATTTTTCCATGCATTAGGAATTTTTTGTTCCTTAAGACATTTTGAGAAGAGATTTGCCAATATTTTGTGAAGCGTTTTACACCCAGCTTTTAACATTTCAGCAGAAATGCCATCTTTTCCTGTGGATTTCCCATTTTTCATTGATCGTATGGCATCTGTTACCTCTGATACTAAAACATCCGGCATTTCTTCTGTAACTACAATTGTTGGCAGATTTTGCTGATCGTTACTTTTATAGAGGTCTGTGTAGAATTCTTTTACCCTCTTAAGCATTTCCTGGCGTGTTCTGCATACTGAGCCGTCATTACATTTTAAGGCAAGTATTTGCTTTTTTCCATTTATTAGCCTGCGTTTTGAATTTTTGGTGCCTTTATTTTCTTCAATTGTTTTTTGTACCAACTTTGTATTGAATTTACGAGTTTCTTCCCGGATACGTTTCCTTATCGTCTTGCAAATTTCCACATATTCCACTTTGTTAGCAATTATTCCTGTGTTCTTCCAAGACCTTCGTTTTTCCATTAGATTTAAAGTTTCTTTAGAGATTTTACTTTCTTTAGGTTTCGTTGTTAGTGGTACTAGAGCCTCGGCTGTTACAATTAAGTTGCTGATGATTTTTTCATTTTGTTCTGTTATATCGGTGTCTTCCAAATTTTGTAATAATGCAAAGCGATTTGACATTGCGAGTTCAAATTCTTTGCTTTTTTTAAGCAATTCCTCATTGTTGGCTTTCACTTTTTTGGAGAGGTTTATCATTTTACTGCGTTCTTTGCTGTAGTCTAACTTAACTTTAACTCTCACCAGTCTATGGTCACTTCCCACGTCAAAACGATTGAGGACCGTACAGTCACTGAATATATTCTTGTGGTTGGATAGAACATAATCAATCTCACTTTTGTTTCCTGACGGACTTTCCAATGTCCATTTCCTATTGGCTTTCTTTTTATAAAACGAATTCAAAATATAGAGGCCTTGTCTCTCTGCAAAATTAACCAACGAGTCTCCTCTTGCATCTCTATGACCGCTGCCATGTGGGCCTGTTGCACATTCACCAAAGTGGGTTTTTCCAATTCTGGCATTAAAATCACCCACTAAAATTTTGTAGTGGCAATTTTCTTTATTTTGTAGGTCTGATATATCCTCGTAGAATTCTTCGATTTCATCATCAGTGTGGCTACTAATTGGTGCATAAGCCTGGATAACTTGGAGCTTATGTCGTTTGTTCAGTTGTATGGTGCATTGTGCGATTCTATCTGAAGTACCCTCAAGTTTTATGATGGAACCTTTTAATCTCTGATTAATGAGGAAATCTACAAAACTACATTTCCCGTTTGCAGTTCCTTTTGTATATAGAAGATGGCCGGTGTCGAGTTTTACAAGATTTTCACCTTTACGTCTCGTTTTACACAGCACGATGATGTCCCACTTAATATGCTTGAGTTCTAATATTAGTTCTTGTAGGCGAGCATCCGTTTTCATTTTTCTGGTGTTGAAAGTTCCAATTTCCAAAGTGTTTTGGCAGCGTGTTCGAACCCGGTGATTCTTAGCATCCTCTGCCGTCGAGCTAGTCTTCCTGCTACTTGAAGTAGTTGCTCCAAGGCCTCCGAGGAATGAGGGCCGCGAATTAATTTGTGCAAACATGTTGGAGGGTTAGACCGTAATCTGCCACGCTGGTCAATTGCGGGTTGGCAGATTTGGTTTGTTTTCGAAGTGCTTTCTCCTAGGTGATCACTTTTCAGAGTTTACGAGTTCACCTATCCGGGAAACACATATTTGATGGTGGTGTTATCTCACCATGTCACAGAGCCGTCGTTGGGTACATGTGATTTTTTACTTGTGCACCAGGTTCCGCCCTAGTGTCCTCCATACCCTCTCTCTGCCTCTCAATTGTCAGCGACTGCTTATTTGACAAGCGTCTTTCCAGAAGCCTGCTTATTCGCAGCTACCCTACAGATATGTAGAGCTCTCCACCATCCGCAACCTGTGGATGCTTCCGATACTGATGAGCTTAGCCACGGAATAGATATATATTTATATGTATTTATATGTATAGCATTTCAGCCGTTGTCAATCCGCTGCAGGATAAAGGCCTCCTCTGCATCTTTCCAACGAAGTCGATCTTGTGCATTTTGCTGCCACTTGTGCCCAATATATTTAATTATTTCATCCACCCATCTCGTCTTTGGCTTTTTCCGTGGACATGTAGTGTCCAGTGGGATCAATTCTAGGATGTTTTTGGTTCATCTGTTGTCAGTTCTTCTAGCAATATGGGCTGCCCACTTCCATTTCAAACTTTTTACCTTCGCAATGATATCACAAACTTTTGTTTGATCTCTTATCCAACTGAAGGTCTTCCGATCTCTTTGCGTGATACCAAGCATCTGCCGTTCCATGTTCCTTTGTACCACTCGTAACTTTTGGATACCTTTGGCAGTCAATGTCCATGTCTCACTACCATAAGTCAGAACAGGTAGGATGCATTGATCGAAAACTTTCCTCTGTAAAGAAATAGGGAGCTTTTTTTTAAAAATTATTTGTAGCCGGTAGAATGCTTGCCAGCTAAGCTTGATACGACGTTCGATCTCTTGATTTATGTCGCCTTTCATCGTAATTCGTTGACCTAGGTACATATAATTTTCAGCTTGCTGTATTTCTTCTCCCAAAACAACGATTTTCTTAGTTTGTATAAACTTATTAAACATGATCATGCTTTTCTTCAAGTTGATTTTTAAGCCAGATGTTTCTTCTTTCGTTCTTAGATCTTCAATGAGTCTTTGGAGCTCTTCTGGATCTTTTGCAGAAAGCATGATGTCGTCGGAGAATCTTAGATGGTTTAAATACGCTCCGTTGATTTTTAAGCCCTTTCGATCCCAGTGTAATTTACGAAAAACTTCCTCAAGGCAAGCTGAAAATAGTATGGGCGAGATTGTATCTCCCTGTCGTATACCTTTCTCAAGGTTAATTTCAACTTTGTGTCTGTTTATAGATATAGTCGCTTTTTCCTTATCATATATGGACTGGAGTAAGCTAACATAAGCTGGGTTCACACCTTGGTTACCTAGTGCATTTAAAATATATGGTTTGAAAATTGAGTCAAAAGTTTTTCGTAGTCGATGAAGGCAATGCATAGTGGTAAAGTGTATTCATTGTGTCTTTATATTATTTGCTGAAGAACCTGAATGTGGTCAATCGTACTATAGCCACTTTTAAACTCTACTTGTTCTAGAGGTTTGGCATAGTTTAATGTTCTACAGGTTGGGCATCGTTTAATGTTCTACAAATTCTTTTTGTAATGATTTTGCTAAAACTTTGTACATAACAGGAAGAAGGCTAATTGGTCGATAGTTTTTAAGATCATCTTGAGCTCCTTTCTTATGCAAAAGAATAACATCGCCATTTTCCCATGCATTAGGAATTTTTTGTTCCTTAAGACATTTTGAGAAGAGATTTGCTAATATTTTGTAAAGCGTTTTACCCCCAGCTTTTAACATTTCATCAGAAATGCCATCTTTCCTAGTTTCCATTTTCCATTGATCTTTTGGCATTCGTTATCTCTGATCCTAAACCAACTGGCATATATATATGTATATATCTTATACATCTAATCGCTCAAATATAGATGGAAGCACCTGTTCATTACTCCTTTTGGATATCTGGTATTGCTTGGTTTGTAAGATGTGGAAACACTTTCAAAACTGCCTTCAACTGATTATGTGCTATCTTTTTAGTTACGAGTTTGAATTTAATTTCTACATTACTGCTATTACAAGGTAATTTAACCACTTCCTATTTTATTATTAATAAAATATGCTTGCAAAAACTCGGCTAAAAATGTCTAAAAATGAAAAGTTTCTGACACTGAATAAATTCATCTATATTTTTTTTACATTTGTGGTATTACTTGAACTGAGTTTGTTGAATTACTACTTGTAAGTTATTCAACAGTGTTACTTTGATGTGAGATGTATACAGGACTTTCTATTTTTTATTTTCTGTCTCTTTCAAACAAAAAATGTGTTTAAATCTCTGCCGCATGGATGGTTATAAACGAACAGGTTTTCCTGTATAATGTCTGCATTGAATGGGGAATGTTGGATCCTTAAAACACTCTTTAACCCATGATTATTGGCTCATAACGCCAATCAATGTACATCGCAGGTCCAATTCTTCTAATTCAGACCAGCTATGATCTGCCTAAATTTATTGATTCTTCATTTATATATATAACATTTTTATTTTTTACTTGCTGCAGCAATATACTAAAAATTTATTTTCACATTATATTTGAGTGTATAAATATTTGAAAATTTTCTCTTTACCGAAAGTTAAAGGAAAAAAATATTTATGGTACCTTAAAGGCTAAAGTATATAAACTGTTTAGGTTATTTGCTCTGTGTCGCGGATAAACCGACTTCAGCTTTTATAAATCCCAGATATCGAAGTTTAGGGGCTGAAGGCAAATTTAAAATTTCTTGGGTAAAGAGCTCTCTGGCTCTAAAAAAAATAAAGAATTCGTTGAGATAAATATGTTACCTTCAAACGGCTTGCTCTTGGATTTTCTCAGCCTGTTTTATTGTCAAAGTTTAAGTTATTTTTACAAAAAGCATTTCAACGATTTTCTTTTTCATTTTAGTATTTTATATTTCATTTTATTTCCCCCATATTCATGTTGTCTATTTTTTGATCCTATCGGTTTTGTAAAATGGATCTTTTCTTTAAAGCATCTCTTGACGTATCTTTTATAATTAAGGGGTGGGGGGGAGAACATTATTATTTTTATTATATACTTTGATTAATTTGGTAGTTTAATTATATTTATATGGACGAATATAATTAACACTTTAACTCACTAACCTTTTTTATTGAGAATTCAAAAAAAATTTAAATCCATATTATTGTTTGTTATATGTGATAGCTTAATGTTAAAACATGCAATGAAAATTTAGTTGCTATATATATTTAGCGAATTAAAATAATTTGAAAAGAATTTCATTTTTCCTTTAACCTTAGATCCATCTTTTTCAAAAATAAATCTTTATCTTATTCTGAACCGAAAATAGGTAAAATAGATTAATTGTCACTTCTATGTGCAATATCATTTGAATCGTCACTTTTCTCAGACGATATAGCAAATAGTTGCTAAAAATGTAAAAGAAACAAAAGCAAAAGTAAGTTGGTTTAAAATATACAAGCGGAAATACACGAATTATAATTCTCCAGTAAAAGGTTCTCGTTTTTTTCCACAATAAACATAGTAGAAAATGGATAAGTTAAGGCATATAATGTTTAAATTAGAAATAATGTCAGTATTTCAGAATTTGATAACAATTATCCTGCCCGAGCTGAAGTCAGAAATGACTGAACGGTTGATTAGCGCTGCACAAACTTGCAGCTGTTGAAAATTAATTTAAAGTGTTAGCCTATGTAGCAAAGATTGTTCTTCATTTTATTATTGAAGTGCGTTGATGTTGCTTTATTTTGCTTTATTATGATATGTAATGGTACTTAAATTAGTTTTCCTCAGTTTCTTGGCTTTTGCTTTACTACACATCTAAAAACCAAAGCCTGAAAATATGATTTTAAGTTTTGATTACAAATTATTTTTCATATATCGACTCTGGGTTAGGTCGATGACTCTTCTATATCTAAAGCTCTAGTCTGAGCTAATAACGTGGGTATAAAAAATGATAATTCAATTCTTTTTTACTTATCAATATTTAATACTCAAAATCAGACTCCTTAATTTAAAATATGTCATTATCTCCTTCAAGTAAATGAATAAAATTAGCTTCTAACTCGTAGGTTCCTCATCATTCAAGCATTTCCAGATGGTTCGCAAAGCCTACCAAAACCATCTTCCTTTCTAGCAGTAGCGTATCGTGACTGCAGACGGTGAGTAATTTTTAATTGTTTAAAATCCCTTCCCCCCCACCCCGAATAAAATATAAAATATTCAAATATACAGGGTGTCCCAGAATGACCGTACCACCCTTAATAACTCTAGTTCTTCGCGAAGGAAAATGTTCGTTTTTATCTCATTTTATAGATTTCCGAATGCGCTGTCTTTGTGTACCACGACAAATTCCATAGAAATATGGACAGTGTATTAAAAAATACAAAACCCGCTTTTTCTCTCTTATTTCAAACGGCACTCTATATATTTTTTACACCAAACAATAGATTATCTAATTATGATTCTAACAAGATAAAAATGGATTTTTCCGAGATTAACAAAATTAGCGATATTACGATTTGAAATCTGGCATACGCGTCAAATAACTTGAGAACTATTGACAATTACATTGATATGTATTGTGGCTGTGTCCACTGTGTTTCTTTCAGAAATCAATAATACAAGAAAGAAAAAGCGTCACAATTTCATACTCTGGCAGTAGCAATACGCTGAGGCAAAGGGAATCACACTATGATTTATGTCTCTAACCAGACCGAATCGGATTTTCTGCAAACACAACTGGACTAATTAATATTAAACTTCGACATTTACGTAAATGTTAAGTTAAATATTTTTTTTTGGTTTAATTTGTTAATTTTTCTTATAATTAGCAAACTTTCGCGGAATCTTTTTTTCACCGGGGGAATTACTCAATTAAACACATTTGTTTGACTTTAACTCGTAATATCTCCAGTTCTGTTGTCCGTAGAAAATCCGTTTTGGTCTCGTTAGAGTCATAAATCATAAAGTGGTTCCTTTTGCCTCAGCGCATTGCCACTGGCAGAGTACGGAATTGTGACGCTTTTTCTTTCTTGTATTATTGACTTCTGAAGGAAACATAGTTTTTTAGTGGAAACAGCCACAATACATAGCAATATAATTGTTAATAGTCCTCAAGTTATTTGACGCATATGTCAGATTTTATTCATAATATCTCCAGTTCTATTTATCGTAGGAAATCTATTTTGGTCTTGTTAGAACCTTAATTAGATGTGTTTTTTCCTGGCGTAAACAATATATAGGGTGCCATTAGGAATAAGAGAGAAAAAGTGCATTTTGTATTTTTTTAACACACTGTCCATATCTCTACGGAATGCATGGCACAGAAAGATAGCGCGTTCAGAAATCTATAAAGCGAGATGGGAAAAACTCGAGTTATTAAGGATGGTACGGTCATTTTGGGACTCTGTATCCTCAGATACGGACGCCAAAACTGCTTTCATGATTCGTTCGATAAGACTAGAACACTCGTACGCACAAAATAAGTTTGAACTTCTACTTTTGCAGCGTTTCTCACAACAGGAAACCAAAACAAAAACAGGCTAATGAGAATTTCCCCCCCCATTAACAAAGAGTGGTAATTGACTTGAATTTGCCGATTCAGATGACTAATGCTTACCAAAGACTTTGATAATAAATGAACCATATAGTGATACACTGCGCAAAACTAATAAACAATTATCAACACAAAACTATCGCAGTTCAAATTTATTATTATCGTTTACTCAACTACCACACAGGTCCTATAAACGCAACAACGAAAAAACGGTGGGTTTATTCCCGCAATTAAAATTATAATTTAAATTATAAATTATTCGAAGAAGTAAAACCCACCATAACAGCTATTGATCAATTTTTTTCCAAGGCAAATAAAGTTTAATATTTAACGTTTGGTTTTAAATTTACTTGTTGTAGCCTGTTCAACAAATGCTTACGTTCTTTGTCTTAAACTTGTCTCATGTGCTCAAAAATACATAAGTTTCGAAATGAAGTATTTAAATGATTGAAATGTAATATTTCAGCTACTTCAGAATGGTTCCCCTCTTTTACGGGCAAATTTTTCTCTCCTGCGAGTGACGGCTACTGAGGGATTCACTACAGTAGAACTCGTGTGTAACGAAGAGATTAGGACCAACGAAAATGCTGGCTGTAAAAAGCCTTGTTTGTATTTCCAGAAGTCTTCCGTTGAATGACTTCCGTTGCTCACCATTACTCCCACAAATGACTTCGAATCGAAAACGAGAGCTTCTTTCTTTTGGACTAAACGGTTTTGAGGATAGCTTTTCTCTGTAAATTCATAGCTAAGTTCTATGTGTGAACAGAAAAACAGTTACCACGAGAAATAGTTGAAAAGCAAACAACTAGTTTGTCCATCTATGGTTACCTAAATCCCCTGGAAATATACTTCACTGCTCTTTAGTATGCTAAAGCTATATAATTTCTATAATCTTTGCATATTTAATCAATCTGTATTTCATTGATTCAAACTTTTCGTTTAAATCATGGCTACAAAAAATAAGAAGCGGCTTTATTTCATTCAAAAGCATAGTACACACGGAAAAATCATTTCATGGATGCATGAGTATGATGAAAAAGAATATAAAGCCAGCAATGTTTAAAAGCATTCTCGAATTTTATGTAACAAGAGATTTATATGCTTTGTTGAAGTCAGTGGAGAAATAAAACCGTATGTTTTTGTCTACATTTTTACAAAGAGACACGAAAAATGCATCATTATTCCTTCAGATGACTGTCAAAGTCCCTTTACTTGGAACTATAGAAATTTGCATTATATCGCTATGCATAAAATTGAAGCATATCAAGAGATAATAACAAAGAACTGAACAACGCACAAAGACTTCAAAATATTGAAAAGTTTGCATGAAATATTCCGCAGTTGAGGATTAAGCATTAAGAGTCGACGACAGTGTTCTTAGTATGCGAGCGAAAATTGACGAAGAAAACCTAACGATGTTTATGTATCATTCTCTGTATAAATGAAATTTTATGACAGGAAAAAGTAATAGGTTTACTAGAACGTGCGACACACTACGCGTAAATAATTACACCATAAAAATAACATGGTCGCAGTTAAAACTTTATTTAACGGCTTATAGTCATTTCGAAAGCATTCCAGCTTTCTTCTTCAAAGCTAAAGTAACACTGACTTATACCGCATGTGATAAGTCCTTTGGCGTAAACGCACTGGTCATAAATCAATTCAAGGAAACCTGTTGTGGGTCTGTAGCTGCATCTCTTGCCATGGGATGAAAGAAGGTTTTCCAAATTGATGACATATAGAGTTAAACGGGAGTGGATCGTTAACTGAGATATTAGAATTAATAAGAATATGAAATGCTTCAAAGAACTTGCGATCAGGAAGTGAAAAACTTTTTCCATCAAATGTGCCTTTTCAAAACAATTATGACCAACTTTCCAGGGATGTTTGGCCAAAGCAGATTTTTCCAGTTGTTGTTTACGCACGTAGGCTTCATGCTCTTTAAGACGAAATCGAAGAGCACCTCGTGTTTGACTTATGTAAACCTAATTGCACTGGCATGGGACCATACCCGTATCCAGAGGGGGATCTTAGGGACCGGTCGCCCCGAAACTAAATTTTTAATGGGACTTGGCTACGGACTTGCATGCTGTAATTGTATCGATACATGCTGTAAAAATTTATGAACCCCCGAAATTAAATCCTGGCTACGGTCTTGCATGGGATGGAGTAAATTCCAAAATAGTTGCAATCAGGAATAATGTCTTTCAGTTTAGAAAAGCTGAGTATATTGATTGGTGCAAAAGCCAAATGGAAATTAAATCTGCGGAGTATGGGAGAGATTTTAGAAAACATTTTTGGAACGAAAGGAATGTAGATGGGATAAGGAGGAGCAGAATCTATGGAGAGAGTACTAGACAGCTTAGGTCTAGTACGTTACTTTGAAGCGCAGTAATAATGCTGGGATTGTAACCACGGTCCCGAGCGATGTCAAGAATATGGTTGAGTTCAATCTTGAGTAAAACGTCGTAAGAAGAAAATTTCAAAGCACGTGAAACCAACCAGTAAAACGTGCTCATCTTTTGGCTTTGTGGATGGGCGTAACAGCAAAATGTATCCTTCCAAATTACCTTTCATAAGAGTAATCTCACGATTACTACACGTAATTCAGTCAATCTCCATATACAATTTACCTATGAAGAAAAAAAGAAAGGTTCGATACCTTTCCTTGATTTTTTGGCACACAGATCGCCGTCTGGATTTCAAATTAATGTGCATCGGAAACATTTTGCTGTTAGCCTCCCGCCGCATGCTGCTTCCGCCCATCCACAAAGCCAGAAGATAAGCACGTTCTACTGGTTAATTTTACGTGATTTAAAATTTTCTTCTTCCAACGTTCCACTCAAGATCGAACTTAACCATATTCGTGACATCACTCAGAATCTTGGTTACAGTTCAAGCATTATTAATCATGCTTTGAAGAAAGTTACTAGACCCAAGCTGTCCAGCACTCTCTCTCTCTCTCTCTCTCTCTATAGATCCTGCTCCTTTTTATCCCATCTGCATTGCTTTTGTCCCAAAAATGTTTCCTAAAATCGCTTCCATCCGCTGCAAATTTAATTCACATGTGGCTTTTACACCAATCAACAAACTCGGCTTTCAGAAAATGAAAGACATTATTCCTGATTGCAACTATTGGGGACTTTACTCTATCCCATGCCAGTGTGAACAGGCTTACATAGGCCAAACACAACGTAATCTTCGGTTTCGTCGCAAAAAGCATGAAGCCTACGTGCGTAAACAACAACTGGAAAAATCTGCTTTAGCCAAACATCCTCGGGAAGCTGGCCATAAAATTTCTTTTGAAAAGGCCTATTTGATAGAAAAGGTTTTTTTGCCTTCTGATCTCAAGTTCTATGAAACCTTTTATATTTTTCCTAATTCTAATATCTCAGTTAACGAGCAACTCCCGTTTAACTCTATTTCATCGGTTTGAAAAACTTCTTTCGTCTCATGGAAAGAGACGCAGCTATGGACACACAATCGATTTCCTTGAATTAATTTATGACCAGTGCGTTGGACTTTTCACATCAGTGTCCGTAAGTGTTATTTTGGCACTGAAGAACGAAGCTGGCATCTTTTTGAAATCGCCATGGGCAATTAAATGGATAAAGTTTTAACTGCGAGTATGTTGTTTTTATTGAATAATGCTAGGTTTGTTATAATTTCATTCCAGAATCCTTCTATTCAAGCTAATCGAAAATTAATGCTTCTAAAATAATCAGTACAGAGTATGCCATCCATATCCTATGAAAAATAACCCACAATACTAGAACCTAACACTTTTTTTAGTTATTATTTGTCTGGAACATCATCTTTCTGCGTAAGAAATACATAATATTTTTAGTATAATATTTATAATTTGGTTGTGTGTTAGTCTAGCATATCAAGCAACACGAACTTTTTCATCTAAGAAATCAAACTCCCGAATATCGAGTGGTGGGAAAATGGCAAACTCTCAATACCAAGGTAAAACAAATTCGGATTTTTCATTTGGTAATTGAATGTGTTACCCCTACGCTACCGTACAGCTTCGAACCGATAACTTCCAAGAGACTAACTAATGTTGTATCTAGTGTATGGACTTTCTCTGTGAAAGAGGATAGCTTTGAAGGTTTTCTTTTTTTTTCGAAGAACATCTAGTCTGCGTTAACTTGGGCAGCGTTTGGGGATTTTACACTCCAACCAACGTCCACTTAGTTAATTCCCTTCTTTCTATCCATTCAGGAAATATTAGAGACTTCTACATGAAAAAAAAAGTGGTTGATTTCGAGGGATTGTATCGTATACGATTACGTGAAATTTTATTATAAAAATTCATCGCTATTTTAAAGTCTATCAGTCAGAGACAAATCGCTACAATATATGAATTTTAATATCACAGAAAGGTTAAGCGATACGAATTTACTGGCAAAAATTTGAAATGTACCATGCTGAAATTCCGCCGAAAACTTTGAAATATTGGCTGCAATGAAAACGCCGCTAACATCATCGATTCCAATTTCACCTTAAAAACCAACTCTATTATTTATTAAACTGATATTTAATCTTCGAAGAAAGAACCTGAGCTATGCTATTTAATACTCTAGCGTTTGCATTGCATTCTGAGCTTCGAATTAGATTTAGCGATGTCATTCTTTTATATTTCGGAGTGATGTCATTTTTCAATTAACGCCGCTAAGTCCGAAAGTCTTATACATTTTTGATAAAGCAGTTACTTTACATTCAAGATGTGCTGAAGGAAATACAATTGAGAATTTATGTGTGCCAACATTTAACAACTTTATTATGCAATGATATTAAAGCCTAGAGTCTCTATTGAAGGGGAAATATATTTTTATTTATATAATAAATTGATTAAGTCTAAATAATAGAGATCAAGTATTGAATTAAGTATCTATATAATCTATAAGGGGAAAAACGGCATTACTGCAAAGAAATTTCATTGAACAGTCTAGTAGCTAATTAATAGAGAAATATTACGAAGCGCAATTAGCAATGAACAGTTCATATTACACAGCGGCTAATAGTAGAATAAACTTACATATTAACAGCTCCATTACATGTTTTTCAGCCCATTTCAATAAAAAATAGCATAACAAAAACAGAAAGGATATATTGAGTATGCGAACGTACTGTCAAAAAATGGAAAAGTAATATTACTACAATGAAAGATAAAATTTGTCATTTGTAATTGACCATGAAAGGGGAAATTCGCGAAGGGAATTCACTAAGCTAATTAGGTTCATATATACTCACATTTTTTTACACAGACGCTAGAGTTCTTTGACACATAAGAGCCGGAACAAAGAAGGAAAGGTCGTTTCTCTGTCTGGTTCTGATTCTATTAGGTCAGAGAACTCTAGTCTGAGTCAAAAACATGGGTATTTGAATTTAATTACCGTTACTATTAAACTTGTATTACATATCTTAAATGAAAATTCAGTATACGAATAAAGTAGGCTGCTCTACAATTCCGATCGTAGCTTTCTCTTCGATTATCTATCATTAATTACTATCTGACATTTCACGTTTTAGTTCCTTTTATAGACAGATATCGATAAATCTATTTCCATAAAAGAAAAATGAAGGGGAGAATGAAAGCATGAAAAAATACGATTTTGCATCATTATGTTATATAATAGGTTATAAAACCAAGAAGTTCTGAACAAATTCAGATTAAAATGAGTATCATTTATACAATAAGAAGAAGAATGCATATTATAGAGAGATAATAAGAAGTGAAAAATTTAAATTACTCCAATCAGCACTAGAGGGCAACCACGAAGTAGAGGTCTAGCGTAAAAAAAGGATGGATGGATGATCAACAATCTTAAACAAGACTAAGGACAGAAGGAAAAAAGATCTGTGAAAACAGAGATGGAAATTGCCGTCCATGTTGGCTTCCAGTCTCCAAATCCGAGAAGGCATTTAAATGAATGAATGAAGGAAGGATAATTTAAAAATATTGAAAAATGTTCTTAAAAAGAAAAAATTATATTGGCATCAAACTCATAATCAAGTTCTTTAGAAAGATTCTGGGTAGTGTTCTTTAGCGAAATTCATATAGGCGTAAAGTTAATGGGCCCGTAGGGCTCGAGCCCCCCAATAAATTTTGATAAGGGTTTGGGCCCCTCAATAATTTACCAATATTTTTTAAAAAATGCAATTTTAGTTAGTTTGCGAAAATTATTTTGGCGCATTTTCATACATTTTTTTTTTTTCAAAGCCCCCATTTCCTTGCTAACTGTATACCAATTGAGCTTTTTTTCTTCAAATTCAAACGCTGATATTACTTTATGACCTTCGTTGATGACCAACAATTAGGAAAGCTATTTTTGTATCTTGTGTGGTGGGGGCTCAAACGGGTATATTAATAGAGTTATATATATATTCAATAGCCCATCCCGTCCAACACACGCCCGAGGGAGTCGCTGTCAAAGAAGGGATCACTTTGAACTAGGGGCTGTACTTCGAACACTCCTAAGTGAAAAAAACACCACATGCAGATGTCTGTGATTGTCATAGGCGTAGAGTTTTTATAATTATTTGGGTGGGTAGAGGCAAACAGATATTATGGACATTTATACATTACAATATGTGTAAAATTGCAATTTATTTCAAATTATTGGTGGGGCGGGCTCCACGGGCCCATATAACTCTACGCCTGTGATGGTCGTGTTGTACCCTTTGCATTGCCGACCTAAAATGGAAATGATTTTTCGACTGGAAAATGGGGGTAGGGCAGTGCCTATATGCTTTTTACAAAGGGGAAGGTCTAAAAGTTGCAGGATGAGCTCAAAGAGCTAAGCCTTCATTAATGTTTTAATACATTTTATTAATATATTTAAGGATACTGGGTATCTAAAACTAATATATTTAACATTAATGAATAAATTTCTTAACCCTAAATTTTGCATTAAAAATTTAGAGATATACTAAAATTTATATTTTCTTTTATCCCTTCCAGTAGAGTAGATGAAGATTCAAATCTTTAACGAAACAATACAGAGTTTCACCAGGAGATTCCATAACAAACAGTTATTTCGACACTGGCGTAAGGTTTAAAAACACGACGTTTCGGGAGCCAACTGCTCCCTTTGTCAGGTACCTTTGTAACGGCCTGTATCAGGTGTAAAAATATTATAATCAAATGGATGATAATAAGTAATGTAGTTCTAAATTTAAATTTATTATAATTGTAAATCTATTAATGTATATTTATTCAGCAGCAGCGTATTTTGGTTTTCAATATTAGTATGTTTGTTGAAGGGCAACAGTATAGAAAAAGTAATGTTAGCTAAAACTGGCAACAGTAACCAGTTAGCTAGTGAGTTGTTGATTTGTAACCGTACCGAGAAGTCGCACGCGAGTAGCTGTCTGCTAAGTTGTTCGTATAATATCCATACAAATCCGCTAATAAAAGTTGATGTTACGTTTAAATAACATTTAATTAATATGTCCTCCGAGTAATAATATATGTCGCCGGTAACATTGGTGACATTTATATTTGGTGACCCAAAATCGTGAACTTTTGCCATTTTTCTAAAGCATGCAAGAGTTGGAAACACGTGGCAGTTTCGAACAACCCGAAAACGCGGATAAATACGGAATGGTATTGAAATAAGCCGATATATGGACAGTAGTACCACGTGGAAAGAAAATAAAGCCTGATGTTCATCGACCGAGCCCGAAATGAACCGGATGCACACGGATTGACAAGCCAACGCAAAAACGAAAAATGGAAGTAGACAAGGTGAGCGTTAAAATTCCGTCTTTTTGGATAGAGAAACTGGAGATATGGTTTTACCAAGTGGAGGCCCAATTTAAAATAGCGAATATAACTACAGATGAAAAGAAGTTTAATTACCTTACTACTAATTTCTCAGCGAGAACCCAAAATTATCGAAAACATTTGGGATGTGATAAATAGAGATTCCAACGATAAATACGCATAGCAAAAATAAGACAGTTGAACATTTTTAAAGAAAGCGAAGGCAAGCGATTACGTAGATTAGTTACGGGAATCCAGTTGAGAGATTTTAAGCCAAGCCAGCTGTTACAGAAAATGCGATCGTTAGCTACCGGTAATATCTCGGACAATGTGTTAAAAACGATGTGGATGGAAAAATTATCAGATGCCATAAAGACATTTTAATTGTCAGCGATGCAGAGCTAGAGAAATTAGCAACCATGGCTGATAAAATCGTGGAAATAAATCCAAAATCCGAACTATGTCCCGTAGATGGCGCTAGTGCGATTTCTGTTGATGCCCTGCTTCAAAGAATATCGACCTTGGAGCGCGAAATTGCGAAAATAAGTGTGAGCGAACTGCATCGCAGTGCCAGGAGCGACCACACCAGGAAACGGAGCCGGTCAAGGAAGCGATTCAACCCCAGTTCAGGATTGTGCTATTCCCATACCAAGTTCGGGAAAAGATCCTTTCCCGAGGAGGGACCCTATATACCTAGTCCACTTCATCTTGTAAGGAAAAAAGATGGTACCTTCCGACCTTGTGGGGACTATAGAAGGTAGAATGAGAAAACACTACCTGATCTCTACTTGATTCCAAGAATAGAGGATTTCCATTACATCCTAAAAGGTAAGAAGATTTTCTCCAAAATTGACCTATTTAAAGCCTATTTCCGAATACCCATTATGGAAGAAGACAAATCCAAAACTGCTATCATAACACCTTTCGGACTGTTCGAGTTCAATGTGATGAGTTTTGGGTTGCGTAACGCACCATCCTCATTTTAAAGGTTCATTAATGAAGTGCTGCGTGATTTAAATTTCACATTCCCATATCTGGACGATATTTTGATTACGACTGCAACCGAAGATGAACATCACTTGAAAGTAGTGCTTGAGCGACTAAACAAATATGGTCTACTGACCAACGTAGCAAAGTCGGTCACGGGAGTAAGGGAATTAGACTTTCTTGGATACCTAATCACCCCTAAAGGATCTCACCCGCTCCCAGAAAAGGTGAAAACGATAATGATTTACAAATTGACGAAACTATTCGAAACTATGCGAATATTCCTAGGTATGATTAATTTCTACCGCAGATATTTGAAAGATGCAGCGCAAACGCAAGCCATACTCCATGAGTATTTGAAAAGAGCTAAGAAAAAGGATCGAAGAAAAATCAATTGGTCTGAGGCAGCGAAACAAAGCTTCGAAAAACGAAAACAAGATTTGGCAGATATAGCTTTTCTGACAGTCCCTAAATCTGAATTACCTCTGTCATTTTGTACAGACTCCTTAGATTGGGCTATTGGTGCGGGATTGTAGTAGTATGAAGAAAAGGGTTGGAAGCCGATCGCGTTTTTTTCTAAAAAATTAAATGACACACACAGAAAGCGTATAGCACTTATGATAGAGAGTTACTTGGAATATACCTTTCTGTTAAGCACGTCAAGTACATGTTAGAAGAAAGAAAATTTACAATTTTTAGCGATCACAAACCTTTAGTGTATGCATTATTACAGAAGAATGAAAAAGCTGCACCCAGACAAGTGAGACAACTCCAATTCATCTTTCAATTCTCGATGGATATCCACCACATTAGTGGAAAAGATAGTGTAGTTGCCGATTCGTTATGGCGAATTGAAGTCATTAACAAAATAGATTACGATCAGATTGCGGATGAACAGTCGCACGATCAAGAGCTGAACCAACTTCGGAAAAACAACCTGTCGCTGAAGTTTAAGCAATATCCGCTACCATCGGGAAAACGTCTTTGGTATGATATTTCGACGGAAAATATACGACCATTTATATCCAGACAGTTCAGAAAGGACTGCTTTCACCAAATTCACGGTTTGGCCCATCCTGGAGTCAAATGAACTGTTAAACAGATGCAGGCTTATCTGGACTGATATCAAGAAAACTGTTAACAAATGGACTAAGGCGTGTATTAATTGTCAGAAGAATCAAAAGACTCTGGGGCGCCCCGGAGGCTTTTCTGTGTTGACCATTATTTGGCAATTGTGTTATCCCTGTGAAGGGTAATAATATCTTACATCCTCATATACGGAGAAAAATGCGTTTGTTCTTGTCCTCATTCGTCTAGTAGGTCAAGACACCGCGGGCTCAACGCGGGGACCCTGGTTCGAGTCCAGGATGAGGTCCGCGCCTTTTTTTCTCCAAAATAAAAAAAGCTCTAGTTTGAGCTAAATATACGTGGGTGGCAAAAATTATTGTATAATAAATTCCCCCACGAAAAACTCACAAAAATCTCGCCCCGGAGGCTTTTCTGTGTTGACCATTATTTGGCAATTGTGTTATCCCTGTGAAGGGTAATAATATCTTACATCCTCATTTGTTTTGTTAAAACTTTCTCGAAACAGCAATTGATATATAAAAATATAAGTACAGTATTGGTTCATTCTTGGTATAATATTAATAATATGAAGTGTAAAATTAAATTAATGAAATTTTTAGTGAAAGATGGATGAAAAATGAAAATTGTTTAAAATTAAATTGCAATCGAACTTCGTTAACGCGAATAATCACGGCGACAAAAAAAAACTGTTCATGTTAAAAATAGTTTGCCCTATCCAGAAAGGACACAAAGGATCGTATTATTAACAAGTTGTTTATTTATGGGTTTCAGGAAATATTTCGTGTGAAAAGTATTTGATGTTAAGGGTGTTCGCCTTAACGAGGTTCGACTGTAATGGAATTTTTAGTTATAAAAGTGGATTGAAAGTGAAACTGATTTAAAATTAAATTGATAAAACTTTTAGCTGTAAAAATGGATGAAAAGTGAAAATAGTTTAAAATTAAATTAAGGTGTATGTATGCATTCGCGAACTTTTTTCTTTTTATTTAACAATATATTCAGTTTTTTTCATTAGATATATTTTTAATTAAAAAATAAGTGCAAAAATTAAGGCTTTGCGAAGGAAGTAATTAATTAATTAACAGCCGTTTTCAAATTTGAATCAATTTGACCAAATTTGAAATCAATCAATCAATCAAATTTGATGACTGATTCTACTTAGATTTTAGTATAATTTAAAATAGAAATTAAATATTCTCATCTTCTCAATGTGATATACCGGAATGATACTTTTCTTCCAGATCTGTTTTTAGAATGAAAATGCTATTCCGAAACTAATGCAAAAAGTCATTTATTTAGAGAAAAGTATCAAATGAGATTCTATTTTTGAAATAATATTTACCGTTTCGTACATCACAAGAAAAAATATATAGATTATAACGTACTTTTAAAATTTTGTAAATATGGTTATTAGAACTAGAGAAGTTTATTGTAAAACGGTATGACTTTCAAAATTAGTTTTCTAGAAAAATTATTAAAGATTTCGTACCTAATTTATATATTGAAGAATAGAATCTATCCATTGGCAATACTTTTTTTATCATAAACTTATAAATTAATTTCACAAATTTGCAAAATAAAACTCATTAATGTAACAATTCAAGTTATTTTTTAAGTGAAGGGATCCGTATAAAAATGTGGGCGTGATTTACATATAAGAAAATAAATAAAAAATAAATAAAATATAAATAAAAATTCAGAAAAAAATGTAAATTTTAAAAACCAAGAATTTAAGAAACAAAATAAAATTTTCTTTTTCTACTTTTCTAATGTATTCATGTATCTTATGAAAATTTTTAATGATAAAAATGTCATTAAAATTATATGTCAAATGTTGATATATTAGGTCAATATAAAAATTTCATAAAAAGAAAGTATTCATCTGTCCTGTCTCCCAAACTGTCGATTCAATTCTCTAACATAATTACATTTATTAAACAAGATCTATTAGCTGACATGTCTATCAATTTTTTTATCTATTAATTTTAAAATATAGTGCGCTAGAAAG
>QLNU02015360.1:124487964-124500047 GCA_006491805.2 Dysdera silvatica
CCAATTTCACCAGTAGCACCTTTTACCATCTTACGACACTTGGCTGAGGTGGGCTTACCATCATAGCTGCCAGCAGATTGGCATCGCATAGTGTTCAGCAATGATTCCCGCTTCAGTCTTGGAGCAGATGACCATCGGATCCGTGTGTGTGGAGATGGCAGGGATAGCAGTCCCAACTACCCTTTGTTTTACAAAGGCACACAGCCATTACCCCTAGTGCGATGGTGTGGGGTGCTATCTCATACGAGAGCAGAACGCCCTTAATAGTCCTGCGTGCAACTTTAACAGCTCAACGATATGTTGATGACATCCTGTGGCCGTTTACGTTACTCTTCATGACACGACAGTTTGGAGTCATTTTCCAACAAGATAATGCCAGGCCCCATATGGTTCGCATATCTGTGAGCTACCCCAGTGCTGTTGATACTCTTCCTTGACCAGCAAGATCACCAGACCTTTCGCCAATCGAACATGTATGGAATATGGTAGGCCATCAAATTCGGGCACCCCAAAATGTCGCAGATCTGCATCAACAAATGAGGAATGCCTGGCAGAATGTGTCACAGGATGACATTAGGAACCTTTATCACTCCTTACCCAGACGTACAAAAGCATGCAACGCCGATGGGCGGGGTTTCACCAACTATTGATTTGAACATTTAATGTGCAATTCCTAAACATTGATGGGTCCCACGGCCTTGAATTGTTTATCATTTCCTTACCCGTGTATGTGCTGGATGTACATTTAATTTCAATAAAAACAGATAATTCCTTCCATGATGCTTCTTTTTTTTTCAAAAGAGTGTACAATAAGACATATACAGAAATGTACAAGAACGTAAATAACTAAAACCTAATCTATAATTTCTAATTTGTATTTTTGCCGGTTGAAAAATACGAAAACAAAACTTATAAATAAGTTGACGTGGGAAATGGTTTCCCAACTTCGAACCTATTCGTCGTTCATTCATGGTGCCTGAAGATGTTGATGATGAATTTCATCTTCGACATGATCGCCATTATTTTGGACCTGAAATTGCATTGTTTCTTTCTTTGCATCAAGGAAAAATAAAAAGTGCAAAATTCACCTTAGATTTGCCCTAATTATTTACTTTTACTTGTTTTGGGCTCTCTTTATGTATATTCTGTTACGTAGCATCGTATTTTCCCCTGCCCACAGATTTTAGAACTACAGTGAAATCCCTCATTAACGGTCACTCGCGTGACAGAAAAATTTGGCCGTAAAAGAGGGGTGCCCATAAAAGAGGGGTTATTCTGAAGTAGCTGAAATATTACATTTCTATCATTTAAATAGTTCATTTTGAAATATGTATTTTTAAGGTATGTTAAGATAATTAAGATAACGAACGTAAGCATTTGTTAAATGTAACAAGTAAATTTACAACAAAACGTTAAATATTAAAATTTATTTGCTTTGGAAAAAAATTTATTAATAGCTGTTTGTTGGGTTTTACTTACCAGTAGTCCTTCTCCTTCGAAATGAATTTTTAATTGCGACATTAAATCCAGCATTTTTTCGCCATTACGCTTACAAGACCTATGTGGTAGTCGAATAAACGGTAGTAATAAATTTGAAGTAGGGTAGTTTAGTTTTGATAATTGTTTATTAGTTTCGTGCAGTGTATCACTATATGATTTATTTATTATCAAAGTCCTTGTTAAGCATTAGTCAATTGAATTGGCGACTCCGAGTCAATTGCCACCTTTTGTTAATAAGAGGGAGAATTCTCCTTAGCTCTTACTCGCTCATCTTTTATTTCTGTTATTACAGCAGCCTTCTTCTAGGAAAACAGTGCCTCGGCAACGGACAACTTTCCCAAACTATCTTGAACAATCAACAACTTTATTTCTTATCCTGTTTATCCTTAGTTTCTTGTTGTGAAAAACGCCATGGAGGTCGAAGTTCAATTTTGTTTGTATTTTGTCCATCGAAGTTCGTATTTTGTCCATTGAAGTTCGTATTTTGTCCATTGAAGTTCGTATTTTGTCCGTACAGGGGTTTGGTCTAATGGAATGATTCATGAAAATAGTGTCCGCGTCCGTGTCTGAGGGTGGCCACTAAGCAGGGCTTTTAAATACTTCATTGTAAATCAATTTCTGACAGGGAATTTTTATCTAACAGTAAAAGCGGAGTGACCGTATCTGAGAGGTGTCTGTTAAGAGGGTTTCACTGTATTTTTTGATACAGGATCCTTCTTACCATCTCTTGAATAGTGCATGGAGACCTTTTGGTGCTATTGTGTTTAAACGTTAGATCTATAGTGAGCTGTGAGTAGTGAAACTTCAATTTAATCAACCTATGCCTTCAATTAAGATTTTCAGCACATAGTTTTGTGTTATATTATATATATATATATATATTAACAAATTATTCGCTAATAACTACATATTGCCTACGTTTGTTTTATTCATAAATATATAAAGGAAAAGTACACATTAATAAACAATCAAATTTTAAATAAAAATAAATTTCTTCATTTCTTAATGATATATTGAAGATTTCTATATCCAAAATAAATTCCATCATTCTAAAAGTTATTTATTATGTTAAGTAAGAAAACTTTCTATCGTTTGCAGTTAAAGAAATTATTAAGTACATATATCCCATTGTTCCGTTAAGTTACAACCTGCGGATACGTAAACCAGTATCTCCTCAGCCACGTTTATTAATATTTCATTGATTATTTATCTTTGCTGAATTTGGCGATCCGTTTTCACATCAAGACTTAGGGAAAAAATGACAGCTGCTGTTGTGTCCCTACAAGAAATTGTTTATTTTCTACTTGATATAGGAGGGAGGAACTTGCGTCATCAGCATGCAAGTGCTTGTCTGTTTTTCATTCATCAACCTTCCACATCATTAAATTCAGCGCCATGAAAACTGAAGCACTCCTCCAACATTTATAGATTGTCCTCACAATTATACAGACGATTTATTTTCAGCAAGTCGCCTTTGCTGAAATTGTTTCGTTGCCCTATTTTTACGCCTGCTTTCCTCGGTATGATAACGGGAACAGATCTATTTTTGGCAAAGTCGAATTTTCCGTAATGCATGATGGACTCAAAATCATACACCACACTCAAGTTCTGAACCACAGCCCATGTAAATAGCTTGAAGTTGCCTTTAAATTCTGTAAAAATAAGAAAGCGTATTTGAAAAAATACGATTTTTCATAACTACATATCATGTAACTCATAATTATAACAACTCTGTACATGATAGAATATCAATAATTGAAATTATATCATCGATTAAGTATTTGAGTTCATTTTAGAAAGTGAGGATTAAAAACTGGGACTTATTTCAAATGATGGAGTGAAGGGCAATTGAAGATCGACAAAAAAGGTCAGACGAATAATTGTTTTAGATATCGGTCTAAAATACATTCTAATACAAGTAAAAAAAAACTATATAGAAAATTTTGGCGAAAGAACTTAATCTATAAATCAGTATAATTATTTTATATGACATGAAATTGAAAAGGAAATAAAATAAGTTGAGAAATAACAACCGCGTATTTCCCACGCTTTAAAAAGAAGGAAGCAAAGTGGGTAACAGGTGAAAAACAATTCACCTAATCTCACAGAATCCAGAGAGTTCGAAATACCACAGAAGAGATGGGCATCACAAAAGCATTACGAACGCATCATCCTCTACAACGAGCTTATAGTACTACGAAAGGACGCCTATATGTGAGAAATTAAAAGATTTGTGTCATTTTAGAAGAAAACATAAGTATGACGCTAAATTTGGGCGTGCAAAACGAGTTACTTGAGGAGTTGTGTAGTACGTTCAGGGACGAGTTAAAGCATATACTAAAGAAGCTATAGCGTAAGGTCTCATATTCTGTACGAACCTCTCAAAATTGCTTCTCCTAATGCTCAAGAAATATTTCGTATTTTTTTCAATTTAATAGCAAACTATATGGAGAAATGATCGTTTTTACGAATAAAGAAAATTATAAATGTACTAGAAGCAAGAATGACACAAAGAAAGATGTTGAGCTTGGCAAGATGTGCATAAAAAGTGATAAATTACACAAGTTGCCTTTTGAGGAGATCATTCCTAAGTTTTATTGAAAAAACTAAGGAGAAAAATATGTTGCAAGTTTTCATGTTTTATCGGCGTTAATCATATTTTAGTTCACAAATTTACAATTCATTTTGAGGTTATAAGTTTATTAAAGTAGTTTACACACATGAATCATATTCCGCAATTAAGCCATTGGGAAAGAATTTCTAGTATTTTCCTATTAAAAAGGTCTTCAAACTGAATAATTAAAAGCATATTTTTAAAGTTTAAAGAAATAACCTTTTCTTCTGATTTGTTTCATGTCTTGACAGCGTTCTTTAGATAAAAGAGGCCAGGAGTAAGTTTATCATCTCTACCATTGACAAAGTCAGCAACAACTTTAATATCGTGTTTAAAAAATTCTACAAAGAAGCACTTATTACTGAATACCATTCCAGCTCCACTTTTAAAGAACTGTCCGGCGATATTAATATATTTAAAAAAGTGTTATTGCTCAGCACAAGAGGTTGAATTTACCCATTGAACGTTACAATTTTCCGTACCTTTTCATCAATGTAAAATTCCATAAAAAGCCCGTTGGTTTTAGATTTGTTGCCTGCGGATCTTCGGCTTATAATAAATCTACTGTCGGTGCATTTCAATGTATCCTCAAGCGCATTCTACCTAAGAGAAAATCGGAAAAGGATTCCTTCAATATCTACAATCGCTGAGAAGTTTTAAATTAGAATTAACTCCTGTAACATACGGGATATAAGTGCATTTGATTTTGAGCATCTGTTTACAAGTTTGCCGCTAGACCATATGGATGAACTGAGACACTTTTTATTTTTAAATTATAGTGACGTAATTAATCTTGACAAAGGTCGCTGGACTAATCTATTTAACTACTATCTGCATGACAACGTGCTTTTTAATGGTGCTAAGTTCTTCAAACAAATTAAAAGAATCAATATAGGTTGAACCTTCTCTACCTCCCTCTCTAATATTTTTTTGCACTTTCATGAGCAAAAACAGAGGCATTTGGATGTTACAGCCTTTAGGTATATGGATGACATTATTTTTTTCGACCGTCCAGATTTCCATGAATTGGTTAATGTCATATATCCTACAGATTTCAAACTGAAGAAGACAAACAATGGAAATTACGTTAATGTTTTAGATCTCCATATAAAACTGGTTAAAGATTCCGGTGCAAGGACTTGCATCTATGACAAAAGAATGGATTTCCCTTTCAAAGTGATCACGTTGTCTAGTTTCGAATCTAATATAAGCATCAAAGTTCAACGCAATATTATTATTTCTCAATTAAAAAGAATCCACAGAATTTGCCTTGAAGACTTAAGCCTTTTAGAAGCTATTAAATTGCTCGAATGCAGACTGAAAGGCAATCTAATACCGGAACGTTTTATTGCTTAATTTTTAATAGGTTCAAAAAAATAAAAAGATTGCTCTGAAATCTGTCCATTTTGGAGGCTTTCCTAACGCTTTTGGCTTCCTTAGCTTTAGGCTGGCAACTTTGCTTCCCTGTTGCCCTCCCCTCCACTCTTTTCCGTTTAAGCCAAACTTTGTTCACACCTTGTTCGCTGTATCGTTATTCCGTCTGCATCCCAATGTATATCCCCCAATTTTTTATCATTTTCATAAATTTTATTCGTTTTAATTCGGCTCGTTTTTTGCTCCTGAAATGTCGTGAGGCGTGGAATTTTTTTAGCTTAAGCTGCTTTCTATACAGAAACATTCCATTGCTGAAGGACCACGTGCTTGGAGCCTCCCTTGAAAAAGTTCCTACACGTGGTGTCACTTTTTTCATTTTCCATTTATTATGCTATGTTTGTCGAATTCTCTCCGTTTCTTATCTCAAATTTTTGGGTATTAATCACTTATTGTATTTTTGTGTTTCTCATGAAGTTGTTAAACTTATTGGCAGTGAAAATATTTTTGCTAATTTATTGTTATTCTGTTTTTATTTTTTATTTTTAATGTTTTTACTGTGTTTCTGCTATCTCTATTTCTGTCAATTTCCTGTCATTTCAATTTTTCATAACTTTCTTACATTTTTAAAAATACTGTTTTTATCATAAAAAATGCACTTGCTTTTGCGCAGTCACCTTTTATGAATTGCTTATGCTTCTTTTTTTTAATTATTTAATTTTTTTAATCCTTTAATATATAAGTATAAACATGTATTTATTTTTACGTTTTTCATATTTTCCTATCATTAATATATATATATATCATCATCATCATCATCATATTCAACCATTATCTATCCACTGCTGGATGAAGGTCTCTCCAAATGCTTTCCACACAAGTCTATCCTGGGCCATTCGTTTCCACGTCACCCCAACCTGTTTTCTTATTTCATCCACCCATCTAGTTTGAGGACGTTTTCTAGGTCTTCGGTGGTCTCTTGGAATCCAGTTCAGAATTTCTGTTGTCCATCGTTGATCAGTTCTTCTTGCAATATGCCCAGCCCATCGCCATTTCAGCCCTTTTACTTTAACAATGATGTCCTCTACTCTAGTTTGCTCTCTCACCCAAGTGTTTCTTTTTCGATCTCTCCTAGTTATTCCAAGCATGCACCTCTCCATGCTCCTTTGCGTTGTCTGTAACTTTCGTATTGCTCCAACTGTTAGACTCCATGTCTCTGATCCATAAGAGAGGACTGGCAATACACACTGGTTGAAGACCTTTCTTTTTAGACACAAAGGCAATTTCCCCTTCAGGATAAAACTGTTTCTTCCAAATGCACTCCAGCCAAGTTTAATACGTCTGTTGAGTTCTTTCATAATGTTGCCATCCATTGAAATCAGCTGGCCAAGGTAAATATATGAATCAGCAATTTCTAGCTCAGTGTTGTCAACTTGTATTTTTGTTTCCTCTACAAAATTATTGAACATGATCTTAGTTTTTTGTAGGTTCATCTTGAGTCCAACTTCTTCACTTCTAGTTGAGAGCTCTTGTACCATGTCTTGGAGTTCTAATGGGTCCGTTGAAAAAATAACAATGTCATCAGCAAACCGCAGATGATTTAAATATTCACCATTTATTTTTATTCCCTTGTTATTCCAATTTATCAGCTGAAAAATCATCTGTAAAGCAGAAGTAAAAAGTTTTGGAGAAATGGTATCTCCCTGCCTCACCCCTTTGCCAAGTTTGATAGTTTTGGTATCTTTATGTAACCGAAATTTTGCACTTGCATTTTTATACACACGTTTCACCATGTCAATGTACACATCCTCAATGTCTGTTGATCTTAAAGAGTTGATGACTGCTGATGTTTTAATAGAGTCAAAGGCCTTCTCATAGTCAATAAATGCAACACACAATGGAAGTTCATATTCATGTGTTCTTTCAATTAATTCTCTTAATACTTGAATATGGTCCACTGTACTGAATCCACTTCGAAATCCAGCTTGTTCTCTTGGTTGAGCTGCATCTAATTTTTTCTGCAGGCGATGTGTTAGCACTTTTGTGAAGATTTTATAAATAGCAGGTAACAAGCTAATTGGTCGGTAATTTTTTAAATCCTCTTTATCACCTTTTTTATGCAAAAGAATTACTGTTGCAGAATCCCATTGGTTTGGTATGTTACCGCTGTTAAGACATTTGGTAAAGAATTTTGCAAGTATGTCTTCTACATATTCTCCAGCTTCTTTTAGGATATCTAATGTAATACCATCATCACCAGGGGCTCTTCCTTTCTTCATATTTTTTATTGCAAATGAAACTTCTTCTTTTAAGATTTTAGGAGCTGTTCCTTCGACTATTTCGGCGTCTTCGTTTAATCCACTGTTACTTTCATATAGTTTTTTGTAGAATTCTTCAACTCTTCTAAGTATTTCTTCCCTATTTCTTGTTACGGTGCCATCCTCTCCTTTTAATGCAATGATGTGTTTCTTCCCAACAGATAAACTTCCTTTAACAACCCTAAGGCTCTTGTTATTTTCAATGGCTTTCCTTACTAGCTCACAGTTGAATTTTCTTATGTCTTCTTTCATGCTTTTGCGCAGAGTTTTACAAAGTTCTATGTACTCAATCCTGGAACTGGTATTTCGATTGTCCACCTTCATATCTCTTCGCCTTTTCATGAGCTGTTTCGTCTTCTCAGATAATTTGCTATTGTGCTTTTTACAGGTTACACCACCAATTTCCCCAGCAGTTTCAACTATTGTCTTAACAATGTTTTCATTTGCTTCTGAGATATCACTTTCATCAATAAGTCCTTCCAGTGCAGAAAAGCGATTTTTTAATTCCAACTTGAATGCCTCGGTATTTTCTTTTAATTTCTTTAAATCCACCCTCTTACTTACTTGTTTCCTAATGAGCTTCTGTCGTTCTAATTTAGTATTTAAGTGCACTTTACATCTCACCATTCGATGATCACTTCCAGTATTAAATCTGTTCAGTACACTGCAATCTTCAATAATTGATTTCTTGTTTGCCAGGATATAGTCAATTTCACTAGTTCCCCCATTTGGGTGTTTCCATGTCCATTTTCTTTGCGGTTTCTTCTTAAAAAATGAATTCATGATGCTAAGGTTTTCAGCTTCTGCAAATTCGATGAGTTGATCGCCACGTTCATTCCTTTCCCCATATCCGTATTTACCAACCGATGTCTCTCCTTGTTCCTGTTGTCCAATTCTTGCATTGAAATCCCCCATGATGAGCTTGATATGTTGTTTCCCTTTGGTGTGTAACTCTTTGATTTCTTCATAAAATTCTTCAACCTCTTCGTCGGTATGGCTTGATGTTGGTGCATATACCTGTACTATTTGAAGTTGGTATCGCTGGGTTAGTTGAACAACGAGCCTCGCTGCTCGATCTGATGTACTTTCAACTTCCAGAAGACAGTCTTTAATTCTTTTGTTGATTAAGAAGCCAACACCACTTGTTCTTCCAGTTTCCGTTCCTCTATAATAAAACAAATGTCCACTTTTAAGTTCCACCAACTCTTCACCTTTTCTTCTAACTTCACTGAGTCCTACAATGTCCCATTTGATCTTGTCAAGTTCTTCTTCCAATTCCTGAAGTTTTGCTTCAGAAGCAAGGGATCGTCCATTATACGTTGCCAAGGTCAATAACAAACGGCAGCCTGGGCCATTCCAGTGATTCTTAGCACCCCCTGCTTTCATGCCACACTGACCGCTGCCTTGATCAGGAGCACTCCAGCACCTGGAGACTAGGGGCCATGGTTTCTGGTGTGTCAACATAATGGAGGAATTAGCCATAATTTCACCACGCTGGCTAGACGGGTTGGTGAATTAGCCCTCCCCTTCCGCCTTTCTATCCGTGTAGCAAATATTAATTTGCCACATAAATAGAAAGCTCAGCCTGCACCACTTGAAGGCGGGGTAGGACACTAGGTTACTGGCCTGGCCGGTTCCACACATCGTCACATACGTTCAGCGTGTGGGTCTCCTTCCAGTTAGATACCAGCAACCCTTTTGCAGGCCATATATATAATACGTTTTACAACGCGAAATTTTAACGTTTAAATATGAAAGCAATACGTTTCCGTAATCATACCTGAGCAAGTATTCTAAAGGAGATTTTGTGGTAGCACCTTAATTATTTATAGCCAACAATATTTATCCAGTTTCCCTTAGCATATCCTACAGTATAATATTAGTTTTACACCTCTTTGGATTTCCCGCACTCTTACTTTTAACTCTTCATCACTGTCTGACATTTTAAATGACCATGCTGACCATACGCACGTTTTTAAATTTTTAAAAAGTACTGGCTTTTACTACAGTCTTTGATTTTACCATGTTTGGCGCAGTATAGCCCAGATGCTCTTGCGCCATAAAAAAGCCAAACAATCAATCAACCTCTTTGGATTTCTTTGAGTTGTCAAAGAGATTTGTTATCGTATCGAATAAATAAATAGTTGTACGGACTTTCAAAGACATTTTTCTCCTATAACAAAAAGCTCTAGTCTCAGCTAAAAATGTGGGCGTCGGAATTATTAAGTATAATAAATTCTCCACAAAAAATCACGAGAAACTCACTCTGGTGGCTTTATGTGTTGACCATTATTCGGCAATTGTCTTAGCCCTGAGAAGTGTAAAAATATCTCATAAAGACATTTATCTCTTTATTATTTGCATTGTCAGCGAAACTAGGAAACAAACACTGCGAGATTTCTTACTTATTCATGAAGGAGATAAAACAATTTGGTAGATAATATTTTTATTGCCCTAGAGAGAGTACCTTTATGCCACTGAAGATACGCACAATAAAAGTGTGACTTTGAATCGCAGTGCATTTCTCTCCCATCAAATTTTGACATCCAGCATTCGAGCTACGAAACTCCGCCTTATTCCAGCATAAATTTGACGCAGCAACTCTTTCTCCCGCTTTGCAGAATTTTCAAAGTAATAGTCTTTCTTACCTGCATACTCCAGGCGTTGTGCGCAAGTACTTCAAACACCCAAAACTCTGAGAGTGCGCGTAACAGGATGTATCAAAACAAATCATTGAATTTCTGAAAAAATAATTCTCTAATTTTTTTTTATTTTTGAAGCTAATATGTATCAGTTAGAAACCCCTTCAACACTGAAAGGCGCGATCTCTGAAAATCCTATTCCACTAGAAAACGAAAATTCGGAAACTTACCTGTCAGGAAAACCATTCCTCTATATCTTGCTCGCATCTGTTTTGGCATCTGTTGGTGGAATTTTATTTGGATATGACATAGGTAAGTAAATTTTTTTTTTGACATTGTCTTCTTTATTCGTGTGATATTCAAAAAAAAAAAAAAAAGCTATTCCTGCGAGTCTTTCAAAAATAAAATTTTCTGTGTCGTTAATCAATTTGGTATATTTACAAGCGACACTATACGCGTGGTGTGTCACTGTAAGTCTGAAGTTTATTTATACTTAACTCAAATCCTTAGCCGGGATTTAATTCGGAGGGGTTCAGCATGTATCGATGCAATCATAGCAACATGCAAGGCTTTAGTCAAATCCCATTAAAAATTTAGTTTCGGGGGGGGGACCGGTCCCTAAGATCCCCCCTCTGGATACGGGCATGACTTAACTAGGGCAAACGAAGAAACAAGTCCAATTAGTGAACCTAGATAGGCGCCTGGGGCCAGTGGAGTCTTAACGGGGAGCCCATTAGGCTTTGACCCCAAAGGGGCGAAGTTCGTTTATTATATATTGTATTTTTCTTTATTGCAAAAATTTAGAAATTTAAAAGTTAGCCAAAAAGGGGCCCCGAATACGTTAAGACGTCCCTCCCTTGGACCGCAAACGTCCTAGGAATTCATTCCAATGAAATGTGTGTTTATTTCCTTTGTTGTTAGACGGGAGGCACAGCCCACTTTTACTTTGTGCGAAGGAAGTTCAAATCTGACTTGGACCAAATGATGAAATCCATGCGCCAGCCCTGCGAAGAGATACAAAGCAATAAATACTACAACGTATCGTAAAATGATAGACAAAATATTGATTTTAGACGGCCCGAAAGAATTCTTTAAGATTTGCATTTATTTAGTTTTCAGCAAATGAACTAACCGTAGTTTTAAATTTTTCAATACAACACAAATGAATTTTATTTTGATACATGTGTGTTCAGTGATGTGTATAATAAAGGTATGAAAACCTTCGAAGTGAGAAGTAAATTTACAAACGATATTTATAAATGATGTTCCGGAATATTTCTTTATTCGTCTTGTAAAAGACCCTTCCGTAGCGTAGTGGTAACGCGTTCACCTAGCACGCCCTAAGTCCGGGTTCGATTCCCAGCAGTATCAAAAAAAGAAAATAGAAAAATGCTTACTAACTAACTACTCGCTGTAGTCTAGGGGTTGATTCGCTAGGCCGTAACAAGTTTGGATTCCTCGTGTAAATATAGGTCCACTGCCCTACGGTGGCGTAGTGGTAACCAAAAAAGAAAATATAAAAGTGCTTATTGACTAACTGCTCGCTGTAGCCTATAAAGATTGGTTCCCTAGGCCGTAACAAGTTTGGATTCCTCGTGTAAATATAGGTCTACTGCCCTACGGTATCGTAGTGGTAAC
>QLNU02015360.1:124525146-124544637 GCA_006491805.2 Dysdera silvatica
GTGGAATTAAAGAACACTTATAACTTCCTGTAGATTGGTGTATAGTTGTACCACTGAATTAAAAATAAACATTAAAAATTATTTTGGGTATTTATTTGTATTAAAAAAAAAGAATTTTGTGTGACGGACCTAAATTTGTTGGCTAGTACCTTAACGCTTAAAGGCACTTAAGTGCCCGTTGCACCTGAGGTTTTATCTTGCAGTTCAGGGTTTTGAACGTCCTGTCGAAGTTGTTTTTTGCAACTGGAAATATAACCAGTAATGGTGATCAATTTCTTTATTGTAAGCTGGTGTTCTAGAGCCACAAGGGGTATGAAGGAGGATGCATATTTATTTTATATAAATCGAACACTACGCAGATTAAATTAAACAATGTCAATCAATCAACGTTTATTGGCGTAGTGATACCAACGCCGATGGTATGGCGTGATTAGATGGTGAAACGTTCGAAAGAAAATAAATATTTCTGCCTTCGGTGGGACCTGAACCCACGACCTTCCACTTGCCGGGCGGAGGCTCTACCCACTGAGCTACGAAGGACAATATATAATCTCTTTACGAACGTATATATATTGTTGCCAGTTATTTCGCAGAATGGTGTAGTACATAGACTACTATTTAAACCAAATTGCAAAGAGACTGGTATTAAATTGATCGAAATGCCCGTTGCAGCATATGTATTTATTTTATATAAATCGAACACTACGCAGATTAAATCAAACAATTTATAAATTATTTAATTTAATCAATTCGACATCATAAAATTTTAATTTTTGAATTTTGAAGAATTCTTTTCGACAAAATATTATAATAAATATTGATGCAACAACCCTAGTTTTAGTTGAGTATCCAGTATCTTGAATTTGAGTTGATAAATATTGCACAAAACTCCTAAGTAAAGTTATCTGTGATTCCTATAACAACAATATATCTGAAATGAAATTAATTATAATTTATAAACATAAAGTATACTCCTGTACATACAGGGTGATTCAAAAGTCAGTCCCCCCACTGTTAATTTTTTAGTGGGTTCAGGCAGATAAACGTCCTTTTGGGAAAGTTGCTTGTTGAAAAGGAAATAATTTTTGTTCTGTGTCGCGACTCACCCTCAGCACCAGGGGGCGCCCCACGGGGGCCAACTCCAAAATTTCAAATGGCAACCCCATCGAGTAATACATTGTTCTGAAGGTTTCGTCGAGAAAAAAATAATTATGTTTACAATATGGCGCTACGATGCCCATAGCACCAGCGACGTGTCCGCAAATCTCAAAATCGACCTTTATTCTCCTGGCTTTTGCTTACGCTAGTAAGGTCATAGGCAAATAACGAAAATTGTAGAATGTAAAGCAATGTGTGTTCTATCAGTAACAATTTTAAATTTCGTATTAATCCAATATGTAAAGTTTCAAGGATCGTTTAAAAATATCAATATTTTAATCCTCAAAAACTCAAATAAAAATATTAAAAAAGAAAGCAGTAAAATATTAAAAAATAAAAAAATTGAAAAAAGAAAGAAAAGAAGTTACCTTTTAATGAAGTAGCTGCTCAAACTGAATGGCTTGCACTTCTTAGCAGTTATAAAGCCGGGCCTGACTTAAGCTTTCTCTGACTTTTTAAAAAGTATGTGGAGTAATTTTATGGCACTCATCTCATATTCTTTGGCGTAGCACATTTATATTTTCAGATGGCGGTTCATAAACTACTGATTTCAAATGACCCCAAGGGTGTCATATCTGGGCTACGAGGTGGCCATTCCACGAACCCATGACAGCCAATCCACCTTCTTGGAAACTTGTTATATAGAAAGGTTCAAACATCTGTAGAAAAGTGTGGGGGAGCACCATCCTGTTGAAAAATAATGTTGGCAACTGCGTTTGTGTAATTTTCAACAATTTCAGTTAACAAATTCAGTTAACAGTTTTCTGGCACAATTTCATCCTGCAACATTTCTAAGTACCACTGTCCTGTTAACGTTTTGGTAAGAAAAAACGGCCCGACAACGCGATCACCCAAAATCCCGGCTCAAACGTTCACTTTCTTTGGATATTGTGCATTTCCTTGCCTGAACTCATGAGGGTTGGTATCATGCCAGTACCGGCAATTGTGACGATTAAGAGTTCCATTTATATGGAAACACCTTTCATCGCTGAAGCAGATTCGTCGCAAGATGTCATGGTCATCTTCAATTAACTGTAGCATTTGTTCTCAAAATTGCACTTTGCGGTCTGGATCGTCCTCATTTAATTCTTGATTGTTTGTTTATTTGTTTGGATTTTTTATGGCGCAAGAGCATCTGGGCTATACTGCGCCAATTTAATTCTTCATGGATTTGTATTTTATAAGGGTGAAATTTGTTTCTCTTTAAAATGCTTTGGGTTCTCGAGTACGAAATTTCATGGACATCTGCAACTTTTCGAATACTCTGTATCGGGTTCACAACGAAGTTTGCTAATACGTTCACTTGCATCTCCTCAGTTAGAACGGAAGGACGACCGGATCTAGGGGCTTCATTGACGCTGCCAGTGTTCAAAACTTCTTGAGAGTTTTTCGTATGTATTTTCGGTCAACAAGTTTCTCAGGATGTGCTTCATTAAATAATTGGGCTGTTTCGTGGAAATTCCGTTCAGCCTGGCCGTAAAAAAGAATGACATCTGTTCGGTGACTGAGTGGGCGACCCATTTCTTCAAAGTGTGTTCGTATAAAAAGGAATACTTTTTGTGAGGACGCGTGTGTGATTTCAAACAACTATTGTCGCTATGGAAATATTTTTATTTCAAACAACTGTTGTTGCTATGGAAATATTATTATTTCAAATAACTATTGTTGCTATGGATATATTTTAATTTCAAGCAAGTATTGTTGCTATGGATATATTTTTATTTCAAACAACTATTGTTGCTATGGAAATATTTTTGAGGATTAGAATATTGATATATTTAAGGGGTCCTTGAAACTTTCCTCATTGGGTTAACACGAAATCTAACGTTTTCGCTGATAGAACACACGTTGCTTTACATTCTATAGTTTTCGGCATTTGCCTACGACCTTACTAGCGTGAGCAAAAGCCAGGAGAATAAATGTCGATTTTGAATTTTGCGGACACATCGTTGGTGCTATGAGTGTCGAAACGCCATACTGTAAATATCATTATTTTTTTCTCGACGAGACCTTTAAAACAAGGTATTACTCGATGGGGGGTTGCCATTTGAAATTTTCGAGTTGCCCCCCGTAGGGCGCCTCCTGGTGCTGGAGGTGAGTAGCGACACAGGGCAAAAGTTATTTCCTTTTCAACAAGGAACTTTCCCGAAACGACGTTTATCTGCCTGAACCCACCACTACAGTGGTGAGGGGGTTGATGACTTTAGTCCGCCTTATTAAAGTTATTTAAGGCTTGATATAAACTCTCGTCTAAAATTAAGGTTATATTCAATGTTATTTCAATGGGAGAGATATATATATATTTTGCTCTATAACTCTCGATGTGTTTTATTTATATAAAAAAATCATTTTACAGAAAATTAAAGAGCTATAAACACTTAAAAAGATTAAAACAAATCAAATTTTGTCAGATCTCCTATGACGGAGAATCCACGGTCAAAAATGGTACAAAAATGAAAGATGAAGAGCAAAAATTCGTAAAAAACAGATTTAGGATAACAAATTTGCTTACATAAACATCAACAATTATTTTCTAATAATTACGCATGTTTACATGAGAAAATTTATTACTCTTATTCAGTTTTTTACGAATTTTCGTTTTCGACTTTCAATGTTTGCGTAAAATTTAATTGTGAATTCTCCTACATAGGATGCCTGAAGAAATTTGATTTGTTGTAATTCTGTTAAGTGTTAATATGTAGCTCTTTAATTTGATGTAAAATGTTTTTTTATAAATAAAGCACATCGAAAGCCAGTGAAATAACACTGGTATAACCTTACTTTTGGACACGAGTTTACTTGCAGTTTGCTAACTCGGTGTTTTATTATACTCTCTTCTAATGTTGCATTGCAACTTCGGTCCGTTCTTAGAGTTTTAAATTTGAGATAAATTTCTTTTTCTGAAGTATCAACAAACCCTGTGTCTGTACAGTGAAACTTCAGACGTGTGAAACTTCAGACAGTGAAACTTCAGTGTAACTTCAGACGGGAACTCAGGGTATCGGAAAAAATTTTTGCAGTATGCAGGTTTCCGTCTTATGGAGGTTACATGCAAAATACATACATAGTTAAATTCAGTGGTAAGAGATGACTGGATATGCTAATTGTTTTTATTTGTCTCATCTTGCGAACTTTATAACTAAATTTATTTTCCTTTTGATAAAAATATTTATTTTATCACTGCATTTTATTTTTATTAATTTTTGCACTATTTTTGTCGTGTTAGTAGTTACGATCAACATAATATGAATTTCCACGTTAACTGCACATGCCTATTCCATACAAAGCATAAATAATACTAAGCTTAAATTGTAACGATAAAGTACATAATTGCCCTTATTCCCCAATTTTCAATCAGTCCATTTTATATCAGGATTAAAATGAGAAATGTGCTGACGTATCAAGTATTCAACCTTTAATATTCACTCACAGTATGCAATTCTTTGATACATTAACTGTATTACACAAAAAAATTGTATGGTTATTTGCTAACGATTTTGTTTTATAATACACGTTTCAATTTCCCATACTGAATCATTCATTATGTTCATTGTTTTTGAATTATTTAGTTGAAGACAAAGTTTTGCATGTACTGTAAGTATACTAGAGCGCACTGGCGGATCCAAGGGGAGCGATGGGGCGATCGTCTCCTCCCCCCACCCGGAACAAAAATATATCATTTAAAATAAAATGAAAAGTGCCGAAAATTTGGCTAAAAAGAGGGATCGGAAACAAATAACACCTCCCATTGATAGATTTCTGGATCCGCGTTTGTTCTGGCGTACGTATAACTCGTACCCTAACGTATTTTTTAGATGCCCAGAAAATAGATTCGTGAACATTTTATCAGCCCCATAGTGATCACTCATTCATGGAAAAAGAAAAGAATAAGGGTTTCACTCTTCCCAGTTTCATTCTTTGTTAGCTTCCAGAAAATTCTTTTATTTGAATTTGCGATCTTCAAGAACAAACTAACTCCAAAACTAAGTATTTTTGAGACGTATTTTCCAATACAATTGGGAACTTAGGGTGCTTCTCTATATATAGATTTCACAAGGGATGCCTATTTGTACTACAAATTACTGTGAGTTTATCCATGAAGTGATAAAGTCGACATGAGTGACATTTCGTCCTGGTTAACAGTGAACGTTTTTATTTAAGTAGGAGTTGTGTTAGTGGCGGCTCGAGGTTGATTTTGAATCCGGGCGGCCTGACACAGATTGCTTTTTGGCGCCCCCTTCCTTCGGGAATCCCGAAATATTGTATTACAACTCTCTTTCCATTTACCGCTGAGACAATTTTCTTCTTGCTAGTGATTTTCCGCCTTATGCAGGTTTTTCTCTTTGACGGGACTGAATAGTACTTTCCGATACCGCGTTAGACAGTTTCCGTAGCTAATGTTAACTACCATTGACTTTTGAAGGGACCGCAAAAAAATTCCGTTTTGAGCAAGTTTCCGCTTTGTGCAGGTTCTGTTTTAGAAAGGTTTCACTCTATATGAAAAAAAAAGCCGACTGATGCTTGGTACTTACTGAAATTAAACCTGGATTATATGTATAGCAGCCCAAGGTGCTACTACACGGCTGGAAATTATTTGTGCTTCAAGCAGTAAGGATAACTTTGGTCCTTACGGCGTGAACGATTTAAATTTGCTACGCTGAGACCTAGTTCTTGAGGAACACGAAATTTTGTCCCCTAGGGATCTGACTCTCAGACTACTGTAGACATCAAAACAAAACACTTTCTACAGGAATCTAACATGGATTAATGACAAATGATAGATAAACGCGTTACTTCTACTCTATCTTTGGTTTACCATGAGATTGAAAGACGATAGTTTAGATTTTTTTTATGATATCAATTTTATTAGTTACATATTATCTGAATTTTGGTGATTTAGCTGGCTTCTGTCGCTCTTTATAACCGAAAATTTCGCACCATCGCATAAATTGCTACACGTCTGAAGGAAGATCCTGTAGTGGAATTTGAACACTTGCTTCCGGGTTACCATTGATACGTTTCATACACATATTTGAAATTATATCTGCGGCAAATTTTATATATAGACAATTTGATGCAAAAAAACGATTAATTTTGTTTCGGCCTGTTTCGCTGCCATATTCGTAAATGTCCATATTTGATATTGCGTAAAATATTCCCCGTTAATATATAATATATACGTTACGTTTTATCCTGTTTGAAGTTGAAATGTAAATCGTATTTATCTGAAAGCATTTATTCTCATTTCCAGGAAAGGAACGCCATACGCCACGAGGAAAGGAAATGGTTGAACGGAATCGTCCCATATACCATTCCCGGATTTTACGGTGACTTAAAATTATTCGTTATCTAAAAGCGCATTCGTTTAAATTCAGTTCAAAATACAAATATCTACCTTATTGATTTCAATATTCACGTTTTCAAATATTCGTCTTCCAAAATTTTGAGGAAAACTCATATTTTAAATAAACTTTCGTTGGATTGAGTTGTTTTGGCAAATGTTATGGAGAAATGTTTACGTAAGTTCACTTTCTCATTTGGTTTTGAGTGATATGTTACACTTTATTATTTCTGTATTAAAACATATCCAGCATTTGATGGAAAGTAATTACGTATTGTAAACAGGGATCGCATAAACATTATTAGTTAGTTTTTCAGTATATCTTGAAAGAATCACATCTCTTTCTTAGTGTCTCAGTTGCGTATGTGGGTCAGGTTTTACTTTCCAACTAAACGTTCCTTACTTGCATTGCAGTTTTCCTGTTAAGCGAATAGGCATTCCTAAATTCAGAATGTCGGTTATTTGAAATAAAAAGTACATGGTAATAAATGAACAAAGCGCGGAAGAGAGATAGAAAGAGTTTAGAATAGCCCACTATTTGTTTTCGTAATCGAGAAATATCAGTTGTAGTCCCAAATCCGTGGATTTTAATCCCAATGTTTACAGAGCGGAACCAGTTGCGCTTTTCTACCATTGCGAAGACAGGATGGGAAATCAGATAGCAGGTTACCATACTCCGAACAAGCAAACTCCGAAGATCACAATTTCGAATTATTTAAATCACAGCTCTATTTGATATGTATGAATTTCTGTTTTAATCTTAATAGAGTTTAATGATATCGTGTTTATAAAGCATTTCCCAATTTACACACAAATTTTGAATTTCTCAGGTCTCTACCTCTTTGAGTATTAATCTTAGTTTTGCATTCTCGTGGGTGCCATTCTTGGGTAGTCCTGAGTATCAGTACTGCATATATTATATTTTAAAACGACTTTATTTAGTTGCATATACAGTCTAACTTTGATTTTACGATACCCAGTGTAATGAATGTTTTTATTAGTCTGGACTGAGTAATATTGAGTTTATTGCAGTGGTGTGTTTAGTCCTAAAAAAAAGTAGCCCAGCGCTCTACTAAATCAGGGGTGGATCTATGGAATGGGAATCAGGGAACCCCTAACCTATTGATCTAATAGGGACAGAAATTATCATTATGTATGGGTTGTTGAGCTGGCATTGCAAGACCCCCCTAAATGTCTCTCTGGATTCGCACTACCAACAGCATATAGCTCCTGGGCATATAAGCTTAAAATAATAACATTGTGATACAAACGCACGTGTCCAAGCCGAACTAAATGTGGAATGCACTTCCGGAGTTTATAAAAAAAAAATTGAAAAATATAGCCAAAAGTCCGCCTTTTCGCCCTTGTTGCCTTCATCGTGTCAAGCAAAGCATTATGGCTTTTTCTATTTTCGTAACACAGTTTGATACGTATTCCCAGCTATAATTTCATTTAAATTCCCACGATTCTTAGTTGATTTATTCAAAATTTTAGGTTTATTGCTCTAAAAAATTTTTTTTCTTAACAGAATTGTAGAATCCACATATAGTTTATTTACAGCTTGAACAGAATTTTGTTTGTAAAATGTATGATTTCCCAAAATTTTGCCCTTGCGCCGCTAGACTGCTCTAGGCCTCGACTACATCCCTGGTCTAGTGTTATATTTTGCTTGATTTGACATTTTCTTTCCTCGATTTAATGATAACGTTTCGTTATTATCTTGTAGCTGCAAGTAGAATTTCAGTTAGAAAATCAACTTCAATTGAGTTTACTCTGAAGTTGATACTGGTATTAATACTGACTCAATACTGGTGAATTTAGAGAAAAATGTGTTCAACTTGGACTTCAGCATTTCCAAAATCGTAGTGAAATTTCACAATTCGACGATGATATCAGTAGTATAAATGTGCTCGGTGCACGAAACATAAGCAGAAAAAAAAAAAACACGACTTGCCAAAACATTGCAAAATATGTGTATGGTAATTATTTGTTGATGTTTTCCAAATGTTTTACCACCCTAAAACCATATTTGCTAATACCATTAACTAGATGTCAAGCTGAGAGTTCTTTCTCAAAAATGGCTTTAATAAAAAATAAACTGCGATTGACAGTGCTGCAACAAAGACTTGATGATCTTGACATCATGTCACTAGAGCATGACATTTCTAAAGAAATATGGTTCGACGATGTAGTGGAATTTTTTGCGAACCTCAAAGGATTGACGCAGCTAGTGGGGTGGGTTCGGGGGTTGAAAACCAAAGAACCCCTAAAAAGTATTACTTTTAAGATAGGAACATTTGAAAACATAACTGTCCTCCCCTATCCCCCGAAACCCCTTTCTGAAAAATGTTCTGGCTGCGCTAATACTTCAAATAAAGAAACAGAAATTTTAAAGATTGTAAAACCAAAACTCCTGAATTATTTGTGAATTTTGTTTTTAAGTACTCATTTCTAATTTTTGTTGTACTATACTATATACTTAAATATAGAGGTTGTACACTCTGTACACAGTATAAATTTCAATTACACAAGTATCAAACCTCAATAACTTTTATAGTCAATCGGGACTAATATGAGACACCCAAAAAAGTGGAGTTAATGTGAGACACCCAAGAAAAAGTATCAATTTTTAAAGTAAGAAAATTTGATTTGTGATCATTTTGCAGTCAATATATTAGTTTATTTATATCATGACAAATACACTCAAAATTTAAAAGAATATAAAAAAATTATAGACCTAACCTAACCTTACTTTTTTTATAAAAAAAAAATTCTGTCGGACTTCTAAACTTTTGTTGCGTAACATTTAAATAATAACTTAGGTGAATGTTTCAAATTGGGCTTTATTCAGTACGAAATAGGAAGTCTGTTTAGCCTTAAAACTTGCAATATGATTAAGGTAGCCTGAATTATAAACCACCAAACTTGGGGGGCTAATATGAGACAGTGCTCGAGGGCTGTAATATTGCTATTCTAACATATAGCGTAAAATATCCACCACAAATAAAAACAGAAAACGTTAAACTTTAATTGTGTTTTCGTTTTTATGTGTCATCTGCGATTTTTTTATTTTATTTCAATTCTTTTCTAAGCCTAATTGTATATCTATTCTTGTTCGAATATAATTGATAAATTGTTCAGTAGAAACAGCATAGGTGGTGAAGAATCGACTTATCTGCATCATAGTGACGAAGAATCATCGACATATTTCATTCCAAATGCCACAAGGGGAGGAATTGATCCAGTTGTCTGTGGGACACCAATATTTAGCAAGAATATTAGAAAAGGAACTTTTGCTTCACTTGAAGTTATCTCATTATTAGGAAGTATTAGGATATTAGGAAGTCTACTCACTATAAACAAAGAACATGGAGGGAAATATTTATATTCTTTGTTATAAATATGTTTGTCTTTTAAATGAAATTATTACTGAAGATGATGGCGAGATAGCGATCAACTGTTTAAGGTGTTCTAACCATTTAAGGACTGAATTTGTACATCATAAAGATCATTTTTTTGCAGTTGATTTTATGGATATTGTTGCTGTCCTGCCTTATCCTGTAACTATATTCAAAACCATGAAAATTACTTATATTTTCCCTAACTATTGTAACGCTTTCCTGCCTCGATTTAGCATTCATCTAAGTCACAAAACATTACATAAATATTGTGATTTACGGCCAGACGATCAAACACAAATCAACAATTAAACCAATTGGCAATATCATTTAATTTTACTGAAGCGAGTTCTCTAGATACAACGTAATAGCTTTCATCAGAAGTCAAATAATTTCCAGTAAGATTCTCTTTAAAAGTACATTTCGGGTTCTCATAGAGTGGAGTGTTTCCTTAAGGTGAGTGGCTGAAATGATTAATAAATTCTCTTAGAACCATAAAAAGTGACAATATCTAAACAAATATTAACAGTAGATTAAAGTTAGTTAAATTTCCTAACCTGGGCTCCCAGGCCCATAGCTAATCAAGTAAGTACAAAGAAGTCACTTGTAACGGTTAAACCGTACACTCAGTCTAGCTATAGTAGCTCGCAACGGCCACCTGCAATTATACTACGTATTTTCTCAAAATAAGAGCAGTTACACGGATTTAAGAAAACCCCGTGCTCACTTAATACACTTTAACCTCAACGTAATAAGGCTACAACTCAAGGTTAGTCAAAACTCTTTCTAAAGCACATATTAATTATACAATTTCTACAATAAATTCCTATTTAATATGTTTGATTATGTTAGAGAAATATTAGTTTAAATCTGGCAACTCAACTTCAAATACCAAACACTAAGACAGCTATAAAAAACTCCTATACAACATCGTTCGTCAGTATCCCTCTATGGCAAAAGTTTAAAATAGAAAACAGAATACTTATCATTCAATGAACCTCAATAGCATTTTCGAACTTCTATATAGCTCAATTCTCTGGGCAATTCAACTGATACACGCCCTCCTTGGTCGAGCGGACAACAACCATTAAGCACATAAGTGGTTACCACTCTCCACCATGAGGCACATAGAAAGGTCCGTCAGCGAGGTTCTTTAACACTCCTTTAGAAGACCAGTCACGATGAAACTTTCTCAAATTTGTGTACAATGTTCGGCAAGTTCACTTCTAGGCAGACAACTGACGTAAGGCTCATGTGTAAGCTATGAATAAGTTAAGCGAGGTTAATGAAACTTCATAAACGGCCAAGCGGTTAACTGCTTCGGAGTACTGACGATTTCTATAACACAAGGGCTGTCTTAGGTTACAGCAGGAACCAGCCTGCCGATGCAGTGTGTCCGTCCGACACATGCCGGCGTCGAACCAACGGCTCAAAATCTACTCAAGCCATAGCAGGTTCTGGCTCATACACTACTGCTGCTACTATCGAAAGCCTTTTACGCTCGTATAACAAACACTATATACTTCAAGCTGACGTCACACTAAACACGAAACATTTAAAACTGAGTAATTTTATTTATATTTCCCGACAGGTCGGTCTCGGAATGCCCAGTTGGATAGTTTTTTCTCTTGTAATGGGAAATTACCATTACACTATGTAAATATTAATAAACAATGGCTTAACTCAAACAGTCAAGATGGTAGCCTATTTTTTCCATTTTTTAATAACAGGTGTTATAGCCTAATTTTGTAAATTTACTTCTAAAATATTTAAAAAATACCGGCTGGTTTAAGTGTTGCATGCCTAGATAATTTTTTGCTTAGTTTTTTGACAAATTACCATTTCCTAAATTAATGAGGGGTATATTGTTGTGGGTTTTCATGAGTACACTGGTAGGTGCATGAACATTTTTCCAAAATTCTGGTAAAATAAGAGATAAAAACAATTAAAATAATATAGGTTCAAACATTAGATCCGGGGTTAATTTGAGATACGCCTTTCAGTCCCCCTATTGCTTACAATCTCTTAAAAATAATTATGTCTCACATTAGCTCTACAGCCATCTCATATTAGCCCCATTCGGTGCGGCTAATATGAGAGAGAATTTTAATTTTTTTCGCCTTTATTTTTACGGCGTATAATATATTATATCTAGGAACAGGTACAGGAGACAAAACACAAATTACAGTATTTTTTATTTGGGCCTACGGTCAATATATCGAAAGTAACTGCGAAAAATTTACATTTTTGTCTCATAATAGCCTCTACCTAAATAGCAAATATCGTCCTTGGGATGTTCAGAACATCCCCAGGACGCCATCGGGACGATCTTTGCTATCTGGGCATTGACCTTAAATAAAAACAGTAAAATAGTCATAAAAGCAGGCTAAAATATTGTAAATGTGTATATTTCAATGATATGTTTCAAGTGGGCAACCAGTTTTTTTGGTGGTTTTAATGTAATATAAATTTGTGATTCTTAACTAATAAATATTAAAAATTCACAATTCAATGCTTCTGTTCATTCAAAATGTTCATTCCTGTATATAGAACAAGATTAAGACTGTCTTAAATATCAACACTGGATGCAGGGTTACCATACACTTTTTTTCTTTGTAAAAGTGCAAGCAGAGGCCTCAAAATTTTCAGTGTCCCAGAACCTTCGAAAACCTGAGTCCGGCCCTAATTGCATTCGTTAAAAACATTGGAATATTTACGTGCTGTATCCCATAGCCTGGAAAATGGTGCGGGCAGCGTTAATTTCGATTCTTGCCCTATACTTTTCCCCCTTCGGTAAATTCCTCAGATAAATACAGATAAAGAAATGTTAGAACTCCGCTGAAAATTATCTTACCAGTAATCTAATTAAAAGCATGTTTGAACGAAAATTTGGCTAGGTTCACTTCGGAGTTCGGTTTTCTTCTATTGAGAATAGAACTCTCCGAGAGTTTTTTCATTCGCAAGAAGAAATCTGGGAGGGGACATGACGGGGTAAAGGAGGAAATACCAATCATCGATGAAGGCAACCTTTTATATATTAAAAACTACTATACAATAATTTTTGCATCCCACGTTTATGTAACTCTAAACTAGAGCTTTTTTGTTTTTGGAGAAAAAGAGGCGCCGTCCCAGTCCTGTATTCGAACCACGGTCCCTTCCTTTAGCCCGGAGCATTTTAGACCGATATACGAACAAGGACAGGAACAACGCTCTCTTTCTTCGTATATAAGGATGTAAGATATTATTACCCTTCACAGGGATAACACAATTGCCAAATAAAGGTTAACACAGAAAAGCCTCTGGGGTGAGATTATTGTGAGTTTTTCATGGCGAAATTTATTATAAAATAATTTTGCCACCCACATTTACGTAGCTCAAACTCGAGCTTTTTTATATTTGGAGAAAAAGAGACACCGTCCCCATCCTGGATTCGAACCAGGGTCCCTCCGTTTAGCCCGGAGTGTCTTAGACAGACAGCCAGACGAACGAGGACAGGAACAACGCTCTCTTTCTCCGTATATTCTAAGACACTCCCGTCTAAACGCAGAGACCCTGGTTCGAATCCAGGATGGGGACGGCGTCTCTTTGTCTCCAGAAAAGCTGTAGTTTAGAGCTACATACACGTGGGAGGCAAAAATTATTGTATAATAAATTCCTTCACGAAAAACTCAAAATCTCTCCCCGAAGGCTTTTCTGTGTTGACCATATTTGAGAATGGTGTTATCCCTGAGAAGGGAAATTAAAACACTATATTGCTTTAAGAGAGATGCCCGCTGAGACGTCATAATAACACGTATATGTACGTGATATTTGTTACTTTATCAAACCAGATGGAAGTTGCAGCTCTTTGAAATAAATTGAACCGCTTCTAGTGAAATATCTTGAAACCATGGGATTTGAAAAGTATGAATCGTTGGCTCGGCGAGATTTTATTCGGGAGTTGAGAGGGCGATACGTCTTGTAAACAGCAGTAGGTTCACTTAAAAAACTCGTTTATTTTCCATCAACTGTACAAAATGACGAAACAGGAAATATTAGAATACGGAAGGATAAGATGGATGAGATAGGAGAACTCCAGTTTCTACATTTAAGAGCTCTCCGTGTCTGAAATTTTAATATTGGAATAAAATTTTCACTCGTACGTTTTCAGTGTCATGGGCTACCACCTTGCATAATAAAAGATGGCATCTATTACATTCTAAACCTAAATTTTGACAGGAGTTTACAAATGACTTTATATCAATGCCTAAAAATTGTTGTTCCTTGTAATGTTTATATTAATTTTAATGATGCTGTTGATATCATATCTCACAATTCTACTAAAAATATTCGAATTTTCTAGGCTAACTGGGTCTACTTTTCAAATCTCTTTAAGCTAGACGTATTTGAAAGAGAACCTTCTTAAATTAAAAAACTTTCAAACTAAGAACTAGGTGAATTTTGAGGAATAGCAGTCCTTAGAATTCTGAATATTACCCATTTCACTAAATTTGTATGAAAATGTAGAAGATCCCTGCTTCAAAATAAAGAAATGTATATTATCATACATTTTAAAGTTTAAATGTTCGTGAATTATTTCCTAGTAAATATACATATTATAATTCAACAATATAATCTAAATTTTATGGAATGATACTAAAAGTTATTTATAATAATGAAAATTAATACTGTATATTTTATGTTTTTAATCTAATTTAGAATTCAATGTTATGCACTCTCTTCAAATGACTTCAACTTCTCTTCAAATGAATTGGTAAAATAATATCTGTTTCTAACAATATAACGATTACGATCACAGCCTTCCAGGTCGCTGGACTGGATTTGTGTGTGTTTTCGAAGTCACATTAATGGTGTGTCACATCCCCGATGATCTGTTGTGTAAAAACATTAGAAGGCGAGCAGTTTGCGTTTTGGACAAAAAAAAAATCGTTTATTAACTTAAATCTTCTGTAAACTTTTCCTAGACATTTTGATATATATATATGTCATATTATCTAAAGCTTGGGGAGTAGTAAATAGCTTTTATATCACTAAAGTCTACTCTTTCTCAGCCAAAAAAACAAAAGCACTTTTCTGAGAAGTTGTGTTTTTTGGTACGTACCATTTTTCAGGATCCGTAATCTTCTTTGAATTCAAATTTTTATTGGGTATTTAAAGAAGGAAAGATAAATATATGGACGCTTTCAGATTTCGATAAACTTAACAACATTTTAGAAAAAATATTTAAACTCTCAAAAAATATAATTTTCAAAACTTTTCTGAAGCTGGTTTTGTATTTTTTTCGACCTTGCTATAATTAAAAATTAGAAGCGTTTAGTTTCTCGATATGTCATGTAGAATGTTTATGAAAAATAATCGTGAAAATAGCTTTTATATTTTCCTAGAAAACGGTCATAAATTAAGTTACCTTTTGTATGTAAAAAGAAAGTTTTGGTTTAAATATCGTCATTAATTTTTGTTTAAGATAAAGAAAAAACTATCAAAATGTTTCGAAATCATTATCGAATACCTTGCATAAAGAACAAAATCAATATCTCCCATGGTTTCATAAAAGTCGTCCATTAAATTCAGAAGCTTTCATATTGCAAGATTGGAAGATGCTTACCCTACTTTAAAGATCAAAGGTATAACTAAAACAAGTTTAGAATCTAAGACATTGATTGTGAGATGCAGAATATCAGAGAAAAGAAGCTTGGATAATGGAAAAAACGTTTTGAGTATGGAGGACCACCTACTTTAAAGAATTGGAAGAAAGGTGCCAACCACCAACCGAAGAAAAGGCAGAGTTTGGAGATCTGAAAATAAAAATGGATCCATAAAATATTTTAAGAAATTCAGTCCAAAGCTAGATGCCATTCCACAGTGGAAGGACTAATAAAATGTCGATCAAATGTCTCTGACTTCATGTAGGGAAAAAGAAAGGAAAAAATAAAAAAAACTGCAAGCATATTTGTTTTAATTAAATGAGTAATTTAATAAGCGTTAAGCGCTGAAATAAGCCTAGTGTATTTTTAATCTGTTTAGTGGGTTTGAGCAGAATTTATTCGCATTAAGCTCAACTGCTTTGCTCAATATAGTGAAGTTGTGTTGGGAAATTTTTATCCATTAAATATTTGTTTAATAACCAGAAAAATGATAGAGATAGCAGTTTATTATATTTTGAAGAAGTACAGAGAAAATTTGCATACAAATTTCTTGAGACAGAATAATGGAAATATTAAACAATTGGAAGTGATTTATCTCTTTAATCTTATTAGATCTAAAAGTTTTCTTTCTACTCAAAGACGTAGAATTAAAAGATAGAGAGGTTTGAATAAATAGTTCAAAGAGTATTATTGTTACAAATCGCGTGTGATTTATAGAATGAAATAAAGAAATCTTTAAAATCCTTCCAGACATTAAAGTACAATTTTGATTAAACATCTAACATATATATGAAATAGTGTTGTATTGCAAGTGTTGAAATTAAAAAATAAAGTGTTTTTGAATTTGCTGTAATTGGAATATTTTGGAAGAAAAGGAGATATGTGGATCAATTTTTAAACTGCAGCAAAATTCCATCCATCAAAACTACATGTAATTAGGGCCAAGGGGAGTTCGAATTAAAAACATTTGTGAATTTTTTCACCTTTCAATACATGCGTGGAGTATAAGGTATGATAATTTCTCCCCTTCTTCTCCCACTATCGGCACACATGTAAGCCCTTTGCTAACAGATATCGAAAGTTTGGAATTGAAAAGCAGGTTTAAGTGACGCACATATAAAATCGAATTTCAATTGCACAGCTTTCAATTGTATACTCTCTAGTACTCCAAATCAAAGTATGCTAAATACGTACTCTCTCTGTTAACGTTTTTACTCTTCACCAGCCCCTAGTTTATTCAGAGTATCGGGTTAATTGGATTAGCATTTTTTCCATTACTTCAAGATAAGTGTCCCGAATTTTTTTTAAAAGTCACTGATTTTATGACAGTTTAGAAATTTTTAATAATAACTTAATCAGCCTTCAATTATGCAAAAATAGGGAGCTCCTTCTAGAAGAGAGAGCTAAATCAATATAGTAAACCGATTTCAGTTCACAATATCATTATTTGTTGAATTTTGAAGTATTTTCTTTGCATTCGTACAGATTACTCTCTTATACAATAAAAACATATCTGAGTTACTTTGCATATCTAATTTAGATTTCTTTTTCGTCTGCTTTTTTCATATTTGTCTCTTATTATCTTTTATATTTACCCTTAAAAAATATCGAATCAATTTTTGATGTTTAAGTAAATATTTTATTTTCGACAAGAGAAAATAAATGGCGTTTTTTAAAAAATAAAAAACTCTTCACCAATTCACCAACTCATATGGAGTCAAAAGTTTTTGCTGAATCTCGGTTCAATTATTTTTTGTTCAGAGAAGAAAAATTCGCTTCAGGGTATTAAAGAAAACTAGCTTAAAGTACATATAAATTATGCGATATATAATGCACTTTCCGTAATAAAAACTATCATTTATTCCTAGGTAAATAGTATTGAAAAAATATTGATATTGCTTTTAATGTCAATAATTTTATGAAATTTAAATCTTTCAAACAGAAATTTGTCAAAATGAGGCGATTAGGTGCTCAATCGGAAGTGTCATATTGGGTTCGAAATTTCTCAAATATTTTCAAAGATAACCTCTCGTCTTGTGGCTTGTAAATAATTCCGATTTAGAATTTCTAACTATTCATTGGCCAAACGCTAAATGTCCAAGTTTATTTACATATCGTTCTTAATTAAATATATGAGCGAATGGCCATTTTCTACCACCGCTGTGAAGACTGCTCGGATCATATACACTACATCATACCAGATTACCCCGCCTTACTGAGTGATGAGTTTCTCCACTTCATTGACAACTTTGCTCTTAAATCCCTATACTGTTAAGCATTAATATGAGTGACATATATCAGCCATCAATTTAATAACTTCATCATAACTTGGTGAACTTTAGATCGCTCAGCTGCACGAGTTAACAGTGTAGAAACAAGGGACTGAATACCACTGATATCGTATTTGATATCCTTGTTAAAATTCGTACTTTGCTTTTAACATCTTGACACACATATATTAGTTTTATTATATAAAGTAGACCCTCCATATAACGACCTTTCGTATAGCGAAATTCTCTATATAGCAAAGTTTTGGTAAATCCCCATGGACATTTTTACATATAAAAGTGCATCTATATAAAGAAATATATTTCTATATAACGAAACTTTTAACGACAAAAGCAGAAAATCGAATGGTTACGTCAGCGACGTCGAGTTCCCTAATACCGTGGGAATAAAATACGCACACTTGAAAACTTCTATTTTTAAATGGTTGAATGTCATTTATGACAAACAGTCCTTTACTGTAAAGCGGGATTTTAACTGTGGTATTATATTGTAATACCCTGGTTCATGAATACATCGTTTCCACCTAGCGAATTTTCTATATAACGAATTTTTTTTATGGAACCGTCCATTTCATTATATGGAGGTTCCACTGTATTTTAGTTTGACCAAAGAATCAATTTTGATATTTGGTCGTTTCTTAATACGTTAGCATTCAATAGAATTCCAAGAAAAGTTTTGGCGATAGAATTATAACGTCATGCATATATATTCTTATCCTCCTAATTTTATATTATATCCCATTTCTATTTTCGTGGAATCAAAAATCATGTTTTTTTTAATGTCCACCTTTGGCAGTTGTTTCTCCATGGGGCATTACATAGGGCGACTGACATCACCTCACGATACGTTTGCATACAACTAAGCTTAGTTGGGAGTCGAAACTAAATGTAGCTAGTTAGAAAGCGGTGCTTATACTACCCACTGATCAGTCGTTTTATTTTTTTGTTAACGTACGCATACGAAGAAAAATTCTTTCGTGTTCATTTAGAGTTCACTCCAGTCAATTCCTGATGGAAGATAGCGATGTTTATTAGAAACGCGTAGATACCAGTCTTCCCGACATCCAAAACTACGCATCACAATATTTTTACTAACTTTAATTGTTTTTGTGGTGGGGGGGAGGGGGGAAACGATATGTAGATATCTTTTCTTTTGCACTGGCGTCGGAGTAGGATTTCGCTGCCACCATGTGCCTATAGGCACAACCTCGCATCCTGGCTTGTCAAGAGGCGTTTCGCTGGGTTCTCCCCTGGTATTCCAAAGTGTGAGACACTCACGAACTTTGCGGAAGCACAGGCTCGGACACTACCATGACTAATAATCTACTTTATTTGCATTAGAATATATGTGATAACGAAAGCAGTACAATAGCGTTCCTATCTCCCGGATCGGGAGTAAAATCATACAAAATCGTGAACTAGCACTTAAAAGATCAATTGGCCAGGACCCGACACCGTAATTAGAGCAACGGACGCGTGTCCTCACAACTTGAACTCCCGCATCTCTCAACCCCGTTGAAAATATCCTTCTCTTAGGACATCCCGCCTTTCTTCAGGAATTCCTAAAGAGGTCTGTTTTGTGTTCTATTGCGACAGAGTGTGCTGTACCGTCACAGATTTGCTAATTGAATTAAAAGTAATTCAGTTTCTCCTCAAGTGGG
>QLNU02015360.1:124549457-124581542 GCA_006491805.2 Dysdera silvatica
GATCTATTTATTTAAGTATTTGAGAGTATACCTTCAAATATATAGATTATTTAAATGTGCAAAACTGTGCACCCACGTGTTATTATATTATGGTTGCACACCAGTTTTTCCTATTTTGTTAACTTCCTTTTCTTTTTTCCTTCTTCGCCTTTTGTTTTTCCACAAATGAGTCCCTCTTTTGGCCATTGTGACCAGTATTGTTAACCCTCTGATTTGGCGAATGTTAACACCTCTTCCAATAATTTATTTCTCTTGCATATAAATACATGTAGCCTAACCAATGAAGTTTCTCTCTTGTATAACCTCTTGAACTTGATCACTAACCCCGTTCACTACATTTGTATCACTGAGACCTGGTTTTATCCAGGTTATTATACCAATATAAATAATTATAATTTATACTCTGACAGTCGTTCTGATGCACGAAGTGGTGGTGTGGCGATTTATGTTCACCAGAGTTTCTCTTGCACCACTGTTCCTCATTTGAGTGGTATTTACCCCGAAATCGAAATTGTTACTATACACTCGAATCGAATCTTTATAACCTGCATTTACAGACCACCAAGAAGACAGGTTGAGGATTTTTAAATTCATCCAAAAATTTCTTCACCAAATTAATATAACTAAATCAAAACTCATAATTATGGATGACCTCAATATTGCTATCAATTCATAGTAGACATACCTCTAATTTCAATGATATGATCTATGCTGGTGGTTTTGAAATTACCTACTAGAATAACTGCTAACTCTCAATCGTTAATTGACCTTTGTATAACAAATATTTTACATACAAATTCTGGAGTGATTGCCTATTATATCAGTGACCATCTTCCAATATTTATTACTATTAATCTTCCAAATCTCCATCTGAAAATTTTTAAGTGTAAATTTATCCTTCACGACCTTTCTGAAAGCAATTTAATTCTCTTTAGAACTCGTCTTTCTAATGTTAATTGGCCACCCATACTTGCCTTAATCAATACCAATGAAGCCTACAACCACTTCCTTCAAATTTTTAACTCTTTTCATAATGACTGTTTTCATTTTAAAACAATCACTAGGAAAAGCAGAATTGGGAAACCATGGATTACTACCTACCTTTTACAAGAAATTAAGAAAAAAAATTATTTTTATCTTTTTGAAAAATAGGTTGCAGACTAACTTCTCTGCCTTCCGCGTTTTTAGAAATAATTTGAATAAAAAATTAAAACTTGCCAAACTTTCATATCTAAATAAATTCTTTGCAAATTCTACTTAAAAAAAAAAAAAAAAACTTAGGCAAAGTTAAATGAATTACTAGGGAGAAGAAGAGTCAGACAATTCAATCAGTGATCTAAAAGTTGGCAGTCATATTTTAACAACAGATGCCCAAAAAATTAAATATTTTAATAACTTCTTTGCAGATTTCCCTATAGTTTAATAGATGGTCATCTAGATCCATCTAATATTACCACAAATTGCCATAACTATCACATGAGTGATTCTATATTTTTATCTCCAATTACTAATTTGGAAACATTTAAGATTTTAAAAGAAATCGATTCCCATGAAGACCCTGGACATAATTTAATCCACCCAGCTACTGTCAAATCTGTAGTCAAATTCATTACATTAACCCTCACTCATATTTACAACTTAACTTTTTTAAATGGTGTCATTCCCACCGATTTTAAATTTCAGCTATTACCCCTGTGTTGTTTAAGAAAGGTTTAAGATTTGAAATATCTAACTACAGACCTACATCAGAATTAACTGTCTGTTCAAAGGTTTTCGAAAAACTACTTTTGAAGAGAATAGATAAATTTTTTAAAAGCAATAACATTATTCACGAAAATCAATTTGGGTTTGTTAAAGGAAAATCAACCGAACAGGCTTTATTAGCAGCTACAGATTTTATTTATTCATCCCTGGTTTCAAAGCAGTCATCCGTTGATGTTTTCTTTGACCTATCTAGGGCTTTTAACACCATAATTCATGAAAGATTACTTTTTAAACTGAATTTAATAGGTGTTTGTGGCTTATCAAATGATTTACTTAAAAACTATTTATTTGATAGAAAACAATTTGTGCCCATGAATGGCAATCGCTCATCACTCCACAACTTATGCTGCGGTGTTCCACAAGGATCTGTTCTTTGACCACTATTATTTAATTTTTACATAAGCGATATTTTTTTTTATACCTGTGCATTTTAAACCATTCTATTTTGCAGATGACACAAGTACCTTTTTAATGATTTTGAAATTGATAACTTAATACTACAAGCTAATAATGATACCAATTGCTTCATTGCCAATTTCTTAACATCAGGTACTTCCAAAACAAAGTGTCTTCTCTTTACTAACCAAAAAAAAAAGAAAAAAATCAATTTGGATCAACTCAGCATAACCATAAATAACAACTCCATTCCCTTCTCTTTGGAGACAAATTTCCTCAGTATAACTCTATAACATAATTTAAGTGGGATAAGCATGTTCATACAGTATGTGCAAAACAAAGCAGAAGTATTGGAATAGTTAGAAATGTTAGTTTCTATTTACCTGTTCCAATCCTTTTAAATCTCTATTATTCCTTGATTTTCCCAAACCTTTATTACTGCCTTTTAATTTGGGGTCATACTTCCAGATCTAACCTTCAACGTCTGATCTCATTACAAAAGAAATATTTACGTCTTATTCTCAATCATTCTCATTTTACCCACAACTCAGATATTATTAGACACTTTCGTATTTTTTTAATTGATAACCTTCTTACTTTTAAAACCTTAATAGTCATGTTTAACATAATTAAATCCTTGCGACATTCAAATATAGTTTATCTTCAATTGCCTAATCACTCATATCATACAAGAAATTTAACAAACTATAACCCAGTTTTCTCTAGAGCCAATCTTGGAATGGCAAGAAGTGGCTGCTTTGGCCCTAGAGTATGGAACTCTCTTCCTTCTACTCTGCAGTCTTTAAATTCACTTTCCTTATTTAAAAGATACCTTACTGATTACCTGTTAAATTAGCATCCATTCTCTTTATTAGCTAGTATTATTTTCTCTTTTTTTAGAAGTCTATATTTTAAATATAATTAAAACACTCAGCATAGGCAGCATGGGCTTTGTCAGACAGAATAGTCTTTACCCATTGCTTGAGACGAGCTGAGATTTTTGAGATATTTGTTATATACCTCATATGAGTTGTATCTGATTTCAAATTACAAATGGAGTTTGGTTGGTAAAGGATTGCTTACAATTAGTGGAGGTTCGTGAGAATTTCTAGGTTTACACCAATTGCTGTATTTGGTGGCTTGTGATTTTTTGTAGTGGTGATATTGACTTTTCAGCCTCCTGTGTTGCCTGGAGATGTGGCTCCACACATCTCCACCAAGATGCTGATGCCTCCCGTGATCAGCAGCGGTTTACTGGCACAAAATGAAGGTATTTTCATATCCGCTCATTCATTCACTCCGATTCGTTTCATTTCACCAGCAGTGCAAAGGGCAACAGAGATCTCATAAAAGATCGCACTGCTCACTGTAGTCCGGGGTTTGGTTCCCTAGGCCATAAGAGGTTCGGATTCCTCGGAAAACAGTAGGTCCCGGCGCAGCATGACCACTGTAGTCTTTGAGCCGTAAAACCAAAAAACAAACAAACAAATCATTCATTCATTCGCTCTCACGAACGCACGCACACGCGAACACACACACACACGTACATACATACGTACGTACGTACGTAAGTGTGTGCGTGCATGCAAATTTTTATGCGAAGTACTATGTGGTCAAGTTAGCTGATTTATATTTACTCACCATGTAAAAACATTAGAGTATAATATGCAAACCCCCATACATGTATTCGTACCACAATTAATAAATTACTAAATTTTCAAATTGGATTTTATTTGATAATTCGCGTACAGAGGTTAGGTAAAAATTTTTAAAAAGAAAATTTTAAAAAGTCGTACCTCATATTCTTTATTAAAAGTTAATCATATCGATGCAAATATATAATTTGCAACGACGAACATTTAACTTAAAACCCACTGTGGTCCTCATTAGATTATCCATTGATATACAGACCCGGCAGAACAACGGCCGTAAAGTGTTACTAACCATTATTTCTCTTTAGAATAATCATTTGACTGATATTTCTACAAGGTATCTGGAGTTAGACAACTATTTTATTCATGAAAATTTAAGCGCGTTGTCTCGTTTGCGTTCTTGGCAATTTAGAAAATGGAATATCGATCATTGACCTCCTGCGTGACAAGAACCTTTCCGCAAAATGAGTCGACGTTTTAAAAGAATAGTGCTTTTTAAAGATTCTAGAGTTTGTTACCAGAAGGCAAATGATAGGTGCTGTAAAGTTAAATTTAAACCAAAATGGACGAAACATAATTTATTTATCATTGATAAATTGCAGCGAGACAAGACAGCAGGTAATTTTATACTACGGTTCCGTGCTTGTCGGTTCGGGTCTTTTACTATTCTGAACATAAACCAAATGGCAAACTAAATTAATGATTGAAACTTGCGTGATCGGTATTTTGTTTTTAAGGGAAACTGGATTTTCCTAGGTGAAAAAAAAATATGTCTATATATTTCAAGTCACACAGAAATGATTGTAGCGTTTGAAAGAAACATTAAAGAATTAACGTAATATTTTCATCTTTTTTGTTTAATACATATATTTAAACTGAAATTTTAAATTACATTAAATTACAATTTACCAATATAGTCATTTATTTGGAAGTCTTTAAAAATCTATGTGATATTCAAGACATCAGCAAATTAGTTTACAGTAAGAAAACGGTTTTCGATGGATTTTATTATCTTTCGATTAGATAGAGACACAAAAGAGAAACATTCGTATTTTGAAAAACTTCTGCGGAAAATATATTTCTGTCATTAATATGCAATTCAGTATGTTTTCTCTCGACATTACTGTAGTGTACAAAAACAACTAATAACAATTTACAGGCAACATAATCAAGAATTTACCTAAACGAATTTCCATGGCAGAAGTTCACCTTCTACGAAGTTAAAAGCTACATAGCTTTGTATCTGAGATCATGATGGTATTAACTATTTACTAGTGTCAGCTAAGGAGCGGTTGGCGTCATTTAAAGGACATAAGGCGCAGAGTAGTATTTCTCAACCATTGAGTGCTCGCAGACCATTTTAAACATTTTGAATCACCAGAGATGAGGACAAGGGATGGGGTAGCGAAGAGTCAAGGAACCCTCCTCGACGGAAAATTGAAGAAGTATAATCCGAAATTAAACTCCGATTAATAATATTAAGCTCTATTGTCCACTATCAGATGCAAGTTGAAGTATTAAAAGCATATAATATCAGGTTTTTACACGTCAATAATAATTTCTTAAATTGCGAGTATCAAAATATCCGCGAGGGTATCACTTTTAGAAAGTCTATCGTCATCATTGAACTTTCACTCCTTGAAGCCAAGAGCTTTTTCCAGCCATGATATATTAATATATTAAATGTATTATTTCATTACTCCTGAAATTTCTTGAAGATCCTGAAGACCACTTGACAGACCACCACGGAACGCACTTCAAGAAACACCGGTGTAAAGTTATTGTGCATTCACACAATTCGTCTTGCTGAAACTGTTTTTTCGGGTGGGAAACACCAGTTCCTCCAAGGCGGCCTTCCCTAAACTGCAATGGACTAACCAGTCTGCTAACGGTAACACACGCCAACTGAGCGCGAACACACAATATATGGGCTCGAACACACACTCCTATCCCACAATAAATTACAATTTTACGTATACTGTACTACATAGATGCATATAATACGTTCTTGGGACGCCCTGCCCAATGATTTTGAAACTCTATGTTGAAGAAATGCAATACAGTTTTATATGTAGAAACCTACTCCATGCCTTATTAAATTGTGAATCCGCCTATTTATGTGCATTTTCGTCGCCAAATCATACTTCAATGTACTCCAGAAATCTTCAGTTGCACAATAGTGCTGGCGACTAGCCCAGAAATTTTTAATTGAAAGTACCCAGTTTATTTTCAAACTTCATACTCCTTTTAACCTATTTTTTAGATATCCCTTATCTATTAAAACAAAGACTCTTTCACCATAGGCGTACGCAGAAAGTACATTAGGAGGGGTTATAGACTCAATGGGGTTATAGAACTATAACTCATATACTCTTATGCTCCCTAGCTAGCGTGAAAAGCAACATGACATACAAACGGAAACGGCAACATTCCAGTGTTGGTTTAGTTACTCAGTATTCTTGACGAATGGACGACCAAGTCTGTTTTCAACATACGTTGGAACTTCGTTCATCAGCTATTACTACGCCTACGAAGTTAGATTTATATTTTTAATTTATGTAGTTATATTTCTGCACAGTGTATGCTGTTCTATTCACAATCAATACTCATGGAATGATCTGAATAAACTAATGGATCCCAAAATCTGATGAAATTAATGAGAGCATTTGTTGACCTTTGAATTTGTTAGAGGTGGGCTAGAGAACGAACTTGACAAAGACAGAAACCAGCTCAGATCCACAGGGGAGAGCGAAGGTAGTAAATTAGTAAAATGTTCATTAAATAACTGCTTTTCTACTCCTTTGCGTAAATGTATTACTATAACAGAAATTTCACATGCTTTGAAACTGTATTTCTTGTCCTGTAGAAATGATCGAGATGATGTCTTTTGTCGTTTATTTCAGGTGGTGAAAATGATGGCTACTGTAGTGTTGTTGTTTGCGGTTTGCTGGTTACCAATTCAGATCTTTAGCTTGCTGGTTTACTTCAATAGAGATTTCATCATGCCTCAGACTGACGAGGAGTTCTTGAATTTTACAGCAGCTTTCTTCTGTTGCCACTGGCTCTCCATGGCTAATAGTTTCGTCAACCCTATCGTTTACTGCTTCATGAGCGAAAATTTTCGAGTAGGGAAAACTTCCAAACAGTCATCGCACGTTTGTAATGTAGCTTCTTTCTTCTCATTTTCTGTTGCGCTTTTCTGCAAATATTCTTGCCTTGCCCTCTTTATTCACATTACATCGGCGCAAAATTGGATTATTAATTACTAAAGTAAACACCTCATAGGTACCAAAAGCGCGAAGAGGAGGCGGCGATAATTGTGTAAAATTTTCAAAAGTTTTAAGTTCATTGTACTAATTATCTTGCTCTAGTGACGACCTCGCATCATTATTAGAGCTTATGTTCAAATTTAATTATAAAATCTAGGATAATAAATTGTCCGAAATTTACACCTTGTCACTCTTGCTTTTCTGATTAAAGTCCACAAAAATTAGATACGATATCCTTTCATGGCATATTAGCAGCGGTCGTAAGTTATTATATGTATAATATTAAAAAACGTGTATTATAATTTGGCTTGAAAGCAACTTTTAGGGGAGAGAAAAGTGAATTTATGGGGTTAAGTTTTCAGTTATCATACGTCAGTTTAGCAATTCTATAAAGGTATCTCATATAAAAATTTAGTTTATTGTAAGTAAATGTCTAGAAATAAATTTATACGCGCCAAAGTATCTACTATTTGTCGCAAGGAGACTATAATTAGATCTTCCCTGAAGCATTTGTGCATGGATAACGAAAGAGAAAATACTAGAAGTTAATATGTTTTATATTAAGTAAAATTCAAATTTAGCCTGTCACATGAAAATTTAATCTCCTATTTCCTGCCTATCCCAAACGTGAAATCATAAATTTATGAAGTAGTCGGGGGAAAAGTTATTAAATTGCCGCACCTTTCTTCCCTTACAAAGAAAGAAAAGGGATTCTTTCGAAAAAAATATCCCGCATATTGCACGCTTAACTATTTATTATGAAGGCGATTTTTCACTTACTTTACTAACAGTTAACTAATAATTTTTGGGTTCTCAGTTGCCATCTCTTAAGATCTTCAGACAAAATTATTATTATGCCACATAAGTAAACAAATTTTAAACGTAATATTGTGCACGTTTACATTATCCTATTCATGATTTATTCATGTTAACACAAACTCAAGCTTATCTTCATCCTATGTACCACAGAACATCTTTCTCAACATTGGCGAGTTTCAGAATTTTATTTGTTGCTCTCTGCTTCTACCTCCAAAAAGTGCTACTCCCAGGAACGTACCTTGGGTTCCTATTCAGAAATCCGACCCTTGAAACAATAGATAAAACATTAAATTTTCAATCATATAATCATATAATATCAAAATAAGTATAAGCATATACATAAATACAAATTATATGTAAAGTCTTGATTTAGTAACATACTTAACAATTTTTCTGAAGCGAAAGTAAGGAAAAATACGTTCTGTGCAGTGAATGATATGTAGTGTGTCTTTATTCTGTGTGTGACACAACACATACATTCACTAAGTCTTCTCATTTTATTAATTATTTCCGGTTCTATTTCATTTGAATGCAATTCGAACAACTCCAACCCATCAATACAAAGCTTGAACATCTGGAACAATAATTGGCTTCTGCCAGTTGAGAACTTTTAGCTGACTTTCAATACCATAAATAGATATCTTAACATATATTTTTCGATTTCATCAGCACATAATTCTAATTTTCAAGATTTTAAGATTGCGGATAATTGATTACATAACATTCATTCATAACGTTTTTTTAACTTAAATTACATAATTTGAATACCAAATATGTAGTGTATGGCCCTCTTTTTGCACTTTAGAAATCGGCAACCATCCCATTAATAGTAGGCCAAAATATCAGATATAATAAGCTTTTATTAAAATACCGTATGTTGTAAATATTTTTTTTAAATAACTTGTATATATTCTAAAACGTTAGTTCTCAATACATTTTACAAGAACGTACGCGAAAATGTGCTTTCTGACTTAGAAAAATTCGTTTTTCAAATGTTATATCAAGCTTTCAAAGTTTTCGCAAATTTGCCAGAAGCGAAAAAATCATATCTAAGGCAAGCAATTTAAAAAGCTATTCACACATACACGCGTATTTCATCAAAACACCATTAGTCATATATGTTAATTAACTCTAAATTATATTGATAGTCGTCTCGTTGTGGATTGCATTACCACAATTTTCCTCTCAGCATTGAGGTTTGAAAGGATTTAAAATCCAATAGGCAGAATCTACCAAATGGAAAACTTGTCAAAATATTTATAACTTAATTGTAAAAACGGCAAACCATATTAAAGGGCTTCTGATAATCACATAAGTTTAAAAATATATCAAAATCCTTCTTACGTGTTTCTATGGCGAGCTATAGCAAGATACGCATTATAATCCAAATTTGCGCAAAACCCTACTTTGCTTTTTTCTTTCAATCCTTCTCCACAAAATCAAATATTTTTTATGTGCACTTTATTTTTAACATCAATGTATGCTTTCATATATGTATGTGCTCCCATCACATTTTAAATAATAAGTGTAAGAAAAAATATTCCAGTGATTTGTTACTACATTACAATATGTCATTGCACAAATAGCTCGAGGGCTTTGAGTTACTTTTTAAAGTGGTCGTATTTTTTCTCAGATTTCCACTGACTTACTGAAACTTGCAGAGCACTTCTCGAGATGAATACCAAATTTATGATAAATGTTGTCGAATTAGAATTACGTTGAAGAACAGGAGCGCAGAAAATTAACTAGAAAATCTTATTTTAAATAATAAATGTGAACTAAAAGAACAAAAATGCAATGAATTATATGTAAGAGAATCTTTTATGCAGAAAAGCTTCATATAACATAAATTTCTTTCCAAGTTCTGAAGAAATTCCTTGAAGACGTATTACTGGCATTCAAATTATTTTCTAGTTTTCGGTTTTAGGCATTTTTTGTTTGTTTCTACAAGTGTTTGCATTTCCTTATATATTAGCATTACTTATTTAAAAACGGTTCTGCAATAAATGTTGCAGCATTCCGTCATTTAATATTAAGTGCGAGTGTGGTTAGTTTTCTTCTAGGAAACTTATTATTCCAAATACTAGGAAGAAATAACAAAAATTCGTGGCGGAATGTGGAATTTGAGAATTTTGAGCTTCAAATAAAAGACAAATTGCGTATTTTTTTTAGTGAAATTAAATATTTCTACTGCAAGAGAATCTGTTCGGTTTTTTCGATGAATAAGGTCCAATTAATTTGATTTACGGTAATCCAAAACCTGTAAGCTAAAAACAAATGCCGTCTACGCGTTGAAGCGAGTTATTAAATTGCAAGGGAGAATAACATTAACATATTTTTCTTTTTAGTTAGATGTACGAATAGTGTTAGATTTAATGTTAGATGTAAGAATAGGCGGCTTAGTCTAAATCAAAATATATTAATTGCTTAATTAAAAACAAGGGGATCAGTTTCCCTAAGAAATTTCCTTATTTCATCTTCATTTTAGGTTTTAGCTGTTTAAAAATAAATTTTTTGTACGAAATTTTGAAATTTAAAAATATGTTATATAAAAAATACATAAAAGATTTAAATGTCAATGTTGATGTTATATGTTTCAGTTAAATTTAAGCGTGAAATTTGTTTAAAAAAATATTTTGGAGGTAACAATCTAGTCAATTTAAATTATGAATATACACTTCATATACCTATATGCGTCATAAAGTACACTCCACTCGAGTTTGCAGTTTGATTTGACAGATTTAAATTTTATGTTTTTCGGATTTTTGAGATGGACCGAAATTTTGAACATTGACATTTATTTAAACAACTAATACTTATTTCACCTAAACTTGGTGCTTTGCTATTACGCCAGTTAAAATAATAGTTAACGGGACACATTGTCTTATCCGATAAGCATAAGTTATCACAGGTTTTCTTTTCTAAACAACATGAAATTTTGTGATTTACGAAGACAATTAGTACGAAACTACTTTTTAAATTAATTCTTGGCAATGCTATGATCCTTTTAATAAAATCAGCAACAAACGAATGGAAATATAATGTAAAAGAAAGGTAAATTAGCTTTACTAGTAAAATACGTTTTCTTTATAAGATGCATTTAATGAAGATAGTTTTCATGATGTAGAATATGTAGAAAGTTTTCACCATGACAGGCTTAACTGACTGCATTAACATACCGATATATTTATGTGAACGACTTTTGAGAATTATTATTTTTTGCTGATGGCAAAATGTTTCGACGAGTCGTTGAATAAGTGATTATTTCCTTCAGTGTCGTGCAAAGCCGCAAAAACCAGGCTAGTGCCAGGTGGGCTGAGCTCCTCCCCCATTCGGAAATTATTTAAAAAAAATTTCCAACCAATTTTTATAAAATTTTGTTTTAAATATTCGTTTTATGTAAAACTATAGGCTACACAAAAATGGAAATTACACTTTGATGTTGCAGATGTTTTCAAAACGATTTTGGCGGTAAAGCTTGTGTACATCGTGTTTTTAACAACGACTATAGACTAGACTATAGTCTAGATAGACTATACTATAGACTATAGACTAGACGAAGATTTAAATCTTCGTCTAGTCTATAGTAAAAAGAAAAGAACTTATAAATTTTAGTGTACCTTTACATCAATGCAACATTTATGTTAAAAAATTTGTTGCATAATGTTAAATGGTTCAGTTTGATTTCATTACCAAAAATTACTTGTTCACATAGACCATTTTGAACATTAATTATATATTTATAAGTAAAGACAACGTTATAAGCGTAAATAAAGTTGACAATTTTTATTTCAGCGTACGTTTCTGATGGACTTGGTCGTCTTTCGTCAGGAAATTTCTTGACGAAAGACGGCCAAGTCCGTCAGAAACGTACGTTGAAATAAAAAAAAAATTTAACCTTACTTATGCTCATAACGTTGTCTTTACTTATAAACCTTATCTGCGTAGTGTTACGTCAAATTATTTTGCATTAATTGTATAGTCCGCATGTATCGTTTTATGTCTTTTAAGTTCTCAAAATAGAGTACTAAGAAATAATTATCATCATTAAAGTGTTTTATCTCCATATTGAAAATATATTTAGTATTAATAAAAAATGCTAGTTAAATACATCAAAACATTAATGAATTCCAAAACTCGTCCTCCTTTAGGTTCCAGAGAATCCCAACTGAAGCTTTCAGAGCCTCCTGTAAAAAGCTTCTAGCTACAGTCCTGGTGCCATGTTAGAGAATTATTAAAGAGACGGTGTACCGAAAAGGAGGACACCGCGGTGTTCCCCTTTCTCCTCTATGAATATACCTCTAGTTTAATAAGCTTGGCTGCAGAAAGTTATTGTTCAGAATTCTTAACCAGCAGTCTGTCGTGTACTTCTTCAAAGTGAAAAGAAATTCTAAGATCCTACTTTTTAGAGAAGAAAAATGTCATATGTCCACAAAAAGCAGATAATACTTTAATGTAGTTAGATTATACGATATATATGACAACCTAAAGTGGGTAAAAAGTTATTAGTTTTTTTAAATAAAAAAAATAACTTTTTACCCGCTTTACGTTGTCATATATATCGTATTACTTCATCGAGCGGTGATATTCTCTCTTTAACTGTCTATAGTTAGATTATATTGTAACGTTTTGCTACGAAAGAGATTTTTGCCAACGAGAGTTTATTGGTGTAGTTTTATATGTTTTCAATGAATGATATCGAATTTTTTGTACTTAGGTACATTAAATTAAAAAAGAGTGACACATGTGTAAAAAAATCAAAAGTATAGTAAGAAAATGAACTTTATCTGATCTATTTCAATTTATTATTCTGAAATTGATAATTATTTTATTCCCTATTTCTGATTTTTCATGAAAAAGAATTGGTAAAACATGTGATTCCAAATGATTTGCAAAAATAAGTTGTGAGATTCAATTAAAGAGAGCAAAACTACTTGCAACTCAAATTACTGTTTCGTGCGTTAATGACCGCCGCAAGGTTTTTTCCATTCTTCATTGCAAACGGGATAACTTTCACTTACCCCATTAAATCAGAGCCTAATCCTGCTAGCAAAATAATTAGATTGAAAAGGAAAAAGAAATACGATCTTGATTAAAGTATTAACGCTATGTTCAGATTTAACTAGTATTCAAATAGGATGCAGTAGATTATCAAAAATACTTTATTATTTCAAGACAAAAGCCTTTTCCTAACTACTTTGCAAAATCTAAAAATAAGGTGCTATTAAGATTCAACGTCTTGAATTCTATTTTCAGTTTATTAAAGATACTAAACCATGCTAGGTTAGAAATACTTTACATTGAAACAAAATTGTTATTTGTTGTATTTTTTATAAATATAAAGTACTTTTTTCAATACAACGTAAAAAATATAATGTAATTAATTGAAATTATGATATGATGCTAAGTTTTTGATTTGACTTCAACAACACTAACGAACGCGCTAACAGAACTTAGAATGATTTGGTCTCTTTTTCCTAAAGTCTTTCAACAAGTATAGAATTCCATTTTTAGAAATCGACATGTGGATCAGTCAAGTTTTGAAAGGTTTATCCCGGAAACTCACTGTCAATCAGCACTGGCATGTTTGGAAATGCACTCATTTCAAACATATGTCAATAATGTGATAAATGTCGTCTTTCCGGATTTTGATCAACCGCAATTGTATATTTTCTACAAATGTTCTAAAACACAAATAAACGAAAGATAACAACGTATTCTGCAATTTTCTAAATCTGCAAATTGCAACCTCTAAACAAGATGTAACCCCACCGTTAACTTGATTGATTGATTGATTGTTTGGCTTTTTTATGACGCAAGAGCATCTGGGCTATACTGCGCCACCGTTAACTAATCTGACAACATGCGTGACTTTCATTTCTACATCACTAGCTGAGTACATCTGAATTTTTGCATTTCCAAAAACAAGTTTACGAGATATTTTCATCTCCCAGTTGCATAGGCTAACCAGAACTTGATTTACGGAAAAGGAGCCTCTCGCATTTCGCTCCCAGCACCTTATGCCCCCTGAACATTTCTCTGTCTCTCTCTCTCATCCCTTCTAGTTAAAGAGTAGGTTACAAAACTGTAAATACAGTCAACTATCGATGTTTTAATTAACTCGAATTTTTATTAAACTCCCAGCCCGTTTAATGGAGACTTAATTGTAAACACTCCCGATCACTCGAAATTGAAGTGGATTTCAGGAAATTTGTGTTACTTTATTACCAAACATTTACTAATTCATTAATTGTTTAAAGAAACAACAAGGATTATTTAATTTCGAAATTTCACAACTAATTGGAGGTAATTCAAGTAGTCAAAGAAACAAGAAGTATGCTGTAATTTTACTAGAATCAAAAGAATGGTCGAAGAATTTCAAAATTTTATTTTGATTAATTACCTTAGAGGATTTGCATACATCTCCGTGTTTTAAACAATAATAACGTGCATTTATTCTATTAAAACGAAATAAATTAGAATTATTAAAATATTATGTGCATTATTTACATTTTTGTAGCCTACTCATTATCTACAGAGGGCGAAATGTAGGAGGCGAAATGAGAGGAGCCACTTTTCTGGACCCCCCCCCACCGAGTTTAAAAGAATAAGCTTTTCGTCGTATATATGAAACAATCTATTGCGCTTTTTACTCACATACACATATAATTAAAATTTAAAAAAAATAATAACACAAACTTTCATAAATTATAGTTAAAATCAGAGTGAAAAAAATTAATATGATAGACAATGTAGTTTCAATCAAACTTGCTAAACGAAAAGTGTCTTTCGAGCCTTTACCATTAAAAACTTATGCATCATTTATATTATATTCAACTCAAGTCGGGGAGATACCACACTTTTTAAGCGATGAGAAGGTTGATTGATTGATTGATTGTTTGGCTTTTTTATGGCGCAAGAGCATCTGGGCTATACTGCGCCAATGCGTGATGAGAAGGACTGCACTGTTAAAAATAATAGTTCAGGGTTGAACCAAAATGTGGTGATTTTCCAGCTTCATCCATTGTTAAGAACTACGTTTCACCACATTTTTGCTCCAGCTATGTTACCAATACTTGGCCGGAGGTTGAACCAAAATATGGATATACTTTCAATAACGAATAAGGCAACATTGAACCAAATTCATGGTTCCAGCTTGAACCAAATATACTGTTGTAGGTTGAACCAAATGTGGCCAAAATTTCCCGGACACTGTATAACAATATAAAAACCTGCCTTTAACATGCAACCTGTCAAGGGCGTATCGAGGAGTGCAGGAGTACCCATTGTTTTTCTTGGCTGCTATTGAAGCCACATCTACCCCATTTCATATACAGAGAGGTAGCAACCAAGCGAAATCATAACGAATTTTTATTAGGCCAAACATAAGCATTTTAGCTGTTAATGATAAAAAACATCAACTTCATATATACAGAAATTATTATATAAATCATTGTAATTTATCAAAAATAAAGGATATAAATATCATAAACTAATGAATTGGAATAATCGTCGCTTGCCGGATCATTAAAGAGATCTTGGCACGCGAAAAAAAAACAAAAAACCTGGTGAATATCAGTAAAGAATCGCAACGGATAAAGCTGTTTGCCACACGTGACTTCTCTCGCCTCAAGTGATTGGCTAGGAGGTTGAACGAAAATCTGGTTCGGCGTTTAATCGTTATTTAAAAAATACCATACTTTCACCAATAAGTGGTACTTTTGAATTTTCAAGTGAACCAAATTTTGGTAAAATGCCTGCATTTTCACCATGTTTTGGTAACAACTAATGCGGAAATTTTTAACAATATAAATAACCGCTCATCTGCTGTTTTTGATTGTAAGTAGGTCTTCAACATAATTATTACATTCTTAGGACTTGCTAAAATATCAATTTTGTGTACTGAAACTAAATTAATAATGACAAATTCGATGGTCCGATTAAATTTGATACCGCACTTGGGAGTTCTTAGGCCATTTCGCGCTCACCTTGGCCAGGCGCCCTATGCGACGGAACCAGTCCCACCACCTAAGACCACCTCTGATGTTTATTTAATTATATAGTTCAGTGTAACACTTCTCTCAGATAATTTTATATCAAGATGAAATTTCTATAATTTTTAATTATTTTTAATTACAGATCGATCTGAGGCAGCTTCTCTTCTGTTGCTGCACACAACCACAGCCTCACAAAAGTCGAGAACTTAAGGGAAACAAAAACCGACAAAGTTCTTTTCGTACCACCACCCTTATTCTTTCATCCAGCTCGGTGAAGAACAGCCATCAGTCTGTAAACATGAATTCGATGAAACCCTTGCAGCAGAATACCAAAGAGAATGGTCTTTGAATGCAGATGATTGAGTTTGGTACTCATCCTAGTATGCCGAATCAACACCTGATATCCGGAAACCTTTCTTCATATCTCCTTCGTTATTCAAATGTCCATTGTTTTTATCCTACTGTTTTTAAGATTTGAAAAGTTCATATCCATATATGATGAACTTAATTTCAATAATATTAATAAACAAATTATATAATCTTATATAATATACTAATACATGAACCATACTTGTTTTGAACATTAAACAAATGATAAAATTCGAAAATTATACACCGAAAATCCTGTTAAGCCTCTGTAATTCTCAATTCATATATTAGTTGAACAGTTTGAAAAATTTAAATTGTTTAACCTATTAGTAACTAATTTCGTTTTCACTGAATTGAACTTTAATCGCATGGTAATGTTAATATTTTGGGCTGAGCCTACAAATTTTCAACTTTTTTGCTTACAGGCAACGTTATACAAGAACTTAATGCACAATAATTTTACAAGAACAGATATTGTCGCGGACTTGGAAAGTATAACTGTTGTAGCAATCCATTGTATTACTGCATCCTACGTGAAACACAGGACGAAACAAAAATTGAAAGTAGCAAAAGGTTAATTAGATTCTTTGTTATTTTAAATGTTGTGTAAAATTGAGATTTCTATACGTATTTCTTACATGTTCAAACAACGCATTTTACATGTTGTGATTTGTACTTCGATGTTTATGCACTCTATATACTCGAAGGAATTAACTATCTTGGAAATTTTGAAGTCAAGTTCTGTTTTCTATGAAAAATCCTATGAATAACTGCATTGCAACTTAGAGCATACACACTAAAATTTAGGATTTTTACCATTAATAAGCACGTGGCTATGAAAATGCATTAGCCATAAACAAAGTTAAAATTGCCTATCCGGAAATAAAGTTAAGATTACCTATTTGAAAACTAAAGTTAAAATTAACTATTTGGAAAACGAAGTATCTTAAGCAAACCACGCAGGCCGTAATCATCTATATAAAAGATATTGACACTACACATCTTATATATAAACTATCTCTTATTAAGTCATTAGCAATTTTCCCCTGTGAATGTTTAAGCAAAATAAATATAACTGCCCGCTAAAAATAAAAGAGAATTATAATATCCCTAGGTAGTTTAAGGTTTAGTCTGAAGTGGATATAAACAAAGCCTCTCGAACAAGAAAAGTTAATATTCAGATACACAACTGTCAGTTTAACTTAAAAAAATGGACTATATATTTTATACATATTTGAGATACTGAGTTAAGCTAAAATGTAGTAATGTGTATGCACTTAAAGTTTTGGCTGAAACGTAATCCTAACTCGACATTTTATTTTTTTCTTTCCAACTCTCTTGAGTCAAATTGAGCTTTAGTATGAGCCAGAAAACGTCGGAACACAGAAATTAATCTTCCCAAGGACAATACTGTTGAAATATACATACTGCTAAAACCTTGAGTTATAACGATTGTCACAAGAATCACGCCTTGAAAATCAAATAAGTTATGAGAATTTTGGATAGGAAAGAAATTATATTCCTCCTAACCAAAACTCTATGCATAAAAGAAATATAATTTATAATTTTGTACATAACATATTTTTGATGTTTATTTTTAGTCTAGTACTAAAGAAATGGTTCACTACCTCATAAAATTTGTAATATTATTTTTAAATTCGTTTCCAGCAACAAATTCTATATATGTACATGTCTGTAATAATAGATCTTTTTGTATATACCTGCCTATATAAAATGGAGGGTGATGAACAACCTGCATATGTTAAATGAAAATGCCCTTTGCAAAAATTATACAGGATTATTTGTGAAGCCAATTTTTTCTGTCTCAGTTATAAACTATGAAACCGTATAGTGATTTTAACAAGAAATGCCAGTTATTGGAACACTAAACGCATCAACGATGTTATAGAGAAGGCTAAAATCATCGTCGGAATATAATTATGTATTATATTCCAACTTTCTATCTCCACTTATACAGTATATCGATATATTATATATAAACGCGCGTTTCGTACAACTTGTACTTTAATTGCAATTTCAATTCTAATCTTGCAAACAAAGATATTTACTAAAAATTCTACAAAATACAACTATTTGAAGACACAATCTTTATCTGGATACCGAAATAACCATTCGGAAAATTGTTTTTTAGACAGTATATATATATATATATATATATATATATATATACGTATTTTTTATAACTACAGGGCACTTCAAAGGAGCATATAACGTCACTTAATTCCTAGATCACATGTATGTTTCTAATTAATTTTACAAATGATTATATTATCTTGTAGTATGCCATACACCAACAGATTCGGTAAAGTATTGCACTATTCTGTCAACAAACTATATTTATGCATTCGGATCAGAAGAAAAATTGCGAAAGAAGGGTTAATTCAACGCTGCACACCAACACAGACATGGGATCAGCATCTCTTGCATGCCTTTGTGGTCATGCATAGGAAAAACCTTTTATCCAGAACGAATTGAGAATGTACATTATACGTGTTTGATCGGAGGAATTCGCGGCGTACTACTCCCAACCGAATTCCTTATTTCACCCCTGCGGTCTGAAGACATTTTCTGTCGTTGATGGGTTTTTCAGTATAGCCAGTTGAAATTGCCTTTTCTTGTGTGGTTTTGGGAGTCATAGTGGTATATGTCAGTATGGACACCAATTTTTAGGGGCCCAAGTACTTTCACCCCGAAAAGATATTTGGGGGCCATGGTCCCCCAAAATTTATGGACAATGAATGAATAGAGAATACATTTAAGGATGAAAGACGTAACATAAAATATATTAATTACTAGTGTTTTTCCCGTCACTGGTTGCTTTACTTGACTACATATAAGAGCTCTTTTATCCAGGGCCCCAAATATCTTCTTCCATTTGGCGCCTCTGTAATTCAGTAAACGTAAAATCGAAGTAACACTGCGTAAAATGCATTAAATGTTAACATCAATGTTATAGAGCGTAGTTATTTTATATACATGCAAATAGATTCTGCCCAACATATATAAAAAAACCTGCAGACTCTTTAACGTTAATAGTACTAATATTCAATGTAATATGTGTAATGCCGCATCGACTTTATGATTACATACTTACACGATTTAGATTATCAACATCCCGTATACAGAGTGATCAAGGTCGGCCATAAAATAATAACGTAGCGACATTCCTTGGAGAACTTTAAGCAAAGAACGGTCTATGCGAAAACATTGATAAATCAGTATTTTTTTGTATTAATGAAATAAGTATAGGCAATGACGATATAACTTTACGTCCTAGTTTTAAAAGCAAGCATTATACATCAACGCCTTCTCATTAACGGGAATTTAAGTTTTCAATTGGTTTAAGAGAAACTTAAAATGTTTGTGCACATCCCAAATTTGGTGAGAAAACTCTACTTGCGACATCAAGCGTACCATGATCTTTACATTTCATCAAAAACAGGGTTTACAAATTTGGCAGTTTTTCTAAGCTATGATGTAACGATTGGTTAATATCATAAAACATCTTAAAAAACACTATTCTGAACAATTTACAATCTTATCCTTGAAATAATCTTCGTTCTTACGTTTTTAGTATGTAAGAGGTAGAATTTAAATCTGTTAATTTTTTAGAAAGTAAATCCAGTTGTATCCAGCGTAAGACTAATGAAAAGACATTGTCGTAATGAGTCTCGAGGTCGAGGGTTGGCTAAATTTTTTCTAGGCAGTACTAAGCCAACTCCATTTACGCCAGTGTACGGTAACTGAAGGATATTCAAGAGCACCCGTTCAAAGAACGCACAAGACAACACTTTTTTCCAGTTCATTTTTACAATGATTCATCTGGTATGTTTATTGTACTAGTGATCATAAGCGTACGCAGAAAGTTCATAAGAGGGGTTACAGAGCTGCAATTCGCATATTCCTATACAAAATTTCATTGCAATGGGGGGGGTTAAAACCCACCAAACAACACCCTATGCGTACGCCGGTGCCAGCGATACTGAACACAAATGAGTATTATGACATTTTTGTGAATTTTACGGCACAAGGATTTTATTTGTGAATTTTATGGCGAAAGGACGACAATGGCCATTCTGCACCGTAATCTATCGTTTTCCGAGGAATCCGAACCTCTTGTGGACTAGGGAACCGACCCCCAAACTACAATGAGCCGTTGGTCGATAAGCTTTCTTTTTTTTTTTTCACCAGAAACCAAGATAACAGCACGCTGAGTAAACATATAACTACTACACTGCTGAAGAACCTGTGAAGACATGTACTTGATTTTTGGGGAATGTTGTGCTGATGCCGAAAATATTTTTTACGTTACTTCCAATTAATTGTAAAGTAATACTGATTTGGTAAAAGAAATTTATTTTTTTAAATTATATTTCAATGAAATTAATCCTAAAGCAGCTTGCAAATTTTTTTTTTTTTTTAAATTTACATACTTTGTGCTCAGGGACATTTATTTTCGCAGGACGTTTCCACTGCCCCCTTCTCCCCGGTGGAACTGCGAATTTTACAAACAGCAAAACTAGTTTAAACTTGAAGGTGAAATATTGATATTACTTCAGTGCTATGAAAAAAAATTTTTGCAAAGTATTATGTATATCTACTCTTTGGCATGAATTACTGCTATTTGACGAACTTAAAATTTTCCCTGGATTGCAAAGCGTAAAGCATTGAAAATGACATAATGAAAACTGAAATTGGCTGGGAGAAATATTCGCACAGGTGCGTTTGCTTTCGAAGATGAAGTATCTAACACATTGGGTATAAACTACTAAACCACGTCTTTTCAGGTATAAATGGTTTTAAACGGACTAGGAAAAGTGTTTATAAACGTAAACTAGATAGTAATTATTTTCTATTTGTTTATAAATAATTTGTTCACTTTTCAGCCAATCATAAATACAGTGTGCTTTAAATATGCAATACAATGATATAACATTAATTTAAATTTTTAATTTACAAATATTTATCTTACATTCTAATTTTTATTAATAATTGTCCATACTTTATCATTCGTACAGAAAGTACTACTTACTCACCATTTTCGCATTACCAACTTTCTTGGAGTTCTTCAAGGAATCGTAGAGTCGACCTTGACCACCTTGTACACGTAGGATTATATGAATCCGTAGATCCCGACCTCCTCCACTAAGTTACAATTCTACATATACTATAACGTGCACATGTATAGTATATTCTTGAACACTCCCCACCCCCAATAATTTTGAAAACTATGCGTTGACATATATCGTGACGACGTATGGAGACTTTTAATATCAGGTATTTCACTATGTAGTGCGTGTTAGCACTAACACATTTTATTTTCTTCCCACTCTACATAGAAACACTACAAACTTTCACTGTGATTCCGACAGACATACTTTCTACTAATAGTTAATGTAGTTTATGTAGTGCTACGTTGATTTTATACTTAGACGATTAAGATTATCAACATCCCATATACTGGCATGTTAAAAGACTCGGAAAGCAACAGCTTTGCAGAGTTACGAACTATCAATGAGAATATTCAATAATATGGAGCGCTATGTTCGAGCATGTCTGCCTTTCAGGAGAGGACATCTCCAGCATTCATGGTGAATGATGCTATATTCACATGAACTAAAGTCATATTTAAACTAAATGTCATGCTTCTATGTAGAGTGGGAAGAAGAATATAGCTGCCGTTTACAGAGACTCCCTAATGAAACACCCTGTACAACGCTCTGTGCTCCAGTCCTCTACGCCGCTCTACTCTCTCTAAGCCGGTGCAGACTGGAAAATTTCTGTCTATGGCACAAATTTATTTTGGAAAGACAAATACCAAAATGGGCAGTACAACTCATAATCTGGTCTCGCCTGGTTTGTATGTTACTCGGGACAGTATTGACTGCTGTCTGTATGAATATGTCTAAGGGGAGTTTTAAACAAATACGATGATGAAAACATAATTATAATTCTACCTTTCGATCTCACAGTACCCAGATGGTCATTCCCAACAATGCAAACAATTTTTGTATCATAATCAGGGCTGCACGCCGAATAAAATTTCATCGCATATACTTATTACCCCGATTTTAAGCAAAAAGTATTGATGCATAAAATTATATAATTATTTGATCAAACAAATATTGTACAACTGAAAATGATCATCATCAGTAAATTTAGTGACGTAATATACTCGTAATACATTATATATTTGGAGACCATAGAATAAATTTCAAAATAACATTTTTATTTTGACGTTGGTTTGATTTACTGGAGCTATTTCAAACTTACAAATATGCTACAATTTATGTTAGATTCTGCTGTCCTTTTTAAGCCCAATACAAAAACCGAGCCCCCAATTCGTCAAAAAATTGCTTTATTATGTTCTTCTTATTGCATAAATTTGGAAGTTTAAAAACTATCTTGTAAAAAGGGCCCCAAAAGTGTTCAAGCCCAGGACACACAAATGACTTAAGGTACCAACTCTACGAATGAGTTTTGTTGTTTGACTTTGAAAAGTATTTCGGAAAATGCGAAGTTTGTAACGTTATATGTTGTAAGAGTATTTACATTGTTGTTTTAATGTGGTAACAATGAATATATATTTATATACAAAAAGGTTAAACCCTGATAAGGTAGAAAATGAAATATCCAAACTTTTGAAGGCACCAGCAGCAGTCCTTCATCGGGATATTCATTACTCCTGATAAAGGACTGCTGCTGACGCGTCCGAAAGCTTTTGTATTGCATTTGCCATCTTTTCAGTATTTAACCTTTGTATAAATTTTCCCCCGGTACTTTGGATTTCATTTCAAATGAATATATGTATTGGGGCAAGTTGTCATAAAAACATGTTTGTGTGTGTATTTTTGAACTATGACATAATTCACTTGTAACTCTTCATGATGTAGTAATTATACTTTCATGGAATATATATATGTATGGAATAAAATGTATTTATCCAATGAATTTTACGAAGTATTTTAAATCAAATAATGCACACTGTCTTATTAAAAAGGAGACCTAACTAATGTTATTGTGTTGTTAATTTTTTATTTAAATCTTTAATTTTACTTTAGTGAATTTAGATTACTGTGATATAGTTTTAAAAAATGCTCCCGTTGCCCGGGAGTTGTAGAAAATTTTAGACTTTCATAAAGAACTATATTTTCAAGTTAATCGACTTAAAGGTTTAAAACGTATAACAAAAAAAGTATAAATTTAATCTATAATAGGATTTAACATAACATAACAAAGGGTAGTCCTCTGTGCAAATATTTAAATTAAAAATTCACGATAAACAGAGTTAACATATTTTATTTAACTTGAAGCTTTTCAATGGAATTGTATCAATTTTCATCAGAAGTACAGCATAAAATGAATTAATATATAATTTGTAACAGATTTTAGGAAACATGGAATGATATCTCATGTAAAAAAATTATGCGAGAAAGGGATTTAGGGAAATCTAATTTAATAAAAAGGGGAAAATATTAGGGAGAACTAGATATGGGGAAAGAAAATAAATAAAATACAAAAATAAAATTATGAAAAGAAATTAATTTAAAGAAATTGTGTCCACGCAGAAAGAATTTTGGCGATGATAGACATATCGTTAATAAGATTATAACCATTTTGTTGAATAAAAACGATATTCGAGAAAATTTAGTTCAGAGGGGGCGAGCGGTTTGCAAATGTTTTCGGCTTGTCGAAACAGAAATTCATGACTAATGGACCAAGAGTTTTTTACTATGGCAAATTATTCGAGTTCCTGTTTTTTAACCTAAGCCTAGTGTTCATTGATTCAGAACAGAAGAGCGCAACAGGTTTGACCAATATATGAATTTCAGCAACTAGATGGGACTCGATAGATAGCCCAAGAATTGTTATCGAGAATAATATCTTTAAATTCGGAAGTATCGATTTTTTATGGATGGGGATGAAAAATAACTTTAAGATTGAATTTATTGAGGATGCTGGCAATTTTTGAACTGACATCAGGTACAAAAAGTAAACAAATAGTTTGTAGTACGGGTTTATAATCAGGAGAGAGAGGGAAGTAGTTGGTTTTCCTTAGATAACTTATTGCTAGCTTGATCAGTAATGATTGGGATATAACCCCTGAATAGGGCAACACTTTCAATGAAATTAAAATTTTTTGGTCTTGCAATGGGAAGCCCGTTATCCTCTATTCTGTCGGATACCTTTTTGAATTAAGTCGAAGCAGAAATTTTTGGACTCCTTCAATTTAAATTTTGGGATCGATATGTTGATGACATTTTTGAAGTTCTTAACAGTTCATGACAGCAATACCGACCTCCTTATCCTCACCCAAATCCTCAATTCTATAAATCCTCACATTCCATCCTCATTGGAATGTGAGTACGACAATAAACTCTTTTTCCTTGGCGTACTTGTTCAAAAAACCTCTGTGTGTATTACCACACGTGTATTCCGTACAGAGGCATATGCAGGATTTGATTTCGGAGGGCTACAAATCAAACATTCGATTGTATCTAATACAAATTTGTAGTTTGAAACTCCATTATATGTAGTATAGATTTGTATGAAATTTCATTATATTTAGTACAAAATTCTTACCTTTATGTTACAGGTAGTAATGATTCCGTAATATTAGGGAATGTTAGACGATCGAAACGCACACAAAATCACAATTACACATTTAAATGTCACTATAAACACAATAAATAAAAATAACAAGCCTTCACCGAAATATGTTTATTGATAAATAATCAAAATATCTGAACCATTCAAGCGTTAAATCAATGTCACTTAAAATTGTTCCTAACCCGCAAATTAGTTCTGAATATTAAAATGAATTGTGTTTTATTCTAAACTACGTCTTAATAAAACAAATTCGAAACGCCTTGAAACTTTCACAAAAATATCTAAAATCGGTTCGACTTCACTGATACATGACGATTGATATTTAGATGAGCCAGTCCATTAAATCTAATTTCTTTCATTGTAGACCTCAAAAACGTTTCCAAAATATGCAGACTAATAAAGTGAGTTTGAGTGGTGGAAGGAAAAGTGAGAAAATTTTCCAGTCCGTAGAATATGTATCCACAGACAGCAATTGATACCTTGTCTCAATGCTCACAAAGCTTTTTTTCCAAATATGCACATTTTATTGAAGATATTTGCCACTTTTCCAGTTACAATTTGCACGTGCAAACGCTGCTTTAAACAAGACTCTTTGGACCTCTCATATCGTCTATGTGTCAATAACAGTTGACACATCACTAAAAGAATTCATTCGTTAATTTATGTTAAAATATTCCAGCGGGTTAAAACACGTGTGGTTCTTTCAAAATCGATGTCGAAAATGGCTTCCAGTGTTGCCAGGAAGTTTTACTGAAATTTCCCTCTCTACTGCCCGAAATTTCCCACATTTCTCTCACCTTAGAAAAGGCTAACTTTAGTAGACTGATAGTAGATCTAATTTATAGGATGTTTGGTAATCGTAATCGAATTCAGATTACCGTAATCGTTCATAGTCTGGTGATAATACATGCGATATAATAACCACAAGAATAGAATGTTCAAAATTGCACATAGTTGCCAACGTGGCATAATTAAAATCGTGGCTTACGCTAATTGCGAATTTCCGTTAAAATATATCATTTCATCTAGTGTAATGCAAAAATAACCGGGCCCTCTAAATACGCCCATGATTCCATAAACCCGCTTCTGTACCATTACCACCTCATTCTTTGTCAGCTCATCCCTGATGTTAAAAATAAATAGTTCCTATTGGTACTTAACTAGCACCATCAAGATTTGCTCTACTGAAACTGGCCTTGACAAAAAATTCCATTTAAAGTTTTGCCGTATTCAGGAGTAATAACCCAATCACTATTGATCAAGCTATCAATAAGTTACCTAAGAAAACCCAACCACTCAGCTCTCTCCTGATTATAAACCCACACTACGAACTATTTGTTTACATTTTGTATCTAATGTCAGTTCAAAAATTGCCAGTATTCTCAATAAATTCACTTTTAAAGTTATTTTCATCCCCACCAATAAATTGGCATTTGAAAACTTAAAGCTATTATTCCTGATAGTAACTCTTGAGGTATCTATCAAGTCCTATGTAGTTGCTCAAAATCATACATTGGTTAAACCCGCCGCGCTCTTCGGTTCCGAATTAATGAACACCAGGTTCATGTTAAAAAACAGGAACATAAATTTTTATTCCATCAAGCCGAAATCGTTTGCAAACAGTTCGCCACCTCTCAACTAAATTTTCTTGAATCCTTTTTTATTCAACAAAATGGTTACGATCTTATTAATAAAATGTATATCGCTGCCAAAATTTATTCAGCGTGGACCCAATTCCTTTAAATTAATTTCATCTCACAATTTTATTTTTCCCTCCCTTTTTCCCTTTTTATTTATTTTCTTTCCCAATATGTGTTTTTCCCTAAATTTTTCACCTTTCTAGTAAATTCAATTTCCCTAATTCCCTTTCTCACATAATTTTATTATTTTTCGACATGAGATATCACTACACATTACCTAAAATCGGTTTTAAATTATACATTAATTCGTTTTATACTATGCTTATGTTGAAGATAGATGCAATTCCATTGAAAAGCTTCAAGTTAAATAAAACATTTTAACTGCATATAGCGTGAATTTTCAATTTAAATGTAATAGGATTGTTTGCAAAATAGACGATTTTGTTTAATTCTGGAGTCAACCACGTGCCATTTTAATATCAAGTAACTGTATTACACAAATTTCTGCTTCTTAACTTTCAACCGTCTTAATTCCATAATGTTGTATTAACGAAAAGAAATTAGAAAACCATTAAATACATTCCAGAACGCAATCAAACAGAGGTAAAGAGCCAAAGAGTAAGAGAGAGAATTTCACCCTGTTCAAAGTTTCGGAGCTTTTAGTTACTTTACCGCCCTAATAAAATTTGGCAGCATTTCTACTTTTGCACCTAATAAATTAGATTAAGGCGCAATTTGACCTCAATCAATCAGAATTTATTTATGCATAACATCTATAAAAATGAAATACATTGGATACAAGTTAAAAATAAGACTATTTAAAACACTTGCAACCATGGCACTTTGTTTAATTGACGCTCCAAAATATATTCTTTTAATTTGGTTTTAAATTTACTTTTTGATTTGATTTCTTTAATTGTTGGCGGGATATTGTTCCATATGTCTATTCCATAATAATTAATATTATTTTTACATATGTTGATTCTTATTTTTGTTTTATTTAATTCTTTTTTGTTTCTTGTATTATAATTATGTTCATTTTCACTTATTTTAATCAAAATTAGGTGTTTATTTTCGTATAATCTTTCGTAAATATATAATGCTACTTTTAAAATATTTATATTAGTTATGTTTAATATTTTGTTTTCGTAAATCAGTTTATCTTTATGCTTACCTGTTTTGAAACATAATTTTTGATATGTTTTATCAAGTAGTTTATTGAGTTTAGTTAAATTTGTTTGGGATAAATTTCCCCATACTATATTTCCGTAATTTATATGACTAAATATTAATGCGTAGTACAAAATTTTTGTATTTAATATTAGTAATGAATTAAGTTTTGTTAGAATTCCATTAGATCTAATTTTTTTCTCAATATCAAACATTTTTAGGTTGCAGTTTAATTGATCTTCGATTGTTAATCCGAGAAACTTAATTGAGTTAATTCTCTCTAGGATGTTATCGTTGAATTTTATTTTGTTAGGTTGATTAGTAAATTTTTTATTTTTAGTATGGAAGATTATATATTTTGTTTTATTTGTATTTATTATTAAGTTGTTGTCATTAAACCATTGTTCACAGGATGTTAACTTTGTATTTGTGTTATTAATTCTTTGATCTATGTTATTTCCATTTGTTAACTAGATGATATCGTCAGCAAATAACAGGAGTCCCCCATCAAGATTTATTAAGTAATTTATTGCGATTAAAAAAAATAACGGTCCGAGGATTGTTCCCTGAGGAACATCTAATTTGTTTATCAATGATTTCGATTGAATATTCTCAATTTTAACTATTTGCTGTCTATTTGTTAAATAGCTATCAATCAGTTTATACATTCGGCCTCTTATACCATAATTAAGTAATTTTGTTCTTAAGATATTTCTGTTAGTTACGTCAAACGCTTTGCTCAGATCGAAGAAAATCCATAAGTAATTTTGTTTTCTTCCATATTTTTTTGAATATTATTAATTGCTCTTAATAGGATTTCTTCAGTTCATTTTTTTTGGAAACCGTTTTTTTATGGATAGTTTATATTTATTAAAAAAATCTATTAGTCTATTATATATTACCTTTTCAGTTAATTTAGAAAATACTGACATGATTGCTATTGGTCTGTAGTTTTCTTTTAAGTAGTTATTACCCTTTTTAAAAATTGGTCTAATTACTGCTGTTTTCAATTTATCAGGAAAGGTTCCCGTGTTAAATATGTCATATATTATTATCGATAATGGTTTTTTAATTCATTTTTACATAGTTAAATTACTTTTGGAGATAAATCGTCAAATCCTGGTACTTTTTTTTATATTTATTTTATTTAGTTCTATATTTCGTGTTCAGTTGTGTTTTCTAAGTAAAAGGTTTCGGAAATATTTGTGCTTAAATACTTTTTATAGTTATCAGTTACTGATTGACTTATATTTAATTCCTTATCAATGGTTGTGCAATAATTGTTAAATTCATCTGCTATTAAGTTTGTATTATCTGTTCTGGTATTGTTTATTATTAGTTTTATTTTATTTTCATTTTTGTTCTATTCAGTAATTTGTGAATTATTCTCCATTTTTGCGTGGTATTTTTTGTTGATAATTGTTCAAGATAGTAGTTATTTTTTATATTTTATTTCCTTGTTTAGTTTCTGTATTTAGTAAGATCGTCCCATTTTTTTTCATAGATTCTTCGTATAAATTATTTTTTGTTTTTATTTTTTTCTTTAAAATTGAATTAAACCATTCAGGATTATTTTTATTATTTAGTACTTTAGTTTTTTTAGGAAAGCTTTTGTTATATAATTCCTTTATTCTTAATGCAAATTTTTCATAAATAGATGTTCGAGAATTAATAGACGGTACATCAAAAGTTTGCTAGTCTATTTATAATAATGCCCCTTGAAATTTTTTAATATTTTTTGATTAAAATTTCTAATCTTTTTTAACTTTCTTGTATATTGATTTATAGTTTTCATACTTATTAAAATCGTTTTATGATTACTTATTGTTTCATCTAAAATTGATGTAGAACAGTTATCTGTGTTTGTAAAAACTAGGTCTATTGTACTTGAGCTTGTTAAACAGTTTAATGGCGACACACTGCACTAATCAATAGAAATAAATGCAGAATAAAATACAATTTTTATGGTGTAGTTATTTAAAATCATTAACACGATAACACTGCTGATAGCTATTTCGATAGCGTTAACCAGCTACCGTCGTCAGAGCGAATGGCGGCTTCTGTTTATGTCCGTGCTGTTGGTCGGTGTTGCCATCACGTCGGTTGGAAACTTGATTGGGCGGAGGAGTAAAGCGTATTTGTGGAGACGTCTTCAGCCGTGAGACCCAAAAGGTTTTTCCAAGTGGATGATATAGAGTTACTAAGGAGTTGATCATTAACTGCAATATTGATGTTTGCTAGAATGTGAAATGCCTCAAAGAAACTGAGATCAAGTGTTGAGTTGACTTTTTTATTAATACGTGCATTGGAGAATAGAAACTGATGTCCGAATTCCCATGAATGTTTTGCCAGAGCCGATTTATGGAATTCTTGCTTTCTGACATAAGCTTCGTGTTCATTTAGTCTGAGGCGCAGTGCTCTCCGTGTTTGACCGATATAAATTTGGCCACACTGGCACGGAATGGAATATATGCCGCAGCTGTCAGAATCCGGGATGTTATCCTTAAGATGAGAAAAGCCTATTTTGTTGATCGGAGTGAAGGTAACGCGAAAGTTGAATTTGTGCAGGACAGCAGCGATCCTAGTAGAAATTTTCGGAACATAAGGAATTCAGACAATGTTCGTAGGAGCTGAAGAATCACTGGAGAGAGAAGAGGCCGGTTTAGGTTTAGTGAGTTCTTTAAAAATATGATCAATAATTGTTGGATTGTAGCCACGGTATGAGGCAATTTGTCGAATGTAGCTGATTTTCTTAGTCAATGCGTCACTTGTAGAAGAGAATTTGATGACATGAAACACCAACCAATAAAACGAGCTCATTTTCTGGCTTTGTGGATGAGCCGATAGAGCGTGAGGAAGAAGGCTAACGGAATTAAGTTTTCGGTAGACACTGATTTGGACGCTAGTAGGTGTTCTATGAACTAAAACGTCGAGGAAAGGCAGTGTACAGTCCTTTTCTTCTTCGAAAGTAAATTGGATGTTAAGATCAATGGTGTTTAGGAGGTTGATGATCTGTGAAGGATTCATATTGCTAGAAATTAGAGTGAAAGTATCATCCACATATCTTATCCAGAATTTGAATGGGATGAGCGACAGTATTTTATCTTCTATATAGTGCATGAATATATCACACAGGATCGGGGAAAGTGGATTTCCCATTGCAAGACCACTGGTTTGTTTGTATAAGTTATTTTCAAACAAGAAACAAGTTTGGTAAGTAGAATCAGTTCATTGATTTCAAAATCTGTATAATGGATTTACAAACGTACCCATCCAAGGCTCACTTGATTCACTTACTCGGAGATTGAAGGAATTCCATTATACGGATTTTGTATTTGTAAACTTACAAAGGACCGCTACCTCTAACTAAAACTGATAATGAATATCCAAAGAATGACCAAAAGAGGCATTTTTCCAATGACTTTCAGTATCAATGTGCTGTAAACGGCGAAAGGGTAAGGCACCGGTGGTTGATTTATTCCTTCGTTAATGACTCGGTATATTGCTTTTGGTATCGTATTTTTGATCCCAACTCTAAGCCACACCTTGGCCAAAAACCAGGAATAAATGATTGAAAGTACATTGCAGCTCGACTTCGTTCCCATGAAATTACCTCAGAACATTTTAAATATATGACGCAGTTGCATGAAGTGGAATTTCGCTTGAAAGGGAATACTTCCATCGAAGTATTCCCTTTAGGGAAGCACGAACTTTTTTTTTGGAAAGCACGAATCAAGTCCATTCAAGCTGTTAGGTACCAATATGCTGAGATCAGGCAAGCGTTAATGGAATTGTCAGAAAGTGTGGATGACCCAACAACGGAATTAGAGACCCAATCACTAGTAAATCACATGGACGTCTTTTCTTCCCTGGTCAGTTTGATTGTTTGGCATGGTCTTTTATTTCATGTGAATCTGGTAAGCAAAATTTTGCAAGCTAAGGAAACTGATATCCCATCAACAACGAAACTGCTCCAGAGATGTGAAACTCTTCTCGAAGATTTCAGGGAGAAGTGTTTAACTGATTCAATAATAACTTCTGAGGAAGTTTCCGAAGAAATCGAAATGGAGCTTTCTTTTCCTAAAAAGAGGCGCAGGAGTATGAAAAATCAATTTTCATATGACGGCTCTGATGAAGTTACGGATTCTCCAGAAGATTTGTTTAGAAGAGAGGTATTCTTGTCCCTTGTCGACAGCATCTCTACATTTCTTAAAGAACAATCAGCTCAACTGAAAAAGTACCACAACGTATGGGGGTTTTTTTACAGTATGAACAAGCTGCCCGAAAAAGAAGACCTCAAGAAAAGTTGTCAAAAAATTCAAAATTTTCTGACTACTAACGATGTTAGTGACATTAACGGAAAAGAATTATATAATGA
>QLNU02015360.1:124590088-124611092 GCA_006491805.2 Dysdera silvatica
ATTTGGACGAAACAGATACAAATTATAGTGAGGTGTATAACAAATATTTCAAAATTAACTTAATTCGTCTGGACAGCAATGGATAAAGCCTATTATATCTGACAAAGCCTATGCTGCCCATGGTGAGTGTTTTAATTATATTTAAAATATAAACTTCTAAAAAAATAATAATAAATAATAAAGAGAAGGGATGTTTATTTAATGGGTGATCAGTAAGATATTTTTTAAATAAAGAAAGAGCATTTAAAATCTCTAGTGTAGAAGGAAGTGGGTTCCATACTCTAGGGTCAAAGTAGCCAATTCTTGCCATTCCAAATTGGTTCTAGAAAAAATTGGGGTATAGTTAGTTAAGTTTCTTGTATGATATGAGTGATTGGGCAATTGAAAAGAAATTATATTTGAATATTTCAAGGATTTTATTATGCTAAACATGAATATTAAGGTTTTAAAAGTAAGAAGGTTATCAATTAAAAAAATACGAAAGTGCCTAATAATATCTGAGCTGTGGGTAAAATGAGAATGATTAAGAATAAGACGTAAATATTTCTTTTGTAATGAAATCAGACGTTGAAGGTTAGAATTGGAAGTATGACCCCAAATTAAAAGGCAGTAATAAGGTTTGGGAAAATCAAGGAATAATAGAGATTTAAAAGGATTGGAACAGGTAAATAGAAACTAACATTTCTAACTATTCCAATGCTTCTGCTTAGTTTTGCACATACTATGGTTATCCCACTTTAAATTATATTTTAGAATTATACCGAGGAAATTTGTCTCCAAAGAGAAGGGAATGGAGTTGTTATTTATGGTTAAGCTGAGTTGATCCATATTGCTTTTTTTTGTTAGTAAAGAGAAGACACTTTGTTTTGGAAGTATTTAATTTTAAGAAATTGGCAACAAAGTAATTGATAAAGCAATTGATATCATTATTAGTTTGTAGTATTAAGTTATCAATTTCAAAATCATGAAAAAAGATACTTGTGTCATCTGCAAAACAGAATGGTTAAACAAAACGCACAGGTATGAAAAAATATCGTTTATGTAAATTTAATTATCAGTAACCTATTTAAATACTTGTGTGTAAAATCTTAATTATATACTTTTCTAAAAACGAAAATTTCAACATGTTATATCCTCACCTATGAAACAGAGACAAAATTTATGTCGTCTTGGATTTATTATATGAACAAACGAAAGCCAGTTACTGTACTTACATACATAAAGAGTAATTGTTTATGGATGCCATAGTTTTTTGATAAAAAAAAGGTTTAATAGATTGTATTCTCTGCATCCCCCTACGCTTGTAAACTCAAGCTAGAATTGCATCTATAGAAAAAAAAAAGAGCTACCGTACTGGCCCGCAGTCGAATAAGAAACCGTCGGTATGAACTGGAGTGTCTTAACCAACTAGGCTGCCGGGATATGGAACTTACGTTCGATTTCTTCGTATTTAAGGTTTGTAAGGTGTTTTTACCCTTCGCATTAATTTTCTGTATCGTAGATGATATAAATAATAACAGAGAGAGATTGAATTTTTTGTAAGCATTCAAAAAGTATAAATTCCAAATTTTCTAACAGTAAAATTAAGAAACTTGTGTAAAAATGTATACCACTCATAAGATATTTGTGAGGTTTTATATAAGAGAGTTATTTTTAATAGATATATATTTCAAATCACAAATATAGAATATTTATTTTATAAAATGCCCAGAATAATGAACTGCGTAGTGCACCATTAATTGCATATGCATTATTGTAAAAACATAAAATGTTAACAATGGATTTATTGAAAAATATGAGCAAAATTTAAATAAATATTTAAAACGAATTTTAAATATAATTAAGACTACTATGTGTGCCACTAAATACTGGTAACTGATTATGGTTAAGCCGAGTTGATCCAATTTTTTTTGTTAGTAAAGAGAAAACACTTTATTTTGGAAGTATTTAATGTTAAGAAATTGGCAACAAAGTAATTGATGAAGCAATTGATATCATTATTAGTTTGTAGTATTAAGTTATCAATTTCAAAATCATGAAAAAAGATACTTGTGTCATCTGCAGAACAGAATGGTTAAACAAAACGCACAGGCATGAAAAAATATTATTGTATTATTGAAATTTTAATGGGATACAAAGACAGATTATGCATTTATTCCCTTCATTATAAGCAGTGGAGATTTTTGTGTCCAGAAATAGGGTGTTGCACACATATTTCACACCCTCCTTAGAAATACAATTTGTGAGTGCTTTTTTCCTTTTCATCTTTACGTTGGAGGTAGGTGGGTGGGGGATCGAGCCATGTATATTTTAAGATTATTAAAAACAACGTAACAAAGCAATAAGGCATTGCCTGCGTAGTACGCTTATTCAGAAACGTTTCTAGATGTTTTGCCGCCCTAGGCAAGAATTGAAAAATGCCGCCTTCAGCCTTTTACTACAATCACTCTTACGCCTATATTCACCTCTCTACCACCACCAACATCCAGCGGTACAACAATGTAAATGTTCTATTATGCTTTTAATCATTAAACCCGTTAATTATATTTATATTTTAAACTTATATTAGTTATTTTGTAATGTTAGGGTATTGTGAATAGTAAAACAATTGCTACATGTTATAATTGTTTAATTTCAACATTTTATATTTTTGAAAACTGAGATATTAAAGGAGTAATATTTCAAAACACAACGTTGTATTATCAGAGCTAGAAGGCTTAAATGTATTAGATATGAAAGAACTTGTGTGTAAAATTAAACAATGAAACACATCAAACATTTTTACATTCGTCAAAGTAAAGACTTATTAAGTAATTGTCCCGTATGCTTTTGAAAACAATTCGATGTTTTAATTTTTCCTCTTTTTCATTTTTTCTCCTCATTTGCTCAATTTTTTCTTTGTTTGATTTAAAATTAATTTTTTACGCCATTTTGCCGCCCTAGGCGGTCGCCTACCTGGCCTAATGGTAGAAACGGCCTTGGACTACTACAGTACAAAATTTCAAATTACTTAAAAATTAATACAATTAATAGAAAAGAAAATGAACTCTGTTCTTAACGTAAGTTATTTAAAGAGAAAAACCATGATGGTTGGATGATAGGTATATTACACAATTCATTTTGAATTTTAAAAATATGCATAGATTTATAATTAAAAACAATGGTAATTAAATATTTTTTAGTTTTTTAGTGATACAATAAAAATATAATGGATTAGTAAAACGCAATCATATCGCAGACTAAGTTGATGATAAAGAGTAGAGATGGGATCAAATATTCGGCAAACAAATATCAATTGCCAACCAATCGTGGGTTCAGGTCCCACCGAAGGCAGAAATATTTATTTTCTTTCGAACGTTTCACCATCTAATCACGCCATACCATCGGCGTTGGTATCACTACGCCAATAAACGTTGATTGATTGACATTGTTGTTTAATCAATTGCCTTTAAAATTCACTATGAATATAAACAAAATGTATTTGTCATGTTTTAAATTGAAAATAAAGTTAAATCCATTTTTAATTTTATATAGTTAATTATTCGTCAAGCTTCAAGACTGAATATCAACTTCCTTTAAAATTAAAAAAAGAGGTTTTGATTTTATTCTCAGTTTAAAACATGAAAAATACGCTTTTGTTGATATCCACAGTGAATTTTAAAGGAAATTGAAATTTGGTTGCCGAATATTCGATCTTAAAACCAGCCGGATATTCGGTCTCATCACTGATAAAAAGAATATGAAACTCTGAGTTAACGGTAGCGCATTACTTTGCGCATATGATTATCTAGAGGGAAAAAAGTGAAAACAAATTTCCAGGTTGCAAAGCTTGTGCAACAACCAAGACTTCCCGTCTGGTAAATATAGTGATGGGGCCTAGTATTTCTTCCCTTACCTACGAATTCGTAACCCCTTATTGGCTTGCTGTTTCTGCGCTGCTGCAACACAGGCGGCCAGCAGATATGCTATTTCGAAGATCGAATCATTTATTGAAATGTTTGGGATGACTGAAATGTTTTTTGTAACATATTTCAAGCTAGATTAAACAATTATAATAAAGTAATAACAAAAAATATTAACGAAACAATACAGAGTTTCACCAGGAGATTCCATAACAAACAGTTATTTCGACACTGGCGTAAGGTTTAAAAACACGACGTTTCGGGAGCCAACTGCTCCCTTTGTCAAGTGAAGGCAGAAGCCTTACGCCAGTGTCGAAATAACTGTTTTTTAAAAAATATTAACACGATTTATTTCTCATTTTAATGAAAAACAAGTTGTTGCTGAACACTGCAACTTGACCACCAGCCGCCACTGATTGAAAGTGTACCGTGTAAAAACACTCGTAGATATAATTTCATGCAATTCATTAAGGCAAACAAAATGAATAAAAGAAAAAAAACCACTCCTATTTACATTAATTTACTCAAAATTTATGCTTCAATTTAGCGAATTATGTTTTTGTGTATATACAGGGTGCCCACAAAAGAGATCCTTGATTTCAAATAGTTACAAAATAAAAAGATATTTTAATATTATAAAAATTTTAGTGGCAACAGATACACAAAAATTAAACCTTTTCTTTTATTTTCTAAAAAAAGTTCTTACATTCCCGTAGCAACTACAAAGCGGTGCTTTTCAAGACAGCGTTCACCCCACAACAACGCAACTGATGCGTTCTGGAATTTGCTACAACAGAAAGTCTTGTGCCTATTCAGCGTGCTTTTAAACGCAAATGTAATGTGCATCCATCTATTACTAAGTCAATTTTGAAGTGCTACACAAACTTTAAAGACAAGGGATGCATCTGTGATCAGAGAAAGGAACATCCTGGCCAACTATCCGTCTCTGAGGAAGTAGTTGATCTCGTAAAGGAAACCTTTTTGCATAGCCCAAAGAAAGTCTACGCGCACAGCTAGCCGAGAGTTACAGATACCGAAAAGCACGGTAAGTAAGATCTTACGGAAACGTTTGCGATTTCATCCTCACAAGCTGCAGCTGATACAAAAGTTATACCCGCATTACTATGACAGTCGACTTGTATTTTGCGCTAATCTCAAGACGTTAATGGAAAAAGATTATACCTTCCTGTCAAAGATCGTTTTCAGTGATGAAGCGACCTTCCACTTAAATAAAAAGGTCAACCGGCACAATGTGGGAATATGGGGAAGTGAGAATCCACATCAGACCCTGGAGGTTGGACGGGATTCTCCAAACATTAATGTGTTTCGTGCCATATCAAAGCGGATTGTGTACGGACCATTTTTCTGCCACAGAAAAAACCTAAATGGAGAATGTTACCTGGACATGCTAATAATTTGGTTGGTGCCACAACTAGTTGCTGAGGGTGGTGACTACCTCTTTCAGCAAGATGGAGCACCACAACACTGGCATCTCGACATCCGTGAATTTCTGAACAATCATCTGCCAAACAGATTGATTGGCCGTGCTGGTGATGCAGTCGACGTGTTTTGTAAGTGGCCCCCAAGGTCACCTGACTTAAATATTTGTGATTTTTATCTTTGGGTTACGTAAAAGGCAGAGTGTACCTATCTCCACTACCCACAACCCTAGATGATCTGCAGGAACGCATCACCGCAGCTATAAACTCGATAACGCCGGCTTTGCTGCAGACAGTGTGGAACGAGCTGGATTATCTCATCGACGTTTGCCGAGTTACATAAGGAACACACATCGAGTGTTTGTAACATAGACAAACATGTAAAAATGTTTCATTTTTGTGTATCTGTTGCCACCAAAAATTTTAAAATATCCCAAGAGCTTTTTATTTCATAACTATTTGAAATCAAGGACCTTTTTTGTGGACACCCTGTACTATAAATGAAATATTGATGAGTTAGTTGAGATGATTGGAAATTACTGTTTAAGGACGAAGATTTAGTAACATCTGCTGAGTTGTGGAACCCGAAAATGTTATTGCACTTCTCATAAATAACCGTTCAATAATTTACTAACTTCGAACTAATTCTACTAGATCTACAGATCCAAAAGCAGGAATATGAACAGCAGTTTTATTAGAGAATAGCGAAAGAGTTTTATGTTACTGGTAAATTCCTTACTATGCGTAATCAGTATGTAGAGCACAAAATACTGATTAATGGATCATGATTTAATTAACGAATGTCGCGTCAAGATAGGAAAAACCTGGCTTTGTCAGATCCTTGACTGTTCAGTATACTAATTGCTTAACTAGCTAATCAGCCGAGAACGTAATCTAAGTAGACTTCCAGGACACAGAAACGATAGCACAACAAATCTATAACATCTGCAGGCGATTTAACTAGTGTTTGTCTAATTGCCCTATTGGCTACAATCCACGAACGGTTCCTGCATCAATATTCATTAGAACAAATGGAAATCACTTCGTTTCTATCTCTCAAACTGCAGTCCTACATATACATAATCAGACCAAGAAATTTTCAATTCATTAGTGAATTAAAGACCTCCCACCTTTCTATAGGCGTTAAATTTATCTTATTTGCCTTCAATTATTCCTCTCTCATTTGGTCCAAATTGTTTTCCATTGGATAAAATTTTTTATGCAGTGTCCTGTGATTCCGTGGGCGTTCTTTCAAAAATAAAAGTCACCTTTACAACTCAGATCATTTAGATGCTTCCATTTAAATTTAGCTCTTCAGAATTTCAGATCAATAAATGGGTATTTCCCATGTTAGCGGCGATAACATCGGGGCAATAGCCCGAAAGCCCCTGGTTCAAATTTTGCATGGAATATAGCTGTTCTTTTCAGAGTCTTGTTACACACACACACACACACACACACATATATGGCGGTTCTGAAGCCCTCGAACTGGCAAGTACAGGCGTGAAAATTTTTTCTAATTTTCCCTTTCACAAATAAATCTTAATTAAATGTATGCCTACACAACACTAGAAACTATGTACAACACTAGAAGTACCATGCGGCCACTTTTGACCGTTTTCAATTTTCGAAACTGCGGCAAATTTTACACCGAATAGCTATCAGTTTGTGTATGAATGACTTTTCCTAACTTGATGTCCTTATTGGAATGCCGTAAATATTTTTGTTCTATAATTTATTTTGAAGATTTTCAATATTCTATCGTCAAGTACCAACCTGTCATAAATGACGGCATTCGAATTTTCTAATTCTAACACTGAAATCCTCTAGCCTCACCCTCATTGCATGTTGTCCATATTAAACTCAGAGTAATCGTAATCGAGTGATTATAATCTATAACGATAGATTAGATTTTTGTGTAATCTTGGGTGTAATTTTAATTTAAATTTTGATATTTATGCCATTGCAATCATGATCATAATCTGAATTCTGATACATGTAATTGTGATAGTAATTGTAATGTTACTTTGAGTAATCTTAATCGCAATCTTATTTTCAGTAATCATAATCGCAATCTTATTTTGAGTGACCATAATTGTAACCTTACTTTAAGTAATCATAATCATAGTCTTACTTTGAGTAATCATAATCTCACTTTAACACATAGTAAACTCGCAAAACGATTTATAGTCGTTCAATTCTGGAGTTCATATCACATCCTAACTTGAAACCTGCCTTAGGGGCAGAAACGCGTTAGCGATCGCAACCTCACCAGACCTGCAAAAGAAGTAGAACGCTCGACATATCAAAGTTTATTGTTTATATTGCTGGTTTTAGCGGAAAAAAGTTTTGTCTTCTACGCGTTTATCATAAGCCATTATATTCCAATTTTGTTCAGTATATGTCTGATGTGTATAAAATGTTTATGTTGATATATGAGAATGTGTATAGACTATATATTTGTGTCATTGAAATTAATCGAAGATATTAGAGTTGTAATTTAGAGAATATAGGTATGGCGACTTGCAGTATAAGGAAAGGCCTTAATGTCAAAGAAGCTGCACCCATGCTTCGGGACATACGATCTGACGATTCAGTGGATGAAGAAAATTATGCCCTCAATCAAGTGGAATTCGAAATGCTAAATACCGACTATGGAATTAGCGATTCAATTCATCATCTGATTAAATGAACGTGGGTTCTGACAACACATTACTTTCCCGTGCTGGTATCGTGTGGATGAAAAAAACGGCATAAAAGTGCGAAGATGGAGTTTCAAGTGATAATGTGTTCAAAGAGAAATCGGGTCCTACAACCTATGCATATCAAGGAGTTAATAAAAAGAGTCCTCAAATGCTTTCCGTTTATTCATCAACGAGCCTATGCTGCGATCGATTAGGAAATGTACTGAAAATCACGGTAAAGTTGAAGAACCAAACTTCAGCATCTCTCTAGATGGTTTGGAAAATTTTTTATGTATGCAAATCGGTCGTGGTGTTTTAGTCGCAAAAAAATAAAGCAGTGAAACAATTATGAAACAATGAAAAGGGCCCACAAATTTTTCATAACACGATGAGTAGGAGGCAGGTTAAAATGATTCTGAAGCATATGGGATTTGACGATATGTCAAAGCGCAGGCAAAGAAGGGCAATAGACAAGTTTTGTCTAGTATTTGAAATTTGGAATGAATTGATAATAAACTGCCAAAAGTACTATATTCCAGGTTTTGATCACACAATAGATAAACAGCTATTTCCCTGCAAGTTCCGTTGTCCTTTTATTCAATACATAGCAAGGCCTAGCCAGAATTAATTTTGGGTGTCAAACATTTTTACAGCATGTATTGATACAATCACAGCATGCAAAGCCGTAGCCGTCCCATTAAAATATTAATTTCGGGGGGACCTGTCCCTAAGAACTCCCCTCTGGATACGGGCATGTTACATGCCATCAAAAACAGATAAATTTGAATAAATAAAAAAAACGAAGACGAGAAGTTATCAATGGAGAGGCTGTAATGAAATTAAAACCACTCTATTCTTCTGAGATATACGAATCACCATTGGGCTGCACTCTAACCATCTATAAAGGTAAAAATTCTCAGTTCAATAAACAAAAGCGTAGAAGTTGACGATTCTCACCCGAAAAAACTACCAGAAAAAGTTCAACACTATATTCATATACATTCATAATACAATTTGAACAAGGTAGGTGCGGATGTTCTTGATAAGATGTCTAGGTATATTAGTAGTAAATGTGCAACCAGAAAATAGCCAAGGCAGTTTGTCACAACGTTCTTAACCTGGCATCTATGAATGCGTCGATTGTATATTGTGAAGTTACTGCTAACAGCATCTCAAGCAGGGATTTTCTTCTTAGTTTAGTATCAGAGCTGTGCAAAATAACAATAATTGATGACTGTGAGGAGAAGCAAAATAAAAAACCAGGGCTGGGATTTCGAAGTATGGGATCACATATGCGTCATCATTGTTAAATAGAGTCATGTAAAAATAAATCTCATACAAAATGTATCACTTTTTGTAAAATATGCTGTGGGTCTCATTCTGCATAAAAAATTAGAATTATAAAGTGTACATAGTGCAACAGCCATTAAACTGTAATACTTTATATTAATAAAACATGGTGTTTTTGTGCCTGTCTGTGTGTTTGTTAGTAGCTTTGTACAATATTCATGGCACGCAAATGAACTCAGAAGATATTTCATTATTATAATTTATTATGATTTTATTTTTATAAGTTAAAAAAAATGAAATTTTTTTCCATAGCGGTCAAAAATGACCGCTTGGTCTTTCTAGGTAGGCAAAATCTCCGGTACTTCTAGTGTTAAAGGTGAATGTAAACTGAAATCTAGAGGACATATCGTTGAAAATCTATATAATTTTCCAGTACAGTTTATACAGACATGGCTTTGGTTCTTCGTATTGACGATTGTTTAATTTAGTCTAGATCATATTTTTGATGTATGAAAATTTGGTAAGTAAAAATAACTACGTTCCAAGCCGGACTCGAACCACGAACTCTAGAGTTGGAGACCCAAGTGCCTTCACCACTAACTACTAAGGTTAGTCATGCATGGACTTCTCGTGCTTAATACAAATATGAGAAGACTATGCATGGCAGACCGCATTAACTGGCAATTTTAAGTGGCAAGAATATTAGGGTGGAAATTCGAAGTTTTCAAGTTCGAGAGTAGCTTGTCATGTTCGCCTTCTCTTTTTTTATCTAACTTTTATAAGCCAAAAATTAATTTTGGAGTGAACAAAGAAACAGGTATAGCAAGAAATAAATCTAAAAATTCAATTCCTTTCTATTTACAGTAGAGCTTTTATATATAAAACTTAGTATATGGAAATTTGAGTAAACCATTAAATATTTATTATACTCGCTCTTTACATAGAAAAAATTTTTCATATTAATAATTAATATAAAGAAGTTTTGTTCCTCATTAAACTTGTAAAAATGCGTCAAAAATATTAAAGAAACAAGATCGTAAAAAAAATTATGTAAGTATTACTCGTATGGAGGATTGTCCTATGACAAGCTGTACCTTTCTGCCTTCCTCCATTTTTAATCTTCAAAACTATCAATGTGTCATTAAAAAATTACATAAAAGAATGTAATGCCAAAACTGTAATTAGGTATGTGAATAGAAATTAATTCTATTCTATTCTAAATTGATTTTATATATCCAAACTTTTACATGAACCCTCGATTTCGACATAAAGAGGTTCTACTGTATTCTAGAAAACATTTTTAATATATGTATATAAATACAGGGGCAACAAAAAATTTCGTATAAACTTTAAAAATTCATTAAAGAGGGAAAAATTATATCACCTTGAAGTGTGCGATTAATATAGTCTGGATGTGGTTTCTGTTTGACAAAACAAAAAAATTATAGTTTAAAACTCATCGATAGGTGGAATTTTACACATTTGAAAAACAATGAAAATGGTTACTGTATGTTTGATTTGTGTATTACGTTAGCAGGTATTCGACATAAACGTTACTGTAGGTATTAAATTTCGATCTCGCAGAAATGATTTACTCAACATTTATGACCAGATGGAGCACCGGCTCACATACTAATTCCAGTAAAGGCATTTCTGATCGACACCTTCGGAGTAAACAGACATATCATTAGGTATTACAGGATCATTTGGTCTCCTCATATGACATCCGTTGATTGCTGATTGTGGGCTATTTAATATCACGACTTTTTATCGATCAGACCTTTCAACATTGTCGGAAACAAAAGATGTCATTCAGCGTAAGGTGAGTTTCATCTATACAGCTATGCTGCAATCCACAGTCACGGGTGTTGACACTCGTCTGTATTGTATTACCCCTTGTAGTAGAGATTATGTCGAACATTTGCTAATGTAATACACAAATTGAACACACAGTAATCATTTTCATTGCCTTTAAATATCGAAAGTGCCACTTATCGGCGAATTTTGAAACACAATTTTTTTTATTTCTCTAAAATAAACTAGACATCCAGACAAGGTTTACCATGCAAATTCCACCTCAATGAGTTTATTTTTACTTTTTCTACGAATTTTTAAAATTTATACGGACTTTTAGTTAGCCCTGTACGAAAAACACATAATAATTTTATGAAGTGGTGGAATAATTTTTCAATTAACATGCAAGTTTTACCAAATGTTTTGGTATAATCATTTAAATAGTTATCTATTAAGAATTAATATATGGTATGTATAGCTGACTTATAAAATGAATGTTTTTTAAATGTTCGCAATGATACGAATTAAAATGTGAACTTTATGTCGCAAAGTTAAATTTTTCAATTATAATTTTTTTTTTGTTTGTATTTTTTCTTATCTAATTTCGTAACAAATAATTCTATTCTGTACGAAACCGTCTTATAATTTCTTTCAAAACTTCTTGGACTAGTTTAGATTAGCTTTAACAAGAACGTCGGAGTGTTAAAATATTTCTTGTATAGATGTCTTGCTTGAAATATTATTTTAATTAAAGGAAAAGGACTTTAACAATTTATTACGACCAACCTGAAATTAATTATTTTCATTTGGCCAATTTCTTGTAAAAAAAAAAACCAAGCGATTATTATAGAAAATCAGTTATTTTCTTCGACGGGAAATAAAATATTAGTAAATTGGGATATTGAAAGCAGATAAGAAATTAATTTCTTCCGTATTCGTAAATTAAATATTTCTATACGCTTTTCGTTTAAATAAATAAAGCAAATGTATGAACATACATATTCAAAATATTTCATGCAATTTAATATTTAAAATTATCTTGTAAAGATGTGAATGAAAAGAAAAATTTTTACAAAATATTTGGAGCAGTTATACTGAGTTAATATTAAATATAGAAGTTTCCCTATGTATGCGCTATCTTTATCAGAACATAACGATTTCTCATAGAAGTTTCTAATGGTAATGTTATGATAGTGATAGCACATAATTATTGAAATAACTGTAAATAACGTTTCCTCAATGTAACTGCATCAAATATTGTGAGAAATATTTTTTTTATATTTCGCTTATTATACTAGTGCAGTGTGTCGCACCAAAATCGAATACAAATTACACTTTGCAAAAATTGATTAAGGGGGGTTATCATACAACTTGGAAAGATAGATTCAAAATCTCTGTTTTGCTCAGTATCTAACCGTAAAATATATTCCAGAAATCAGGAAAACTGGAAACATAATGCTTTTTGCAGTCCCTTTTTGGGAATAAAGTGGATAGTCATTTTTTTTTATTGAAACAGGAAGCATGTTACACGATAAGCTGGAAGAAGAATGTAGTGACTAATGGGCCCGGCAGGGACAGCTCGAAATTTTAGAAAGAAACGTTCCGAGATTTATTACTGAAAAGGTGAAATTTTGACGCACTATTGAATGTTCCCTCCTATGTATGATTTATGAAAAACGATGCATCATGAACAGGTGATCAGAAGCTGTAATTTGAAGTAACCTAATGATGTAAAAATATAAACAATTAACGTGTATTTTTAATAAATTGAAAACAAAATACAGAGAATTTGACTGAAAATAGAAAAGCTCTGTATTTTGGTCTACTGAAAAGTGTGTGGTATTTAAAAGAAAATCGGCATGATGCAGTTTCTGAACAAAATAGTCTTTGAGTAACTATTTTAAAATTACATATGCCTCATGTATTTTACCTGTCGGTCATTTCCAAATAAGGAGTTTGGTTTTCCAGTGCCTTGAATAAAATTTAAAGAGACAAAAATATATGGAAAAATTGAGTGCAATTTTTTTTGCTAACAAGATCTTGCGTTTGTTTTAAATTTCAAAATTACTTCATATATGTGCTTTATGTTTGCTTTTTACGATTTATTTTATTGTTCTCAAATTTATATATTTCTATTTATAATGTTAATTAAACAAATTAATATGCTATGTTATTGAACACTCATATATATATATATATAAAAAGTTTTCCTCGCCCATTCTTGGCGGAAACAGGCTTTGGGACGGGCAGAGCGCCATGTTCCCAAGCCTCTTTTTACATCACTTCTTAATGTGCCATGTCTAGAAACTTCCTGACAATGTGACACGTGTTTAGGATTGTGGCTTTTTGTATTTCAATGTAGGTGTTTGGGTCAATGTTGAGTATCTCCAAATTCGTCGCAAGCGTTTTTGGTACTATCCCTGTTGCTGAGATGACTAACGGGATGATGAGGATCTTTTCCATACCCCATATATCTCGTACTTCATGTCTGAGATCTTGGTACTTGGTGATTTTCGTTGTGTAGGTTGTCTGTATGTTATTGGTGTTGGGTACTGCTATGTCGATTAAGTACGTGGTCTTATTCGATTTATCGACGAGGGTTATGTCAGGACGGTTATGTGGGACTGTCTTGTCTGTTATGATTGCTCTATCCCAGTAAAGCTTGTGTGTTTCGTTCTCATGCACGGTCTCTGGCTCATATTTGTAGTACGGGCATTTTTCTGTCAGAAAGCCAGCATTCGCTGCCAATTTCTGGTGGACTATTTTCGCTACTTGATCGTGTCTATGTTTGTAGTCTTATATATATATATATATACATATACATACATATATATAATTGATCAATTAATTAATTTATTTATTTATTTATATACACATTCAACTTAAATAACTACGACTTACGAGATTATCAAACCACAGACAGATTTTAACAACTATATGTCTTAGTTTCATCGTTATGAATTTTTTGTATTCTTTAAAATTCAATCTTTGTTTTTTATTATCAGCATTCACAAACTTTAAATTTAACTCAATTTTTTTCAAATTTCTGCTGCACAATAAAAATATGAATAAGTTTGAATTTACCCTAGTTCAACTGTATGTTTATTGCTTTGCGTTTTGGCCTTTTACTGAGCCAAATTTTCTATATTACATGTATTTTACACTTAGCGTTGGTCCTCATCCTACGGAAATTAACAAAAGGGAGTGCCGAAAATTTATCTTTAAAACGTAGAAAGTAATTTCCATCGCGTTTTTAGAAAACATAATCGCTGTTTAAAGTATTCTCTTTACCATCTTGGAAAAATTGTTCTCCTAGCTACCAGTTCAAGGAGATCAAAAGGTAATGCTGCATCGCACAAAGAAGCTTGGCTCCTAAGCTTTCGTTGTTGTTGTACAATTCATTTCGAAGCAAGTTTTACAGTAAATATATTAGAATTTTCATTTCTATTTTCGTAACTTGAATTCTTCCTGAAGGGAGAAAACCTGAGGACTCCTATGTCTTTTTAATGTCCTTTACACGTTCGCTAACTTTTTTTAAACCTTCGAAGAAAAAATCTTAAATGTTTAATTTCCTGACTTTCGATGTTTATCTTTTATCGTCTTTTGGCAGTTTGGCATTAATTCTTATTGCTTAGCCTTTGAACTAAAACGAAAAATTTTGTTTTTTAGGATTAACTATGTTAGTGGAAGACTTTGGTACAATATTTAGAAATTCAATTAGATGTGTTGCAGTTATTTAATTTCATTTATTTATCAGAAACACAAATACAATAATGGTAAATGTTTTGGCAACGCAGAATAGGTGGCCTAAAGGGAGGCCAGGAAAAAAAAGACGAACTGTCGAATCCTCCTATTGATACTAATACATACTAATTCTCCTGTTCTTCTGTATCTCTCTTTAATAAAATACAATAAACTGACTAACCTTTATACTAAGGTACTTTATATTAAGCTCTCAGAGCCAAGAAGCCAATCATGGTTATAAAAACAACCCCTTAATATCTATGTGCTAATTCTTAGGTAAAGCACGTTTTGATGCGGTACTCACGAGAAGTATTTATTGCAAAGATTTGCAGCCAGCGTAAAGTCAGCGTGACAAATCCTTATCGCTCAATCGAACAATAATACACGGCAAAAAATAAAAAAATTGATAACAGTAAAACAAAAAATATTTAGAAAAACAGTTTTCAAAATTAAATCACAAAATGAATGCCAGTAAAAGAATACTAAAAAATTATTATTTATATTAATAATACAAAACATAAAACACATACAATACAAAAATTATTATTTATATTAATACAAAACATAAAGTCACATTAAACAAGTAGCAACCAAAAAGATTTACGTTTAGTTTTAAATAATACAATGTCTGAATTTCTCTAATTCACATAAATAAACCATTAAAAAAAAAAATGTTAAATTTATATGGTACCACAGAAAGCTGTTAGACGTCTGAGAAAGTATCAATTGATCATCCCGTTTTAAGGGATATCTCGAGGATCCGAACATAAATTAATTAAATCACTAAATAAAAATTACGATTAATTAGGTGAAACATTCAGTAGTACAGACATATTATGTGTGTACTGTTTGGGTTTAAGAAGTATCAATTTAATTCAAATATTAGAAATGGTTTTTAGTTTTACGAACATAATTATCATTAGTATTTCAATAGACTTGCAATATTTTAAAACAATCGAGCTAATAATTATTTGAAAATAAAATCAGAAAAGGGAATTTGAGATTAAACTTTTGTCGCCGTGTTCAAAATAGTTATTAATATCTATTTTCATGCAATTTCAAATTTATCCCAACACTATCTTAAAATTCTTTTTAAAGTATAACAAATTGATATATAAAATCAAAAATAAAATTCCAGTAATCCCTGTCAAATATTTAATCAATTTTTCTAAAGCAATTTATTATAAATAATGAACAGAAGCTTGAAGTGATTGTGCAAGAAAATTTTAGTATTTGGGACTTGGCTATGCCAGGCATTCAGTTTTCATATAATTCGACGTTCAACGAAACACTGAATTGCAGCATGTTCTTTGCGCATATTGGTATAGAACCAACTGTTCCCACGGATTTATTTCTGATAGAAATCGAGTGGGATTATTTTGGTTTCGACAAATATGACCAAACGGTGATTAACATTAGCAAAAAGATATGGAAAGAAATCGCGGAGAGGAAAATGGAAGCCACGAAAATCACTAGAGAAAACCGCAACGAGAAAGTGAGGAATGTTGAATTCAAAGTAGGGGATCGGGTGTTTCTATACCGCCCAATGGCCAGGGCGGGAAATATGTAGAAATTTAGAAATTCTGTCGCGGGTCCCTTCACTATCAAGCGATTCACATCCGCTGAAAATATTGAGCTGGAAAATTGGTTCGAAATAGGCACAAAATTGTGCAAGGCGCACGTAGAAGAGTTAATTAATTAAACACTCTCAGCGCTGGCCAGAGTCCAGTGAGTCAGAACAGGGGGAGAGTGGTAGCGATTTGTTTTGTAAACAAACGAAGGCTGGAGGGGCCATCGGGGGGAAGAGCCGATATAGGGGGCGGAGCTTATTCGGACAGCGACAGTGAGGGAGGAGAATTTTTCCCAGTTCGAGAGAGCATAACGGTTTTAAGGTCTCCAAATAAAGAAGACGACCAGCAAGAAGAGGACAAGGGGTTGACGACGGGGGGAAGACAGGATTTTTGAAGATGGCGGGTTTTCAGTGGATAGGAAACTCAGGAACAATATACAAGCTTAGACAGAGAATTGTTAAGCTGACTAGATATGGTGTTGCCAAAGTCAAATATTCGGAAAATTCGGTAGGATTTTTGAAAAAAATTGATTGAGGGGGTAACTAATAGATTGTTAGCACAGTAATAATGGTCGGCGCAACACTTGGGAACACAAAACAAATTGTGCATTCAATTATTGAGTCGCGTTTTCTTCTGGACACGGTAATCACTTACCTTTGGCTGAAAATTGAACCATCAGTTCTGCAGGCAATACTGAAATTCATTGTTGGTTTTAAGCAATTTGCAATTATAGACATTTCTGCATACAGTTATAATATAGTAGGAAGATAGGCATTTGCAAAAAAAAAGTATATTTATATACACTTACCAGCTGTACACCGTTGTGTTTTGTACAAAAGCAGAGTCGTTGCATTGGTAAATGGTATGTTAGTAAGCGAAGATGGTATAGTGCCGCTTGTGGTAAAAGAAGAATTTGTTTTTGATCACCTCTTAGTATTCGACACGTTCATTATGACAAACTTACGCAAGTACATCCAAAATATTGTAGTTCGCTGTAGTTTATTGTTTGGTAATTGTTGGTATCAACATGGAAAATAGCTGTCGCGAAGATTTGGTTGTGTTCGCAAAAATGGCATACCTTCATTATTATTACGTACATATATGCAGTTTATATATATTATAAGCACGCATAATATAAGGAGCGGTATTTCAATTTGTTCACACAAGTAACAAAAAAAAAGTAGTTGGTTGCATGAACATATCATGTATATCTTGCAGAATTTGCGGCATTAGTAAATATTTAATTATTTGTTCTGGACAAAAGAAGGTATACAAATTGAAGTGGTTCGCAGCGTTGCATTGTTGCCGGTATTATTTAGTGTATTTATGTTGGCTTTGGAAAGTAAAAACATAGATTGCTGGTATTACATATGCGAATTAGGGCCGTTGGGATTTCTGTTTTACTGTTGGTAGAATGGGAAATTATTTTTATGCACCTCATACGGGGATTATGGGGAAGTGATTTACTCAGTGTTGTGATGTCTATGTATGTGCGTTTTTTCCAGTGTAGTTCAACATCATCGCCCGTGCGTGTGTGTATGTGAAAAATATTACAGGGCGAATGGTGGAGCAGTGCTCGAGTGATTACCGTGCCCTCTGTGAAATCGTGGGACCTATAATTCTAGGCAACGAGGACCTACCCATGCTTTGCATGCTCCGTGGTCTAATAAACTTTCATTACGTCACATGCGCCTAGAATTCTACGGTTTTATGAAGGGTGGGGAAGAACAAAGAAGCAGAAGCAGACATGAAGACAAATTAATATATTTGTTCGGTAGTTTGTATTTGCTCTCATATAGTACCTTTTATATCTTTTCTTTACTTCCATGATACTTGTGTTTTAATTACATGTCTTAGTGTTACAATTACATGCCTTGGGGTTATAATTACATACCCTGGTTAGTAGTTGAACTTAATCTTATACCTAATTAACTTAAGTTGTTCGCATTGTGTAAGACAATAGTTGCTGTAATCGAAGGTGATGCGTGTAAGTATGGTGAGGTGGCGATGGCTGTACGTTGTCATGTAGGACAAGTTAGAGCTGAGGAAGACCAGGAAGTGGTCGGTAGCAGGGTATGAGGCTAGGTTGCCTGGTGCGTGTGGTGGTGCGTTGCCAGGCAGAGATGGTTTAGTGGCGGTGGTGGATGCTGGTGAAGGGGAAATGAAAAAGAAAAAAAAAGGCCTCTAGTGCCAGGTTTGGCTAATTGCCCTTTTTTATGGGGGCGTGGGGTGGTATATGGCGAGCCATAAGCTGTGTATTTAGAAATTTTAGGAGCTTCTCCTTCGTGGTAAAGAGATATGAATTATTGAAGGATTAGTTGTATTGGAAAGAAAGCGGTAACCACGGTGGTCCAACAAGGCGACTGCAACTTCTAGCATAGATGGATTTTACGATCAAAAGGCACCAGTGAAAACCGAATATAACAAAGGCAAAATAATAAAATTGACAGTCGGTTTATAGGGGTTATAACTCCTCGTGGTTTTCGCTGTTTTAAATCCCGAGAAGAAGGAAGATGTTAGGGACGTACTCAAGTTGGGCTGTGCTTGTGTGTGGTTAAGCATTTGGTCAAGCATCAGATAGGTCGTAAGGAGGAGCCATAGTTGAGGGCGGTAATTGTGATTTGTCTAGAAATATTGGTTGAGAAGTGATTGGTACGTTCTAGGTGATGGACAGATCGAAAAATGATTGAGAGATGATGTAGGAAGAGAGGAAAGAGAGAGATGAACTGGGCAGCCGAAGAGAAAAGGTGCGGAGAGCGGAGAAAGAGTGGAAAGAAAGTCGGAGAGAGTGTCGCGTCGAAGGTAGAGTTGTGCCGGGGCCAAGTGGCTCGAAATTAGAAGTATAGTAAACCTCGAGAGTGAGGTGTAAACAGAGTTGATAGCGACGTAAGCGAATTTGTGGAGCAGGGGGCGTTTCCGAAGCAAGAAGCCGAGCGAGTCTGAACGTTGGTTGTTTACGACTGGCGTTTCCGAATCAAGAAACCGAGCGGATCTGAGCATTGATTGTTTACGACTGGCGTTTCCGAAGCAAGGAGCCGAGTGAGGCTGAGCGTAGATTGTTTTACGACTGGCATTTACGGTGCAAGGAGTATCAGTGGCAGTGCGTTATACCATCAAACATACAATACCGAGACATTCCTGGAGCAGGCTTGTGGAGCAAAGACGAGGAGTCATCTTGGGACACCACACGTGAATCTTTCCCCTTTTATTCTCGAATGAGGTTGCAGGGTGCATAAGGTTAGGCTCGATTAAATGTTGTTTATATATACGGCCTAGAACGAGGGCTAGGCTAAGGAGGGAACATAGTTTAATGGTAGACACGCATTATCAGAATCAAACTGGAATAATTTATGCATATTGATGATTTACTAAGGTGAGCTATTGCTAGCTATTTGTCAAACAGCAGAGTTTGCTTATCAGGTTAATCTTAAGCAACCTTCCTGTTCATGACAAAATTGGTAGTATACGATCGAATACAATCAGTCCATTTGATAGCCATTTCGCGCTATAAATATGAAATAGATTGTTGGCCATAATTTTAGTTGTACTATACGATCACGGCTGTGTATTTCCAGTATTTGGCATTTATTAAATTATTGTTTGTTTTACGAATGTTTCATGTTTAAATAAGACTGGCTCATTCACCTTTTGTCTTTGTAGCTAATCTTAAACTAAACGTTTACTTAAGCGAGTAAAGGTTTGCGATACCTGGAGACAATTCACACCAGGAATCCTGCAGGGCAGTCCACAAATCCGTAGGGGTGCGAGGTGGTGGAGATCTCTTCTGAACAGCACGTTGCAAGGCATCCCAGATATGCTCGATAATGTTCATGTCTGGCGATTTAGGTGGCCAATGGAAGTGTCTAAAGTCAGAAGAGTGTTCCTGGAGCCACTCGGTAGCAACTCTCGATGTGTGGGGTGTCGCATTATCATGCTGAAATTGTCCAAGTCCGTCGGAATGCACAATGGACATGAATGGGTGTAGGTGATCGGACATGATGCTTACGTATGTGTCACCTGTCAGAGTTGTCTCTAGACGTATCAGGGGTCCCATATCACGCCAACTGCACACGCCCCATACCATCACAGAAGCTCCACCAGCTTGAACAGTCCCCTGTTGACATGTAGGGTCCATGGATTCATGAGGTTGTCTCCATACCCGTACACGTCCATCCGCCTGATGCAATTGGAAACGAGACTCGTCAGACCAGGCAACGTGTTTCCAGTCATCAACAGTCCAATGGCGGTGTTGGCGGGCCCAGACGAGGCGTAAAGCTTTGTGCCGTGCAGTCAACAATGGTACACGAGTGGACCTTCGGCTCCGAAAGCCCATATCAATGATGGTTCGTTGAACAGTTCGCACGCTGACACTTGTTGATGCCCCAGCATTGAAATCCGCGGCAATTTGAGGAAGTGTTGCACGTCTATCTCGTTTAACGATTCTCGTCAGTCGTCGAATGTCCCGTTCTTTCAAGGTCTTTTTCCGGCCGCACCGCTGTCGGAGATTTGATGTTTTACCGGATTCCTGATATTCACGGTATACCCGTGAAATGGTCGTACGCGAAAATCCAAATTTTGTC
>QLNU02015360.1:124611192-124641713 GCA_006491805.2 Dysdera silvatica
TTTCTTGTGTTGACCATATTTGGCAATTGTGTTATCCCTGCGGAGGGTAATAATACCTTAACATCATATTACTAAGTTATTCACTATTGACAGGGATTCAGAAAACAATTCGTATTAAAAATAACTCGAGATAAGCGTGTTGACGTTAACGAGGTTCGAATGTATAGCATTTTTTGTTTGGAGGAATTTTAAATACAAAAAATGTTAGATTCAACTGAAATATAATATCAAAATTTGTCACAGAATCGAGAAAAACAACATATTTTTACTAGCTTTCCTAAAACTCCGTTCTCCGCATGTTTACAAATAAATTAAAAAAGGGGTTCGAATTAAATTAAAAAACTAAACTAATAAAAGAATACATTAAATCGTTGCTAATTAATCAGCTCAAAAAAGTGACGAATTATTCACTAATGAGTTGTTGTTGTCAATATATATCTCTTTTGTAAGATATTATTACCCTTCACAGGGATAACACAATTGCCAAATATGGTCAACACAAGAAAGCCTCCGGGGCGAGATTTTTGTGAGTTTTTCGTGGGGGAATTTATTACAAATAAATTTGCCACCCACGTATATATAGCTCAAACTAGAGCTTATGTAATTTTGGAGAAAAAGAGACGCTTTCCCCATCCTGGATTCGAACCAGGGTCCCTGTGTTGAGTTGAGTCTACAACAATGTCTATATATATGTACAAATTTATTTGCAATATATCTCTTTTCTTGACGTAACTTTCATTTTCGCCAAGAAATAAATTTTTTAATCTCTTTATGCACTCGAGATGTTTAAAATCTACATTTTTTCGATCGATTTCCAATTATAATTGAAGGAAATTGCACTTCCATTTTGTGAATTTCTTAAAAAAGGGCGAGTTTGTTTTTCGTAGTAACTTGATTCTGCACCTGAAATTAGCTTTGCGTGGAAAAACGAAGTTAAAATTAATTTTTGCTGCAATCAGTCGAAACAGTTTTTTTGAATATATTAATTTTAATGGCTCTTCTCCGTTTACACGATTAATACGGAAATAAAAATCGTCCATTTTTCATCGAAAAATGATTGCTTGTGAGATTACTTCTTGGAGATTGCTTCTTTTTTGCTAGCCTAACTTTCATTTCTGAATGGTGGTTTATTCTGAATGGTGGATTCTTTAAACGTGACTGAGAAAATTTTGTCAATAAAAAATCCCTACACATATCAATATTAATATACGTCTTTGTGAAGTGCCTTAGTTCCATAGGAACATCTCATAACTACACATGTTTATTATTCAATTTTCTACTTCCAGAAATTAAATCGTTATTATTTATTAGCAAGCAAGAAAGTTATTCCAAAATTTATCCGACATACCTTAAAAGGCAATATAAAAATATAATTCTTTTGGAAAACATTGTAATTTATACTCACAGATGAACTGTTGTTATAAAATGCATATTTTATGCTAAATAATAATAAAAAGAACTAGTTATATAATACGAAACAGCGAACTAATATCTGTATAAAAATAAGTATAATATAAATATTCAGCTTTCTTATAGTTGTATTTAATTTTTTGGAACTAGCAAGCTATTTTTAGGATAATAGGTTTGAAAAGTCGGAAAAGTAATACATAGTCTAAATAGTATAGTATAAATCGTTTAGTGTACGTAGTATAACCGGAATCATAATAAATAGTATTAAATATCATTTATTCGACAATAAATTTATACACCAGTTTGTAACTGAAATCGCTGTTTTGTTGCATTCTCAGAATATTAATTACTAACATTTGCTTGCACGAAATTCCAAATTACCTCAGCGCTGTCTTAAAATACCATCCAGTTTACTGAGGACTTAACGAAGGGTAAAGCTCCTGTAACCCTTCCTTAAATGCTGTATCAAATTTAGCCGTGTATGTTTATTAAAATTAATAAATTAAATAAGCATTAGAGGCCTTACAACATCCTTTTTTACAGTGTCACTTGTAGAGGTCGTCTTATGGAAATTTCAGGATTATTGTTATTGATTATTTACATAACTATATAGTTAGTAGTATGTTAAATATGCATCATTATATAAAATCAAAATGTGGAACGCTCTTTATCTTCTTATTTGAGCATAAGCTGCTAAATTCGGTGCTTGATAGTAGTTAGAGGATCAGCGTTAGTAGAGACAAGTTGTCAGCGTGGTGCTGCAGAATGCGTGTTGTAAATCACCTGGCAATGACATCATATCAGAGAGACAAATATCTGAAAATCAGTGCAGGATTGGCTTTGTTCCAAAATTACGCAAAATGGTGCTCAGATTGAAGGTAAGAAATTCATGATCTTCACTTCAATCTCAAATTATGATCTTGCAGTGGTACTTACGGATTTTGCTTTCATAGCTTAAAGTAATGAAACTGGCAAGAAAAATGCATTTTTGCCAGCCCTTCAGGAATAAACAATGACTGCAAGTATGTATAAGTAATGTTATTTCACGTTATAATACTAAATGCTGATAATATTCTTCCCTACTTAGGTTGTGATAATGATATGACTCTTATTATTATCCTTAAAGTTTTCACATTTTGTCAGCTTCCGCCATAACTGCTACTCTCAAGTATCAAGATATATTTTCTAATAGCTTAGAGGTAAAAAATGAACAGGATTTCTAGCTACAAAGCTTGATTGCAATCATTAAAGTTAAACAGTGACGTAGGAGTGAAATGTGCTTAAAGAATATTCGAAGTCGACAAGAAGCTACAGTTATATGTTTCTGTGCTTTTAATCTCCTTAAATAAAGTACGTCTATAAAATGGCCTTTACCAATCTTCATAGAATAATACCTGACGTTGGAAGATGACTTTGTTTGCTCCATGCTTCAGAATGTTACCTATTAACATAAGAGGAAGTCGACTGCTCGTGTGCTATTTTAAGGCATGTAGCGGATTCTATACAAGAGAATGTATTTTGTAATTTCCTATAAAAATGGAAGATTACACTTCGAAGTGGATACACTAATTTGAGCGAAAAGCTGCGTTCTTAAAATTTTAGAACACTATTGACATCAAATCATTACAGTCTGAACATTATAAGAAGATAATTGTTTCTAATGAGAGAAAGAGAGAGAAAGAGAAACTATTAGACGAAGTATTCCCAAACGAAAGAAAGTAATTTTAAAAATATCGCAGTTCATGAAATTTTCATACTCATAGGAGTGTGATATGACTGCCATAGCTAGAATTTTTTTAATGAGTTAAACAGTCATGTTTATTGATTGAACAACAATAAGAAATTGTCTGTTCCTCTTTAAAAAGCAGCGGTTTATACAAGTGTAAAAATCACTATAAATAAAAAAAAGGATGATATAAAGAAGCTTGAAAAAATGATGTTTCTGAAGAACAGGATATCCGAGCTTTTTACAATAAAATAATACTCAGCTGGCCAACGTGTTAAAGTTGACAACTTGAAAACTACGCTGATTTATAAAGATCTGCTTATTATTTTGTGTATATATATACACACACATATACACCTACTCCTTCGGGATCATCAAATGGTCCAACACTGAACTAGAACAACTCCAGCGGAAAATGAGAACCATCCAGAGAAGAGCCGGACAACTACACCCTGCAACGGCAATTGAACGGCAAACACTACCCCGGGAAGAAGGAGGACGCGGACAAGCGGACCTCAAAGACTTACATGACAAGCAGATCCAGAGCATGAGGCAATACTTCCAGTTGAAGAGTCCCCGATCGCCACTCATCCAAGCCATAATACAAGCAGATGCAAATTACACGCCACTAAACCTGTGTAGTACCGAAGAGCGTGTCCTCGAAACAGCCAACGAACAGAAACTGAGAACTTGGGCGGGAAAACCATTACATGGCAGGCACTGAGCACATCTCTCCAGCCAGAGACAGAAGGATTCATGCTAGCCATCCAAGACCAAGTGATCGCAACAAGGAACAATCAGAAATTCATCCAGAGAAAAGACATAGAAAGCGACAAATGCAGACACTGTCATGCGGCATCGGAGACAATCCAACACGTGATGGCAGGATGCAAGATCCTTGCGCAGTCAGACTACAAACATAGACACGATCAAGTAGCGAAAATAGTCCACCAGAAATTGGCAGCGAATGCTGGCTTTCTGACAGAAAAATGCCCATACTACAAATATGAGCCAGAGACCGTGCTTGAGAACGGAACACACAAGTTTTACTGGGATACAGCAATCATGACAAACAAGACAGTCCCACATAACCATCCTAACATAACCCTCGTCGATAAATCGAATAAGACCACGTACCTAATCGACATAGCAGTACCCAACACCAATAACATACAGACAACCTACACAACGAAAATCACCAAGTACCAAGACCTCAGACATGAAGTATGTGACATATGGGGTATGGAAAAGATCTTCGTCATCCCGTTAGTCATCTCAGCAACAGGGATAGTACCAAAGACGCTTTCGACCAATTTGGAAATACTCAACATTGACACAAACTTTATATTGAAATACAAAAAGCCACAACCCTAAACACGTCTCACATTGTCAGGAAGTTTCTAGATTTGGCATATTAAGAAGTGATGTGAGAGGCTTGGGGACATGGCTCTCTGTGCCCGTCTCAAAGCCTGTTGCAGCCAAGAATGGGGGAGGTAAAATTTTAAATATATATATAAATAACTACTTTCATTTAATATTAGTTGCCTTCAGTGGTGATTGTAACTGTGTTATTTCAGTGCAGGAAAATAGAACCCAGATGTGAAAAAGTGCTTTTCTTTCTGACACCAAATAATGCTAAAAAATGTTCTTAATTCCTAAAATTTTACTGTCAGCTCACTTATGAGGTTCCTGAAATAATGCATTCAATTAAACACTTGACTGTTTCCATAAGTTCTTCCTAATTCTGGTAACTGCGGACTTCAGCAAACTTCATTGGCATATTTGGCGGTTTTTTTTCACAACTCACGTTGTTTCCATTAGATTGCAGCGCCGCCTTACCAAAAGCACTCACTCACTTACGCTGTTTCTAAAGTAACCTTTTCATTTATGGAATAAAAATATCAATTTATTTATCATCATTAATTGTGTCACTTATTTCTGGGGGTTCCTGATACGTCCGGAAAATGCAAACACCAAAACGACGTGCTTGTATTCATTATTATACTGAAAGTATTCACAAAATGAATTTTCGGATATTGCCAAATTTCATGATAAATTTTTCGCATTAGATTTCTTTTCTCGAGGGCAATTTTTTCTTATATCTATATTTTATTTTCTCCTAGTCTCGCAAGTATTCAAAATTTTGAAAGTTCTGTCGAAAACTGCAATAAAATCCATTCAATTTCTTCAAAATCATGTCACATTTTGTTGTCAAAATATTTTATGAACGATTGGAATTGAACGTCACAAGACTTCACAAGTAACACAACTTAAAAGAGAAAAAAAAGAATTTTTACAGAAAAAAATTCTAATTCTGAGATTCTGGATCCTTATAAAAACATTTTAGAATTTTTCAGTAGGTAACGAATCAAATGCTCAAAAAAAAAAAAAGAATACAATGCCGTTACGTAATACTTATAAATTACTGCACAATCTCCGTAATTCAGTCACGCGCTCGTCCGACAGCATATTCAGTAATCTGGCGTTAAAACAGTAAAGAACAAACCGCCATAGAAAGTTTCCACGAACAAAGTAATAAAGGAAATTTAAAATTAAACTATTACATTTACTTATCTTTGAAAAGCATCATTAGTACATACATACAACTTTAGTGCGTACATGGTTAGTATAATTACATAATAACACAAAAATAGTGTTTATAGTGTACAGTAAACGTAACAAATTATTAAAGTTTATTATTTAATTTTCACCATATTCATATTTTGTTTATTTCTAGTAATCTGGCCCTACCACAATCGCAGGTATGCCGGATTACCGAGATTGCAATGTATGTTCCCAATGTTTTTAATTTCCTCGTCAATTTTGATGTGGAAATTGCCGATTTCTCATTCAAATTAATCAAATGATTTTTGTTCTTGATGATTTGATTTCATGAATTGATTTTTTCTTCACAAATGTAAGTCTTAAATGATATTTCAAGTTGAGTCTTTCTTGCGAGCTAATACTCTATTTATTGAATACACCACATGGGAAAAAATATAAAGAAAATTGTGTATTTTATTTCCTTTCGCTTTTCCGGAGCAGAAAGGTCTTTTGCTGTCCTGGTGCCATAAAACCCAATCAATCAATCTTTCTCTTCTACCACCGATTCTAGAAATAACATAAGCTTTCAAGTATTACAGTAATCACTACCACTGTTTCTCGAATTCGAAGTTCATTTATGTTAGAAATGTGAAAATATGTATCTGTTCACCCAATAAACATTAAGCTGTACGTCCTACCTCAGATGATCCTTTGTACAGGCGTAAGACAGATATAAAATAAGAAATGACTTACCAACTGTATAAAATTAATTCAAGTGCATTAAATCTACCCTTGCGCATACTCCTTGTACCTCTGTACTTGAACGCAGACTGATTCCTGGAATCTTTTTATAAAATTAAATTTTCAAATCCTTACCTTCCCGTCGAACTCTTCCCATATTTCATTGCAGTCGTAGACGACATGTCCCCTGACGATGAATTTTTCAGCTTTACTGTGCACAAGTTGGGCGCTTGAGAGTCCCAAAGCAGAGATCCATATCACTCCGACAATCAAAGGACCTCGTGACTTCGTCCAACGAAAACTTAAGGGATACATGATAGCATAGTATCTAAAAATACATACAATGAAACACCATCAGTATATAAATCAACAATAAAACGGTATATGACTATTAAAATGCAAAAAGACAACGGATTGAACACAAGAAGTCCTTGGTACGACGAATTGGTATTTAAATATACTCTCTCAGATAAAATTACACGTCAATTCATTTATTCCAAATCATGCAGTTATAATGAATTTTATTATTTTTTTCCACATCATTCCCTTTTCCTAATATAAAAGGGGTATTAAAATTTATAAGGTCAAATGCTCACGAAATTTAATAATATATAGCGAATAAATGAACAACGCGATAAATCTTGAAGATCGTGATTTCTGATATTTTGAGAGTATATTTTCTGAGTCCGCTTGACGTGGTGTTTGTCCTAATTCCATCCTTCTTACATGTTGCATCAGAGTGTTTATTCGATCATGTGCGAACGGGATTCTTACTATTAACCTTCTAATGTAAAGATCATACACACGAAGTATTCTAAGGAGAATAGAATAATAAATACACGCGTTTTCGTAGTTGTCCAAAGGCCACATATCAGTTTTATAGGGCTAAAATATCTTTTTGTGGCAGTCAGAAACAATGGTCATCTCATGAAGTTGCTATTAGATGCATCTAGTGATAATCATTTTAATACGGTATTTATCAATAAGACCCAAAGGCTTCAGAGAAATTTATATTTAGCTATTTGGATAGTTCACTTCGAAATTTGCCAGCACGAAATCTCCCAATGATTGTCGACCTTGCTTCTTATATTAAATGGCCTCTTGAAGTTGATTCGATATAAATAAAACCTCAGATCACGTGATAGTAATTCAGGATAAAACTATCTGCTAATTTACATTATAGAAAAGAACATTGATTTAAATAAGCTACTTGAAACCAGTCATATTAAATGCCTATATCAAAATATACTGAGTTGTTTTTACTGTAAATTTTTTAGAAATCTTCCAATTTCCATTGATCCATGAATTTTTGTAAATTAGCGTAGTTGACATACTAAATATCGTTCATTCCTTTGAATGTTACTTAGTTAATTGGTTAATTAATTAATACAGCGTGTTGGAGTAATTTACAAGTAGAAATATGGCATTAGCATAAATGTGTTTCTTGAATAATTATTTTAGATTCTTTGCTTCTTTGTACAGACAATTGATTTTCAGATTATCTGAAATTGGGTTTGCCCCTTTCCCAATTTTTATTTCTTGTCTTTAGTTTGGATAATAGGGTGTTCTACTATACTGGCTCAATGTTCCAGTTCAACTGTAGTTTATTCCAAAACGAAAACGAAAACAAGCAACACAAACGAACCTTTCCTGATTGAAAAACAGACGGCAGTTAATGGAAACAATAACACGTGTGATACCGGTAAAACGTTCCAATATAGACTATCTCGGAATTGTTTGCAGCACCATGCAGGTAGACTAAATATCCCTACTGACGCGTCCGTTTTCACCACTCCGAGCAAAGCAAAGTCAAAACAAAAAGCTACAGCGGAAGTTAATTTTCTTCACGGAATTTGTGGATAGCAATTCGTTTTTCTTCTGGAGTTGCAGCCTTAAGAATTTACGAATAGCTAAGAGACAAAGTAGTACAAACAAAATGCATAAACAAAAATGTATTTTCTTAAATAAATCACAGGGGGTTCAACAGCTCAACATTTCTTACTGACGAGCTGTTACTACGTTATCTAAAACTGAATTTTACTTGAAGAACGTAAATTTCACCCCCCATACACATGTAATTCAACATTTATGCGAAAATAATTAGTTTAGATGTTTTTCAGAAGTAATGTCACGTGTACGTTGATAAAAATGCCACATAATTACGCGATTTTTCATAGAAATGGTGAAGTAATTATAATGGTTATCAAGAAGTACACTTTTTAAATGAAATATACATATATTTCTGCATTGTGGTAAAAATCGATTTGTTACATATCTTGGATATAAACTACTTGTAACTTTTACAATCGTCTTTGAATTTATCCACGAAAGAGAGGAAACGATTGCTGCGAAATACGAGCATTGTTTATCATGAACACGCAATTTATTTCAAAGGCGGCGGAGTTCCTAACATGTCACAAATATCAAACTAACCGATTCCATCCACGAAAGTTGTTCCAACAGCCATTGCGTTAATAACTCTTCGCATCCTCGACTTGGATTTCAATTTATGAGAATTGCTTCTGGTTTACAAATTTTCCGTTGGATCATTCATATTAGGGGAAAAGATAGGGACACACAATGACATGATTGCTACTTCTTATTTCATATGCAAATTTTACTGTTTGCAATTGGAAAACCAATTTCTCCAGGGCGGCCTTCCCTGGTCTGCGGTGGACTGGCCCGTCTGCTGGGGGTGTCACGCGCCAACTGAGCACGAATGCACAGAACTAAACATGTTATTTGATGCATTTGGCAGTGATGTCTGTCGGATTGGGTGACAGCTGGCTTGTCAGGCCTTCTCTATTGGACTTTTTCTGATGTCTCCCTCCACGGGTGTCGGGTGTCGAATTCGTAGAAAATAAATTATTATTATATATCCCGTATTTGTAAATCATATTAAAAATGCAATAATAATAATAATAATAAATTCATTTATTTAACCCAATTTTGTATACATTTTCGTGAAGTACATATAAACAATTTGAGAAAACACAGAATAAATCTTTTGGACTTCATGTTTATGATTTGGGTTAGAATTGGAAGAGAATATAAAGCCGAAGCTTGTTACGGGATTCTCTTCCAAAATGATTTTACAATTCTGTCGAGGTTTGTTAATTTCTTAAATATCTGAAATACTGAACATTTGTATAATCCATTCACTTATTAAAACATTTCCGTAAGCCGACAGTCTGAATATATTAAAATTAATGCTATATATACGATTGGGCCTCACATTTGAGAAAACGGTGATACAGAAGTGGGGAAGGTATATATAATAAACTGAAAAAGTAACACAGGTGAAATAAAAATTATGAATTTTATGCGTTTTTCAGAATTCGATCCAGTTAGATCTCTAAGGTGTGTTAAAATGAATAAGATTAAATTTAACATAATCTTTTAGAGTTGATGTTATAATTTTAAGAGCATTAGTATTGAAAAATACATTAGAATGGAACATATATTATAGTTTATAGAACTAATATACTTCGGAAGAGTACTGTAAGAGAACCAAAAGGGGGGGAGGATTATCCAATGAGTATCACAGTTTTTCTTTGGGAAAAACGCAATTTCAAATCAATCCATTTAGCGTGTTTAATAGAATTTGTTCTGTACATCATTGCTGCATAAATTATTTTGCGGAGAAAACCCCAAAGAGCCCAGTTAAGATTATTTAAGTTCAGATAGGGTTTAATTAGATAATTTGGAGTCTATTTTTGATATTTCTCAAACGGACGATAGGAGAGTGTTTGTTCTTGAGCTCACGAATGAACAATCGAAGATATCCGCTTGACAGGAGGTTAAGAAAATGATGAAATAACCACGTCAAGTCGATCACTGGTCCATTCTCATGGAATTTGTTTTTTAATGTTGTTGTGGGAGCGAAGTCGTGGTCCTTATTAAAATTAGCGGGTGTGTCAGCGTGCCGGACCTCCGGCAATAGCAGTGCAATGGGAAATTCCCGCGTATAATTGAATTTCCATCTCTTCATTTCTTATACTTTTGCGGAATTTCATTATTCAAGAAATAGGCATAGAGTTATATGGACCAATGGTGCTCGACCCCCATCCCCCAGTAATTTAAAATAGACTGTAATTTTACATATATTATTATCTATAAAATTATATAATATGTATTTGTCCCCATTCCAAAAATTTTGGGACAATCGACGTTGCTGATTCCAGCTCAGAAAGCATTAACAAACATCGATGGTTATATTGAATTGAAACAAGAAAATTTTGACAAATATTAGTTCTAATATATAAACATATGACAATGACAATAACGCCGGAAATTCTTTATGAGTTTGGACAACAAGTCCTTTAGCCAGGACAACAAGGAACACGTTGCTCTGGGACTTTTATTTTTTCGAGGAATCCGAACCTCTTAAGGCCTAGGGAACCAACCCCCGGACTACAGTGAGCAGTTCGTCAGTAGGCGTTTCTTTTGGCACATTTGGGAGTTGAACCAGGGATAAACGAAACTCTATGTGAACGCGTCACCAGTAGGCCACCACAGGGACCTTTAACATTAAGGAGAATTGTTTTTGTGCTCGTTGGCCTAGCGGTTACGGCACTCCGGGCTCAAAGGAGAGACACTAGTTCGACTCCAGGACGGGAATGATGTCTCTTTTTCTCCTATACTACAAAAAACTAGATTAAGCTTAAACGTCGCTGTCAAAATTATTTATCATAATAATAATTCCAAACGGAAAAAATCACAAAACTCGTCCTAAAGGCTTTATGTGTCGACCATTATTTCGCAATTGCGTTATTCCTGAGAAAGATAATTAATAATATCCTACAACCTTATATACGGAGAAAAGGAGCACTGTCTTTGTCCTCATTGGCCCAGCGGTTAAGCCACTCTCGGCTCAACGGAAAGACCCTAGTTCGACTCTAGAACAGGGGCGATGCTTATTTTTCTCCTCTACAAGAAAAAAAAGCTCTAGATTGAGCTTAAAGGTGGGTATCAAAATTCTCCATGAAAAAAATCACAAAAACTCGCCCCGGAGGCTTTTTGTGTTGACAATTATTTGGCAATTGTGTTATCCCCGAGAAGGTTAATAATATCTTACACCCTTCTATACGGAGAAAAGAAGCGTTGTCCTCGTTGCTCTAGTGTTTAAGGCAGTCCGGGCTCAACGGAAAGACTCTAGGATGGGGATGATGTCTTTTTTTTCTCCTATACTAATAAAAAAGCTTTAGCTTGAGCTACAACGTGGGTGTCAAAATTATTTATCATAATAAAATTCCAACGATGTATATTTTTTCACATGTTTTTAAAAGAATATTTCACTTTCAAATTCATTTTCAAAAGTAACTGAAATTCATGACGTAAGTCCTTATTCTCCTCTAATAATTTAAAGAATAAAGCTCACCCTTATCTGCCAAGGTTAAATAATAAAGCATTTTTTTTCAAGCCTTGTGAATATTTAACTCGAATTTTAAACAGAAGGGACACCCTTAAAATCACACATAACTGACACTTACATGTTTAGAAAATTTTGGCGGGACATTTAGAGCTTTAGCACTAAAGCGCCTTACATTAGAATAACATTACATTAGAATTACATTACAATAAGAAAAGTGAAAATGCTGGAAATTTCCTGAGGGGGAGGGGGGCAGCCAGCATTCTTCAGGGGGTCGGGCCCTCACCGGCCCCCACCTAGTTACGTCCATGTTCCTGTTCCGCCGGATTTTAAGGACCTTTATGGGACTTGCACTTCTATACAGACTCTGAGCGTTGTTCTTCAAGCTGTCTTTCGTTTTCCCTTCGGTGTTGGGCACTATTGTGCGTTCGCGTTCAGTTGGCGTGTGATACCGTTAGCAGACGGGTTAGTCCATTGCAGTTTAGGGAAGGGCGTCTTGCCGAAACTGGTTTTTCGCGCGGGAAAAACCAGTTCCTCCAAGACGGCCTTCCCTAAACTGCAATGGACTAACCCGTCTGCTAACGGTATCACGCGCCAACTGAGCGCTAATGCACAGTACATCTAGCCTTGGACTCTGATCCTTAAATGGAGATCTTCTTTTCTCATCTCTTGAAATATGTTCCTCCTTCCCCTGGAAACACAGTGCCGCTTGCTCGGCCAACATTTCCAGATTATTAATTATTATTATTATTTTTTTTTTTTTGCATACAAAACAGCAACGTCAATATTTATGTAGTTCAAATCATATCAGAAAAAAGAGCAAAAGGTATATGACAAAATTAGAAAAATTGTAAACCATATATTTGCATTTTCGTAATACTGTGTTATACTTTGCTCTTCTATTTTAGCATTGTGAGCTAATTCACATACATATGTAGACTTTAGATAAAGCTTTAAAGACTAATTTATGTATATCACCATTAACTGCCCGGTTATAAAAACTAATTTATTCCAAATTCAATAGTTTCGAACTTGGTATTCTTGGTAAATTAAACTTACGTTGCTATAGATTTTTTTTAAATAATTAAACACGAAACATAATAAGACTAGCTCGCATGATTTTTAATTGTATCGAAAAAAAATGATCGTTTTCTGATTTAATCAGATTGATTAACCAGCATTAGGTTTAAACAGAATGCAAAGTTAAGTAAATGAAATCTCTCTTCACTAAATTCTAATTAAAATTCTACTTAAACGTGAGTAGTTCTAAGGACCGCCCCAAAATAATAAAACCATTCAGAAAACTATACAGAAAAAAAATCTCAAAATTTATATATTTTATTATATATTTGAAGAAAGGTACTATACATAATTTATAACAAAGATCAAATTGTGTGTGCATTAAAAATGAAAGGAATTGTGTAAAGCTTCACTTTTTGATGAAAACAGCGTCCCAAAATGGTAAAGCCATGTGCAGGAACGGCGTTATTTTAGTTGATAAATTATATTTTTATTGTATTGGTATTTTGACGTTTAGAAGAATTGGGCACGATTATCTAGCAGATATTGTTCACTTAAGCCCAAGTAATGCACCTTATGAACTCAGGATTATTAGAAAGTTTATTGTCCCACAATTTAGAATAAACTTAGGTTTGATTAATTTTAATAGTATCGGTCCTAAGATTTGGAGCTCTTTGCTTGAAGATTTTGTCCCCGACGTTTCTTTTCGCATTTTTAAACGTAAGCTCTATGATATATGAAACTCCGACATAATAAATTAATTGAAAAGGGACATCAAATTAACACAGTTTAATTAAGTTTTTAATTACAATAGTTTAATTTGTTGTCCCTTTTCAATTAATTTAATAACGCGCGGCGTCGTCGTCAAATTATTTCAAGTTCTCTGACATAATATTCTAATTTGGTGATTTGTAATTAATTTTAGTTTCCCACTGGCTGGATTTAATTTAAATATTCCACTTACTTACTTTTTTTTTTTCTTTTTTCCTCTGCGGTGGCGCAGTGTGGTAACGCGTTCTCCTAGTGCGCGGCTAATCCGGGTTCGACTCCCAGCAGTGCAAAAAGAACGCTTACTCAGAGATCTCATAAAGATCGCACTGCTCACTGTAGTCCGGGGTTTGGTTCCCTAGGCCTTAAGAGGTTCGGATTCCTCGGAAAACAGTAGGTCCCGGCGCAGCATGACCACTGTAGTCTTTGAGCCGTAAAACCATGAACAAAATAATACTTTTTTTTGAAGTTTGTTAGATCTAGGGTTTATATAATTTGTCGGACCATTGCGATTTTTTTCAGATGTCTCCCTCATCTGCATTTGTTTCTTCGTATTTTCTACAGTATTCCTTTTACTGCTATCTCGCTTTATTATTTTGTGCAACGTATTTATTACAAATGCGGATGTAAATATTATATGAATAAATGAATGAATGACTGAATCAATGAATAAACAAACAAATAAATAAATGAAATAAAATAAAAGCCACACACTTCAGTTGCAATGGTAACTCAGCATGAAAAAGTAAATCAATACAATCTCATCTTATGCTTACTTAATAATTTAAAAACGTGTGCTAGCATGGATTTTACCAGTTTTAAACACTGCTTGTTGATGATGTTGGCCTATGCAGCAACATTTGCATTTTTCATGTAGTTTGTGCTCTTCCACGTGTGCCCACATGGGCATAGAGTTATATGTGCCCAAGCCCCACTAATAATTTGAAATAAATTGCAATTTTACATATATTGTAATATATAGATGTACAAAACATATGCTTGGGCCACTTCCCCCAATAGTTTTGGAAACTCTACGTTGTGGCGTGCTCAGCTTTACAAACTGATCGTGCAACCAGCCCTATATGCTCTCCATGTGATTCAGATCAGGAGGCCATGAATTCCCACCCAGTGGCGTAGGAAAGGGAGTGTCTCAAGGAATCAAGCCCCCATTGGATATCAAAACACATTATTTTCTCCAAGGCTGCATCACATAATCTTCTTTAAAGCCACTTGAGCCTCCATAGCCAATTGAGCACCCCATGAGTTTTACATTTCTACGCCTGCCCCCACCTATAACAGAAACACTCATCTTCAAAAACCATTCCCCACGTAGGTGGTATTTGCAATGTGCGGAGGCGTGTTGTCTTGCTGAAATTGGGTGTTAACCTCCATTTCAATAGGAATTTTCAGCACTAATTTCAATAGAGTTGGTCAACAAATGGTAAAATATCGATTCAAATAATAAGCTTTCTAAAAGCAACGTCTTCGAGGGTGTTTAAGTAATTAAAAATATATATATTACGATATAAAACCTGATACTTACGTTTCCTAATGGTTTATTACTGACGCACACGCAGTAACGTAGCGTCGGGGTATCACCGGGCGAATGCCCCGGACGCAAAATTTTAATATTGGATTGGTGGAAGGGAGTATTAACGGGTTTCAGCGGGCGCAATACTTAATTTACCCAGGGCACTGGCAACTCACGTTACGCCACTGCGCACACGATAAAATTATGTACATTTTAACTGAGAGATAGTGGTCAGTAGAGAGCTTAATATTATTAATCAAATTTGGTAGCCTTAGTTTTCGAAAATATACTCCACTCCTTTTTTTTTTCCCGTGGATAGCCCAAACTTCATTTCACTTCATCTCAGGTGGTCCTAGACATCAACGTAGAGTCCTCAGTATTATTGAGCAGGGAAGGGGGGAAAGCACATATTATCACATTTATCTATTGCAGTATATGTAAAATTGTAATTTATTTCAAATTATTGGGGGGCTGGGGACCCACGGGCCCATATAATTCTACACCTAAGGTCCTAGACAAATAAATGAATAATTTAAGTGGTCCGTAAGCGAGCAAAATTTGAAAAATGCTGTTCTAGCCTTTATCTTGTACAAGAGCTCAGGTTATTACCGATAAATGTATTTCCTCATAACAGGTTTATCGTTAAAAGAAAACGCCACCATTGCTACAATGATTAACTACATCTGCAGGAGTACATTAAAATACTTTACCCCATTAAGATAAGGGTTTCACCTCCAACCGAATAAAATACAACCATTGGGTACGTAAGTTTATTTTTTCATTCGAGCTCCCTTTCCGTCAGCGGAAAGTCGTTAGTTTTTTATCGTCCTTTACCCCGTTGAAGCAAGAAGTCAAAGCCACTATGGCCTCTACTTGCGCTGCCCTCGGCCAAAGTTTGTAAGCCGTCAAATCTTGCTTTGCCCACCTTGACGAAATCAGCAGTAAACTGGGCAAACTAACTAGCATTGATAATAAACTGGATAAGCTTAAGTAGTTAGATGGAGTATTAGCCAGCCTAACTTTTTGAATGAGTAGATCGCAAATTTAAAGGCGGAATGTATCCAGTGGCGGCTCGTCAGGGGAGACGAGGGAGGCTATGCCTTCCCTGATCAATTTAAACATTAATATGCGAAGAATAAATAAAAATCAAACATACAGCTTTTGTAATATAATATGATTTTGTTATCAGATTTGACATAGCAAATTGTTTCATTACATTGTGAAAAAAATTCTGCTTTTTCTTCCTGTAAACTATTGCCCCTAAAATGCCAAATGAGCGAATTCTAACCACAAGCCAAAGAAGACTGGAGGCCATATTTGACTGAGCCTCCGGCACTAATATTACAACAACCTGCAAACTAGGAGTGGCGAGAGAGGAGGAGGAAAGCTGTGGAATAAATCATACGGGGGCTAAACAAAACTCAGCTTTGAGTTAAGCATATAGCAGTAAATCCGACACAGTTCTGCTTGACTTGACTCCAAGTTTCACAAGAATTTAGTCAACGGAGTTACTTGTTCTTGAATACAATAATAAAAATAAAATAAATACCTAGGTATATTGTTTTACCCTTTAATGCTTCATGCGTACTACATTCTAAAAAATGTATATGCTATATCAACAAATCAAACAAGCCATATATCATGCGACTAATGGTGACGACATGTTTGTCGCCAAGAAATTTGCAAATGCGGGGATGAATTTTTGGTAGCCAAGTGAATTATTAATTTTAGATTGTTCCGAAGTGAAATTAGGCATTGGAAAAGGGAGAGCTGCCATGAGCGTAGTCTTCAGAGAAGCTCAAAAGACCCAAAATTTATGAACACAGAACTTACACAAAGATGAATTTGAAATAACCTCCAGGATCATCAAATTAAGAATTTGACAAAAGCGTCAAAATCTCTGTTATGCCTCTAAATACGTATGGTATGATTACGATTAGGTGGCAAAATATGTTAGTCTACAGGCGACAAAATATGTCAGTCTACAGGCGGCAAAATACATCAGTCTACAGGCGGCCAAATCGTAAATCTGCCTCTGAATGTGACCTTCCTTGACTTCGACATAAGCTTCGCGTCGATGTTTTATCTTCTTAGTCTGGTGATCCAACTCTAATTCAGGTGAATGTACTATACAAATGAATTCATCGTAGCTTACGAGAAATACTTTTTATTACTCAAAAATTTAGTTTTCCACAAAACCGTAACTTTATGAGGTAAGATGATATACAGGTAGAGAGGGTAAGTAATTTGTGGTAGTCGAATTTCAATAGCGCAAGGACAGCGGATGTAATGCCGCGTCAAGCGAAGTGAATAAGGATAACTTATGAAGTTATGGTTAATCTGAATCTTATCTCTTAAGTTAATAATTTTAGTATATGTAAGAAATATATTTTAATAAAGCATGTATATGTGGTATATAGCAGACAACTTCTCTTTGATTTAATAGCGTGCGTCTCGACTATGAACATTAGCGTAACCTGAGAGTGTATAAGGGGGGTTAGAAGCTTATAAATGGGGGTTTACAGAGTTACAACTTCATATTTTCATGTGTATATATACAAAATTGAATCGTAATGGGGGATTTGACTCCCATCAAACCCCCTGCGTAAGCCAGCGACCATGTGACTGTTATTATTTTTGTCGCATTCACCCCTCCCCCTTCTCTGAGATTCACCTGCCGCCACTGTGTGTATCACTTTGTAGAACGAAATACGCCAACTAAAAATGAAAATCTGATTTAGATCAAAGAAACTTGGAGTTCAAGTTTACTATGCGAAATCGAAAAATACAACCGGCAAAATAACCTGGAGGTTGGAATTATTCCTGAGAGTCAGGGTACAAATACTTATGATATAATAAATATTGAAAACTCTGTTCCTATAAGTGTGCAGTCGTCAGATATTGAAAAGCCCACAGATTTTCTGTAAAGAAAAGTCTCCCTACAAAAAGTTCAATTAGTAATATGTTGTTCCGTCAACCTGCGCGCAACGGAAAATAGCAGAGTGAAAAAAAAAAAAAAGTTACTACTAAGAACTTGGTTTAATAAAACCCATCTACGTCGGAAAACTATTTATAGAAGAAAACATCTTTTGGAGCCACTTTGATCAAAAAAAAAAGATATACTGGTACGCGAAATATCCACCAGAACATGAAAAGGAAAAGATTCTCGTACGTCAGCATGATGGGGGTCCTATCTTGGAAGTGAACACATGTGATGACTTCGCCTACTTCAAGAACAGGAGATAAGTCCACTTATTTATTTTCTATTCCTTTTGCTTCCTAGTTCTTCATTTTTATTTCTCTTTATCTTCGGTCTATTTCAGTAATATATTTAATTTTATTCAATTGATTAATAAATATCTTTATTATTTATTTTAATCCAATTAATTAACAAATATCTTAATATTTATTTAATCCTAATCTAATTGACAACTATCTTTATTTAATCTAATTAATTAATAACTAGCTTTATTTAATCTAATTAATTAATCTAAATTCTGTACCATGGCTTTAAATTTGATTGTAATCTTAGAGTTTAATATTCTAAAATGATCAACAAATACATCTTTAACAATGTGGACCCATGTCAATCAAATACTACCCGGCATACGATAAGGAAACATCTCTATGGACTTATAAAAATAAACTTTTGTTAATGCACGTTGATGTCCAGTCTAAAGAAAAGGTAATTTGGTTAATATGCTTAATATAATAAGCTCAAGTTGCAAGAAAATACATCTAAGCGAAATCTATTTACCTTCTGAAATAGAAAAATCCGTATGCTACTATAAATAATTGCAAACTTAGAAATCTGATTACGAGGGCACAGCCAACGTGATAGTGCTGGTTTTTACTTACACAACTCAGTAACGTATGAAAATAGAAACGACCTCCTGATCTCAGATTATGAATCATTTTGGATGAAAATATTCCATTCTACAGCAAAACAGCAACAACAATTTCATAGCAGGAACTGTCTACAAAACCCCCTCATAATAACGTTAAAAACATTTATTCAGTCTTTAGAAACTAATTTATATAAAATAAATTAAAAAGGAAACGAAATTATATAATATACGGTGGCTTCGACACAAACTTTCTATATAAATATAAGGATGCTCAATCATTATTTAATGGTTTACTCATCGTTAACTGTATATCATGCATAAACAAACGAATAAGAATTACGGGTGAATCATCAATATTAACGGATCACAGTTACAGGAATATTGATCCTCAGTGTATACGCATAGGAGTCATACAAACCGATAATTCTTATCATTATATACGATATTTCTAACACTTAAAAACATTCGTAGTCATAACAAAATCCTCACTCAAAACTATAAAAATTAAGTGTATAAAACATTTTATAAAATTACCGATAAACTAACGTATCCACACTGAACGTAACACATCTTCCGTATTAATCCGAACAGAGCATATAATCCTTTATGTAATAACATCACGACTTTTCTTGCTAAATCGAAAAGTGAAAAATATCTCCAAAAAAGGAAATTCCACGCAAACTGTGATTTAATGACATTCTCAAATCAATAAAAAGAAAGAAAAAAAACCTCTATGAATGCCTTAGAAAGCACTATGTACCATGGAAAGCAACAACAAATATAAGGCAAAGACTGTCTAATAATTATTCTCAGAAGTACAAAAGAGAGTTATTCTAGACATAATATATAAAAGCGCCGAGTAATTCTGCAGAAGTACTGAAACTGACAAACACAGCTCGGAATAGAGAACCAAAAGAAGTTACAATTCCGATTAACTTGAACATTGAAAAGAACAATATGAGATTAGGCGTAAATTCCCAACAACAAATTGATGAAGAATTAAATAACATCTTCACAATAAACACAACGCAAAACTAAAAATTCAATGTGGGACTAGAAAATGTCTTCCTAATCCATCCGCTCACCCATTTCTCTTTGGCCCAGTTACCTCTCTAGAAATTACAAAAGATATCAAGAAACTGTCCCTAAAAAAATTAAGAGGATCATCGATCATCAATCGAGAAAATTATTGTAAAGCAATAATCTGACCTCTTTGCTGAAATTCTAGAACATGATTTGATAGGAAATGAAATAAGTTTTTCTTCTAGAAGAGGAATTTTTCCTGACGAATTAAAAATTTTCAAAATAATCCGATATTCAAACAAGGCTACTTGACAAATCCATTGAATTATTCTCACATAAGTAAAATTTTTTAAAAATGCATTCGCATTCATCTGGAGTTTGACTTCGAAGGCAAAAGTCCAGTTTCTAAGAAGTAACATGGTTTTAGAAAAAATCTCTCAACAGAAACTGCTTTCCTCAATATTACAGAACACTTGGTTAACAAAATTGACCACGGAAAATATACAATAGGATATATTTTAGATTTGAAAAGAGCATTCGATGCCGTTAGGTCTAAAGTGCTGTTGGATAAATTACAAAATCATCATCGAGTTAGCGGAATTTCGCTTGGTTTGTTTCGCAGTTATTTTAATGCAGGAGAATAATGTGTATAAACGGGCCAAAAAATCTCAAACCTAAAAACAATAATTCAAAGTGTTCCACAAGGATGCGTCTTGGGAAGTTTGCTTTTTTCTAAATTTATATCAATGACTTGCCAAATGCTTAACGGAACAGTCAACTATATATGTATATATGCTGACGATTCAACACTGTTTTTTTCGGATAAACATCCTAATACGTTTATCTATTCAATCAACAGCGAAATAAAGTCACTAGAATACCGGCTCACAACAAAAGACAGGAACTCAACATAACCAAAACAATTCACTTCGTTTTTAAGTCGAGGCAACCCCCTCTCCCATTAATAATCAACAAAATTAAATACAAAGATATAAAATTAAAACAAGCAAATAATTCTCACATTATCGGTTGGTATTACACTTAACTCCTCTCTGTCATTTAAAAAACACCTAAATAATACCTCTAAAGGTTTATAATTCTATTTAGCGATTTTTTTCAAAAATTACACATTTTTCACTTCCATATAATAAAACTTCTATATCACACACCCAGTTTTTACCTAAACTTACCTACTGCATTGAAATTTGGAGTTCGACCCATTAAACAATATTGCACCCACTATATATAATCTGAAAACTGGGGAGAGAGTAATACAAATTCTAAATATCGCTTCATATAATGCCCACACGAAATCCTTATTTAAATTATGGGACCTCATAAACGTCTCTTGACTGACCGATTTTAAATTTGCAAAACTAATGTTTCTCATACCTGTAATATTTTTGATATACACGTTCCCTTTGGTTTAAACTACAGCTTTTTATGCATAGAAGAAAAAGAGACACACCATGCCTCAATAAATTCTTCATACACTATACATAAGACAAAAACCATTTTGAATACATCCAAAATAGTATAGTTTCTGTTGAAAATTGGAATTACAATAAAGCTCTGAATTTTTATTGCATTTTTCAAATCTAAGATGTCATAAACTAAGAACTTTTAAAGTTTAGAATTGTACTTATCAAACCGGAAATATACTATACTTTCTTTGCAAATTCCTAAAAATAAAAAATTCAGAAAAAATGCATGTAATGATGTTCACTTAGTTTTCGGCTAGCATTATCTTTCAAGAATGAAAAGAAAAAGACCACTCTGACATAACCTTACCTATCGGAAAATTTTAAAGATATGTATGCTGCTTTTAAAAAACGGAGGTTAGGTTTTTTGCCAAAGACATCTTCGTTGTTTTGATATATATTTTTTGACATATTTTCAGTATGTTTAAATTATAGTATCATGATGTTTTCTCTGAACACGGAACTTAAAATTAGTATAAAACTACAAGATATATGAGGCATCTTAAGGAAAACGTGCCCATTTTCATGTTCAAAAATCATGTTTATAAACCCTATCATAAAGGTAGATAAGAGTGTCTCCGTCTTAAAAAAAATTCTCTATTTGGCCTGAATTAAAAGAGTTTAATGATAGAGATTTAATAATAATATCATTATATCGCGTGGCGAAACATATGAAATAAGTGAAAAATTAGTGGCTTTTTTACGCCGATACCTATTAAAAAGGTTATTACAGAAGTTCAGAATTTGAAAAGCAAATTACAAACACTTTATTTGTATGAAATATTGTATCTTTAAAACACCATTTATCATGTACAAAACTTAATGGTAGGCTATTTGGAAATTCATTACTATGATTAGAAAAAATGTGAACAAAATTTCGTGAAATGTATTTCATTTCATGAAGTTATGTAACCATAAATTGTGGATTAATTGTTGAATTATGCTCTTCATTTAAAAATGAGAAAAATTAAACTGTATTTTTCTTGAAAGTCGTGAAAGTGCAAAAAACAAATAAAAAAAAAAAAAAATGAGTGAAGCAAGGAAATTGATTACAATGGGCCCATTTTAAGAATGACAGATTTTTGCAATTATCTCGGCTACAATTGTTGTATTCAATTTCAAAAGAAATTTCCTCAACATTTTTGAATTTTCCGGGATCATGATCGCTATAACAGCACCTAAACCAAGCAAATTGTAAAATAGGTCGATATTTTTTAGACTGTAATTGATTGTGAACCAAAGAATGCATTTTTATTATCTCATTTCGATGTCGTATGTCAATATCCATTTCATCGATTGCTATTTTATTGGTTATTTTTTTTTACAAATTTTTTATTTTGTCGAAAGAAATGAACATCCAGCGGTTGTATGAGGGATGTTGCTTTGGGGGGTATTTGCAAGGATATACAATTTTCCGGAAAATCTTTATAAGAGTTTGGGTCTGTACTACAATGGCGGCCAGTGACGAGATTTAAGCGAAGCGACGTGAAGCCAATTCACCAAAATCCAAAGTTACTCTAAATTTCGTTCGTATTTACTGAATGAGGTAAAACCCGGTTTCTTGGCGAATATATTCCGTAAAATCGTGTGTTTTGGTGAATTAGCTTCACGTCGCTTCACTTAAATCTCGCCACGGGCCGCCATTACTGTACTACCTGTCCATGAGTCTAGTAAAACACAGGAAGGAGGAGACATGATGGGTTTCATACAACATTCTACCCACTCTCTCATTTTGATTTTGTCCATTTTTTCCGACTTGGAGCATGTAATATATAAGTTTGGAGGTTGAAATAAATTCTTTTTGACATTCGGGCCAAATTTTCTCGCAGCTTCTCTTAAATAAATCAACATTTCCCTATACGTTCCCCATTCATTGGTATTATTGTCATTATTGTATATGAATGTGTTCTAGCAAAATCAAACCCTATTAAAGAAAATGTCTGTTTTTCACCTTTATGCGATAGCTGCCTTTGGTTTGGAAGAAAATAATTAAAACCACTTTGATCAGAGTTAAAAATTTGTTGGGGGATAATATTAGCAGTAACATTTCTCGTTATCAAAATAAATTCTATGGCACTACCTTCTATATTAATAAGAAAAATGCAATCAATCAGAATTATACATTAAGAAAAAGTTTAAAATTGTTTCGAAGGATCTATCTTTCTTCTTCAGAACGAATACATACTTACAGTCTGAGCGAAAAGCTAGAACTGAAAAAATAATAAGAAAAAAGAAATATATTGACGGACAAGTTTCGCCCTCTATTGGTAGGAAACGAAAGAGGAAAGTGATTTAAAATAACTAAATCTATCTTCTACGTTTTCCATAATCTGATTGTATATTTGAGTGATATATTTTGTTACTTTCCGCGCAACTAATTTGTTTTGGCTCTTAAAATTATCTATAAAATAATCGGACCATTTAAAATCCCCAAATCCCAACTCTTGGCATTTCAGGATCGCCCATCTTTTCAAATCTATATCATGAACATGTAAAAAAATTTCCCTAGCTTTTGTAAATCTGGCTAACATTTCATTTTTTATTATTTTATACTTTTCTATATTTGTGCCCATATTTGATATATATTTTCTAAACCTCGAAATATAAGTAGGGTATTTTACTGTTGGATATCTCCTGTTTGTTTTCTGGAATTTATTTTTTTGACAACTGTCAAAATACTGAACAATTGTTTGCATATTTTCTAAACTGAATTCATTTGCCAATTGATCGCCCTTTACAGTACAGTTATAATATTCGTCACCGACTATACTAATATCACTTTCTTCGTCGATACGGAAATCACAATTGTCTTCAAAATCTAAACTGATACTTTCACTGACATTGTTATTAAAAATTATGTTTTCGATTTTCGACAATACTCCCCGACTTTCCTTAAGTTCTTAGTCTGTTATTAATGACGGAAGCGTGTCGTATTTATTAACGACCAAATTCAAAACGGATTGAATTATGTTCACTATATTTTTCATTTTCTCACAATCGGAAACTCGTACAACTATATTGACGTTACACTTGCGGACGAGTTTATATAGCTAGTGGAATGCGAAACTTAAATGTCCCGCCAACTCTTCAAAATTGTCGTCAAATTCGCCAAATATCTATGCTAAAAGTTCATTTTTCATATTAATTTTTTTATACTGTTTAAATTAGCTGAGACATAATTTTTTATTTTTATCCGTTAAATACGATGATCCTTCATAATCTTACCGACTTCAAACCTGTTTTTGCTCACATACAGTGCGATTAAAAAATATCAAACCTAGCGAAAAAAGTGACATTTTTGGATTTCAAATATTCATAAAAAATTGTCATATCATTTTAACAGATATATGATTGGATATCCGTGATCAGGAAGTCGAACTCTATCAACTCCTATAGGTCTGATCTCAAAGTGCAGTGAACAGCGGAAAGGGTTCTCTTGTAAGGAAAAATTAATTATCATTAATCTCTTAATTTGCGACATTAATTTCTTAATTTCTGAAGTTTTTCGTTAAACCTGAGATTAATGAAAATCAACGCAAGATTTAATAGGCTGTTTAAATTTAACGAACCAAAATCACCATTTAAACTAAAACGTTTACGACTAATAAGCCATTAAACAAATGCGAATAGTTTTAATGATCGGTTCATGAAAATTATTTGAACGAGCAATAATGGAATAAGGAAAATATTTTCCTTCCAATTCCAATGAAAAATGAAGAACTAACGCCTCATTAACATGTTTCGTTGTTTTTAATTTACTGCTTTTAAAAACAAGGGTTTTGAATTTATTGCAGACCCGAGAATGTGCATTTTCAAAATATCAACAAAAAGAACTTAGCAAACATACTGCTTTGTTAAATAAAATTAAACACATTATCACAGTTAAAAGAACTACGATGGTTTATAGCTATTTCGGAAGCGTGTTTAGGCTTCCTTCTTCAGAACCCTAGTTACACTGATGTGGCACACGTGCTAGAAAGTCTGTCGATGCCAAATTGCTAGTCCAAAATTAGTTCGGGTAAACCAGTTGTGGGTCCGTAGCCGTGTCTTTTGCTATGGGACGAATGAAGTTTCTCCAAATAGAGGACATATAATTGAACGAAAGCTGATCGTTAACAATAGAAGAGGAATGCGAAAGAATATGGAAGGCTTCAAAGAAATTGAGGTCGGCTGGTTAAAAAACTTTCTCTATTAGATGGGCCTTGTCGAAAGAAAATTTGTGGCCAGCTTCCCAGGCGTGTTTGGCCAAAGCAGATTTTTCCAGTTGTTTACGCACGTAAGCTTCATGCTCTTTAAGACGAAATCGAAGGGCCCGACGTGAACCTGAGGCGGTGCCTGATGGTGATGAGAATATCCTCTTCGACGTACGTCGAAGAGGATATTCTCAAGCTCATACCATTTAAACTGTGGATTAGATATGTGGATGACACATTCGCTATTCTTCCAAACGATTGTTCAGATCTCTCTACAATTCTCACCACCTTAAATTCCGTCAACCCTCACATACAATTCACTTTGGAAGAAGAAAACAACGGTTCATTGCCTTTCCTGGACGTTTTGGTACATAGATCGCCGTCCGGGTTCCAAACCAGCGTATATCGGAAACATTTTGCTGTTAGCCAAACGCCGCATGCTGCTTCCGCCCATCCACAAAATTAGACGATAAGCACGTTCTACAGGTTTGGTCTCATGTACTCTAAAATTGTCATCATCTGAAGAATTACTCAAGATTGAACTTAACCATATTCTTGACATCGCTCGAGATCGTGGTTACAATCCTACCATTATTGACGACGCTTTGAAGAAACTCACTAGACCTAAGCTGTGCAGTACACTCTTGATTGATTCCTCTCCTTGTAATTTTATCAGCATTCCTTTCGTTCCACGAATTTCTTCAAAAATTGCTTCCATCCTCCGTAAATTTAATTTCAAGGTCACTTTTACTCCAATCAATAAACTCGGTTATTCCAAACTCAAGGATATTATTCCTGATTGCAATTATTTTGGAATTTACTCCATTCCATGCCAGTGTAATCGTGTTTATATTGGTCAAACACGTCGGGCCCTTCGATTTCGTCTTAAAGAGCATGAAGCCTACGTGCGTAAACAACAACTGGAAAAATCTGCTTTGGCCAAACACGCCTGGGAAGCTGGCCACAAATTTTCTTTCGACAAGGCCCATCTAATAGAGAAAGTTTCTTCACCAGCCGACCTCAATTTCTTTGAAGCCTTCCATATTCTTTCGCATTCCTCTTCTACTGTTAACGATCAGCTTCCGTTCAATTCCATGTCCTCTATTTGGAGAAACTTCATTCGTCCCATAGCAAAAGACGCGGCTACGGACCCACAACTGGTTTACCCGAACTAATTTTGGACTAGCAATTTGGCATCGATAGTTTTTCTAGCACGTGTGTCACATTAGTGTAACTAGGGTTCTGAAGAAGGAAGCCTAAACGCGCTTCCGAAATAGCTATAAACCATCGTATTTATTTTAACTGTGTTAATGTGTTTAATTTTATTTAATATAACCATATTTTCCACAATTCCGATGACTATAGAGTTTGTATCAGGTTCTACCCTGTCTGTAAGAATATAAACTGCGTATAACGCTATTTTTTCCCGTCCCTAGACTATCGCTATAAAGAAACTTTATGTACATGTGACAGCTAGAGAGGGAAACAACATCGCTGACACAATTGAGCCAGGGACTTTCAGGTTGCTAAAGTGATGTTTTGAGAAAAAAAAACATCGTGTATGTACTTCAGAAGTTCAGTCAAATAGAGCTTTGATCTTATAAACCAAAGGTTTTTTAGATGGCGATGACTCTTTTTTTCTCCTATACATGCATTGAAAGCTATAGCTTGAGCTCAAGTGTGGGTGTCAAAAATCACTATCTATAAAAATTTACAAAACTTACAAAAGCATGCGGTAACTGTGTGTGGACCACTTGCTTATGAACGTATAATTTTTTCTTATGTACATTTAAAAGTAGGAAAAATGCTGTAGCGTAAGTCAAACATATAAGAACAAGATATAGTATGTGTCATGTATCTTGTCCTTATATGCTTGTTCTTGTATTTATGTGTATGTTTCTGTACACTACGTACAGAATATTGTATAATCTTTACCCAGTGGTCCTCATACTTATGATGGTGTCATCTTTGCTCCAAGTACACTGGGTATAAGCATGGTTGCGTGTTAATATATATATACGTACAAGCAGGATTGCGTGTTAATATATACGTATAAAGCAGGAATGCGTGTTAATATATACGTATAAGCAGGATTTTGTGTTAATATATGCAAGTTTTGGGGTCATGTTAAACCATCGGTCTTATTTCAAGTGATCCATATTGAAGCTTACTATGAAAAATATTTAAAGAAACAACTAATTTTCTCATTTTTTTTTACTTTTAGGAAAGAGAAGTCCACTATTGAACAAACGTGAAATTCTAAGTCGCAACAGGGGCTTTAAACTTTCATTAGGAAGCTATGAAAAGTTTCTAAAGTTTTTCAATAAATCTCAAGAAAATGCGCACGTTGCAAATTTTTGCTCTGCAAGTACTAAAATCATAAAATGTGAGTAAAACTTGCTGCGAATCAAGAGTAAAAAATATCGCGAATAAACACATGATGCATTTTTATATTGACATACACTGGCTTCCGAAAGTTAGGCACGCGACGATAAAATCGACAAAAATAGAAAAGTAAAGCTTTGATCAACGCAAAATTGCACATGAAGGTAGCAAATGTGTTTATGCATTTAAAATGGAAGAATTTTATCTATGGCCCTCTTACGCCTAGGTCTTGTAGCCTTATTGGAAAATTCCTAACTGCCTATGAGAATCCCTTTGTGCATATATTGATGGAGCAAAGGGGGGCACAAGCATACAGCAACTAGGGTCGAGCCCCTGCTGGCCGCGGATTGCCTACAGGCCTGGCTCTACGTCTCTCTCTCTCGATTAATTGATGATAGTTTATTTGTTTTTTACGGCGCAAGGAACCTGCAGTAGTTCGAGAAACCAGAACCTCGGTTGTCTAGGGCAGTGGTTGTGCAAACCGTGGGTTACATCCCTTCTTGGGGTCGCGAGAAAATTTTTGTGATTTGCCAAATTAAAAAAAAATTATTAGACAATAAAAAATATTCAAAGCAATTTATTTGACAATAAAAAATATTCAAAGCAATTTATTTGACAATAAAAAATATTCAGAGAACTTTATTTGACAATAAAAAATATTCAAAGAACTTTATTTGACAATAAAAATTATTCAAAGAAATTTATTTAACAATAAAAAATATTCAAAGAAATTTATTTGACAATAAAAAATATTCGAAGAAATTTATTTAACAATAAAAAATATTCAAAGAACTTTATTTGACAATAAAAATTATTCAAAGAAATTTATTTGACAATAAAAAAATATTCAAAGAAATTTATTTGACAATAAAAAAATATTCAAAGAAATTTACCTATTTAACAACAATAAAATTATTCAAAGAAATTATTTGACAATAAAAAATATTCAAAGAAATTTATTTGACAATAAAAATTATTCAATGAAATTTATTTGGCAATAAAAAATATAAGGCTTTTCTTCAACAGTGGTTACTACATACGACAGACTTTTGTATAGGCAATGACTAAACCCCTACCAGTTCTCTCTTATAAAAATGGTCACTTTATTTAGGTGTCAGTTTACCAAGGTGGTTGCTTTACCAGGTTCCACTGTATATATAATTAATATAGTATAATTTTATATTTAATGTGTTTCTTTACTCTGTTAAAAATGCTTTTATTATGCAAATGTGGCGGCGACAAACAAAGAGGAATGGCCCCAGATCTTTTGGTTACTATAAAATTGGGTCGCGGCTCGAAAAAGTTTGCGAAGTCTAGGGAACCAACCCCGAAACCGCGGTGGGCAGAAAGAATGTCAGGTGCCCTACTGTACCATTGGAAACGAATCTAGATTAATATCACTATAGACGAATGCGTTACCTCTAAGCCTCTTTAGGACACTTCAACTGATGACGGTGTAAGTGAAACGCAGGAATGTACATTTATTTCAATGTTTATTATTAAAATGAAGAATTAAGACGACAAATAAATCTTATTTCAATGTTAATTCCGATTATTAAAGTAACCAATATACAGCACAAACATTTCAATTTGTGCGCATATAAGAATTAAATCAATAACGAGAATTAAGACTATTGAGAGAAAAGATAAAATGGATGAACAAGATCTCCAATAAAGAGGTCCTAGACAGATCCAATACAAAAAGAGCTGTCAGCATTTCAATTGGCAAGTATAGCCCAGATGCTCTTGCGCCATAAAAAATCTAAACAAACAAATCAATTCTGATAAGAAAGTTAGGATATTGCGGCCAAGGCCGGCCTTACGGGGAACAAAATCCGCTCTGATCGGAAAATCAAGTTCCAAGTTGGGAAATTTCTGTTAACCTCGAAAAAAAAAAAAGAATAATTAATTCTTTGGGTAGTTGGAAATTCATGCAATTTCAATTGCCAACTTGGCGAAAATTTAGATTTTCTCGGGGAAAAAAGGTGGAATTTTGTTTTTACTCATCACCTTTAGACAACTGGAAAATTTTTTGAAATTGAAAAAATCGAGAGTTAATTGGAGAAAAAAAAATTACTTTTTTGCTGGTCGAAATAATTTTCGAGTATAACTGCCCATTTTGTTAACAGTAATTTCCGTTTCCACGTCTATGGTATATTGTCCATTCCAGGGCCGGCCTTATGGGGGGGATGGTGGTAGTCCCCCCCCCCAATTGAAAAAATCATGTTCCAATTTGGGAAATTTCGGTTAAACTCGAAAAAGAAAGGGATGAATAATTAATTCTTTGGGTAGTTGGAAATTCATGTAATTTCAATTGCCAACTTGGTAAAAAATAGATGTTCTCGGGGGAGAAAGGTGGAATAATTTTTTTTTTTTACTCTTCACCTTTAGATAGTTGGAAAACTTTTTGACACTGGCAAAATCGAGAGTTATTTGAAGAAAAAGGCTGACTTTTGCTTTTGTTTGTCGGAAAATTTTGC
>QLNU02015360.1:124646210-124668123 GCA_006491805.2 Dysdera silvatica
GGGAAATTTGAGCTAGAAAAGAACACACAAGGAAATTGTGTTAGAACCTGTTCTGTATCTCTTCGAACCCCGTCTTGGAGGTGGGGGGGACCCCTTATAGATTTGCTGACAAAATGTCTGGAACCAAACCCAACGTGAAAATTCACGCTAGACTTGGTTGGAAAACGCTGATAGTTGTCAGGAACGAAAATGAGAGCTGGGGTTGAAATGAAATCATCAATTATAGAGTATACTTTAAAATAAGAATTTGAATGTGATTGAAATTATCTAATTACAAACTTGTAATTATTTAAAAATCATAATAAGACAATAACGTTTAGCCGCTTTTGCCTTATAATTAACCTCAAAATCTTAAAATTAATCTGGCGGATTTAATTCCGTGTTAAATTTATTTATTTTAGGCAACGCGTAATCATGAGTTTAACATTCGTGAACTTCAAGAAAAATTAATTTAGATTAAACAAAAAAGTTAAACAAATATTGAAAATAAAAAGGGCCAAATCTGGGAATCGGTCGGACCACCCGTGCCACCATGCCACGACACCACCCTTGGGCCATGGGGAGTGGGCATGGCGCTTCCGAAGCGACTTGCTCTTTGCGGCGGGAACCCCCCTTTTCCCCCTACTGTCGTGTTTCACATCTCCAGACCACAGCAATTCCAACGATGAGGAAAATAATCTGCCTAAGCAGGTACTATTCGGTTTTTATAGTACTTCGATGTTCAACAGAAATTTTTTTTACTGGCTTTTCTTTTTTCAAAATGCCAATTATAATATTACAACATACCTACCGCTTGAATTTGTTGTTTCGTCAATTGACATTCCAATTTTGCTCCAGGCCACTGCTTGTCTAATTTTTGCAACGTTGCTTCATATACCACAGAGAGGTTGTTTTTGCGTATTGTGGATCCGCACGGAATTGATCACTTGGTGTATTTCTCAAGAAAAGTAAGTAATTTTTTGGTTTCGTAGTTTACAGAGAGGAATGTCCGCAATCAGTGCTTTGTAAAGATCTAGTAAAAATGCGCATACCGAATTTACTGGATTCAGTGCATTAACTAGCAGCTGTTGCTTGGAATGTTTCTCCATGTCTAAAGAAAGTGCTTCTTGATATTTAGCTGTTTCTATATGGCCTGCAAAAGGGTTGCTGGTATCTAACTGGAAGGAGACCCACACGCTGAACGTATGTGACGATGTGTGGAACCGGCCAGGCCAGTAACCTAGTGTCCTACCCCGCCTTCAAGTGGTGCAGGCTGAGCTTTCTATTTATGTGGCAAATTAATATTTGCTACACGGATAGAAAGGCGGAAGGGGAGGGCTAATTCACCAACCCGTCTAGCCAGCGTGGTGAAATTATGGCTAATTCCTCCATTATGTTGACACACCAGAAACCATGGCCCCTAGTCTCCAGGTGCTGGAGTGCTCCTGATCAAGGCAGCGGTCAGTGTGGCATGAAAGCAGGGGGTGCTAAGAATCACTGGAATGGCCCAGGCTGCCGTTTGTTATTGACCTTGGCTACGTTTAATGGACGATCCCTTGCTTCTGAAGCAAAACTTCAGGAATTGGAAGAGGAACTAGACAAGATCAAATGGGACATTGTAGGACTCAGTGAAGTTAGAAGAAAAGGTGAAGAGTTGGTGGAACTTAAAAGTGGACATTTGTTTTATTATAGAGGAACGGAAACTGGAAGAACAAGTGGTGTTGGCTTCTTAATCAACAAAAGAATTAAAGACTACCTTCTTGAAGTCGAAAGCACGTCAGATCGAGCAGCGAGGCTCGTTGTTCAACTAACCCAGCGATACCAACTTCAGATAGTACAGGTATATGCACCAACATCAAGCCATACCGACGAAGAGGTTGAAGAATTTTATGAAGAAATCAAAGAGTTACACACCAAAGGGAAACAACATATCAAGCTCATCATGGGGGATTTCAATGCAAGAATTGGACAACAGGAACAAGGAGAGACATCGGTTGGTAAATACGGATATGGGGAAAGGAATGAACGTGGCGATCAACTCATCGAATTTGCAGAAGCTGAAAATCTTAGCATCATGAATTCATTTTTTAAGAAGAAACCGCAAAGAAAATGGACATGGAAACACCCAAATGGGGGAACTAGTGAAATTGACTATATCCTGGCAAACAAGAAATCAATTATTGAAGATTGCAGTGTACTGAACAGATTTAATACTGGAAGTGATCATCGAATGGTGAGATGTAAAGTGCACTTAAATACTAAATTAGAACGACAGAAGCTCATTAGGAAACAAGTAAGTAAGAGGGTGGATTTAAAGAAATTAAAAGAAAATACCGAGGCATTCAAGTTGGAATTAAAAAATCGCTTTTCTGCACTGGAAGGACTTATTGATGAAAGTGATATCTCAGAAGCAAATGAAAACATTGTTAAGACAATAGTTGAAACTGCTGGGGAAATTGGTGGTGTAACCTGTAAAAAGCACAATAGCAAATTATCTGAGAAGACGAAACAGCTCATGAAAAGGCGAAGAGATATGAAGGTGGACAATCAAAATACCAGTTCCAGGATTGAGTACATAGAACTTTGTAAAACTCTGCGCAAAAGCATGAAAGAAGACATAAGAAAATTCAACTGTGAGCTAGTAAGGAAAGCCATTGAAAATAACAAGAGCCTTAGGGTTGTTAAAGGAAGTTTATCTGTTGGGAAGAAACACATCATTGCATTAAAAGGAGAGGATGGCACCGTAACAAGAAATAGGGAAGAAATACTTAGAAGAGTTGAAGAATTCTACAAAAATCTATACGAAAGTAACAGTGGATTAAACGAAGACATTGAAATAGTCGAAGGAACAGCTCCTAAAATCTTAAAAGAAGAAGTTTCATTTGCAATAAAAAGTATGAAGAAAGGAAGAGCCCCTGGTGATGATGGTATTACATTAGATATCCTAAAAGAAGCTGGAGAATATGTAGAAGACATACTTGCAAAATTCTTTACCAAATGTCTTAACAGCGGTAACATACCAAACCAATGGGATTCTGCAACAGTAATTCTTTTGCATAAAAAAGGTGATAAAGAGGATTTGAAAAATTACCGACCAATTAGCTTGTTACCTGCTATTTATAAAATCTTCACAAAAGTGCTAACACATCGCCTGCAGAAAAAATTAGATGCAGCTCAACCAAGAGAACAAGCTGGATTTCGAAGTGGATTCAGTACAGTGGACCATATTCAAGTATTAAGAGAATTAATTGAAAGAACACATGAATATGAACTTCCATTGTGTGTGGCATTTATTGACTATGAGAAGGCCTTTGACTCTATTAAAACATCAGCAGTCATCAACTCTTTAAGATCAACAGACATTGAGGATGTGTACATTGACATGGTGAAACGTGTGTATAAAAATGCAAGTGCAAAATTTCGGTTACATAAAGATACCAAAACTATCAAAATTGGTAAAGGTGTGAGGCAGGGAGATACCATTTCTCCAAAACTTTTTACTTCAGCTTTACAGATGATTTTTCAGCAGATAAATTGGAATAACAAGGGAATAAAAATAAATGGTGAATATTTAAATCATTTGCGGTTTGCTGATGACATTGTTATTTTTTCAACGAACCCATTAGAACTCCAAGACATGGTACAGGAGCTCTCAACTAGAAGTAAAGAAGTTGGACTCAAGATGAACCTACAAAAAACTAAGATCATGTTCAATAATTTCGTAGAGGAAACAAAAATACAAGTTGACAACATTGAGCTAGAAATTGCTGATTCATATATTTACCTTGGCCAGCTGATTTCAATGGATGGCAACATTATGAAAGAACTCAACAGACGTATTAAACTTGGCTGGAGTGCATTTGGAAGAAACAGTTTTATCCTGAAGGGGAAATTGCCTTTGTGTCTAAAAAGAAAGGTCTTCAACCAGTGTGTATTGCCAGTCCTCTCTTATGGATCAGAGACATGGAGTCTAACAGTTGGAGCAATACGAAAGTTACAGACAACGCAAAGGAGCATGGAGAGGTGCATGCTTGGAATAACTAGGAGAGATCGAAAAAGAAACACTTGGGTGAGAGAGCAAACTAGAGTAGAGGACATCATTGTTAAAGTAAAAGGGCTGAAATGGCGATGGGCTGGGCATATTGCAAGAAGAACTGATCAACGATGGACAACAGAAATTCTGAACTGGATTCCAAGAGACCACCGAAGACCTAGAAAACGTCCTCAAACTAGATGGGTGGATGAAATAAGAAAACAGGTTGGGGTGACGTGGAAGCGAATTGCTCAGGATAGACTTGTGTGGAAAGCATTTGGAGAGACCTTCATCCAGCAGTGGATAGATAATGGTTGAATATGATGATGATGATATATATATATATTATTTTTCATATAATATATATCCTTTTTCCGGCATAGCCGCATGATGACGAAGAGGTAACACTTTTTTTTTTTACCTCCAAGAAACCCGCATTTGAATTTTGTTGATAAAGGACACCTGGTATTTTTCCATTGATACGTCGTCCTCTGTGGTTTCTTTCCATAGCCATCAGGGATTAGGCTCCCTCGGTGAACAGGTTTTAGTGCAGCAAAAACATAACTCCCTTTGCGTCATAAAAAACGCAGAAAAATAATTTACGGGCACAAGTATCGGCGGGTATAGTTTACTTTATTATTCGGCTGTATTAGTGATAGTACTGGATTTTTTTTTCATTATCTAAAAAAATCCAGTTTTACTGTTAGGGTAACGACCTTAGCGATCGATAGTAAAAAGCGAGTTGTGGGTAAGAGCAGTCCTCAGCAAAGGCTCACAGAAAGGTAATGTAGTTAAGTTATTATCCAGTCTGTCAAAAAGGCAATTTAATTATGGAGGTTTGAGTTTTGAAATGTTCGTGTTCATGTAAACCACAGGTTAGGACTCAGAAATTATTGGAATACTCAATAAACCCATTCAACTGAAGTTGTATACATTAATTATATATAAATATATAGTATATAATTAACCTAGAAAAGGTTGAGAAAAGCAAATAAAACTTTTCAGAAAGATACAGTTATTTACATGTGTGAGCGATTATGATTTACAGTTTATCAGTTAAGTTATTCCGTCTAGACGGCAAAGGAGAAAAAACATTGAGATCCGACAAAGCCTCTGCTGCCCAGGATAAAATATAATAATTAATGGAAGTTGAAGTAATAAATAAGTAAATGAAATAAAAGATCTGGGTGATTAGTGGAAGATGAAGTAAAAAGTGGTGATATCATAATTCTCTCTTCAATAGATGTGCGCGGATAAGTTTCTTATATTGGGAAAAGCAATAACTACATTTATGTGAATTAGGAAGGAGATTCAAGACCCTAGGGCCAAAGAAGCAGATGCGTAAGAGTTCAAATTTCGTCCGTGAGTATTCTGGTAGGAGATCGTTAAGATTTCTTGTTAAGTTTGAATGATTAGGAAAATGTAATGAAATGAGGTCGGAATGAGTGCCTTTTCAAAGTAAATGAATTCGTTGCAGATAGAAGTAAATGATGAGGATTATGATAGTTTAGGAAGTCCAAAGGAACCAGGAATTATGATGTCGACGATAATAAATTATTTGCGGTTAATGTATTTAAGCAATCTCATAGGGATTGAATTGAGAGAGAAAAGATGCGTTTTGCAACGATAATAAAGATTTTATTATAGCTAACCTAGATTCAATCCTGAGAAACGAAAGGTATGTTGATTTTCTTTTAAAATGAAGTTTGCAGACTCTGTGTACTGATCTCGTTGGAGTGATTTATAAAACACTAGACTGCAGGTCAATACATAGCAATATGTGACGCAATCAGGAAATTGGTCATTAAAGAACCGATTTTGCTTTTAATGAAGGGTCGTTGTTGATGCGTCAGAAAGTTTGAACTTTCTACCTTGATATTCTACCAGTGTTTAATAACTTTTTTACGTAAATAAAGAGATAATGCTCATTTTATGTTGGATTTTAATCTCTGTGATATAGATGAATATGCTAAAAAAGTGATACATCGAATTAATTCACTAATACGTTTCAACGATGGTTTTAATTTAGCGTATTGCTTACAGAGTAAGTCAATCACTTTTATTTGATTTGTTCTTGAAAATTAAATTAAACTTCAATTTTCATGACATCACCATCATTCATCAACGCAAGTCTCCTTCAGAATTAGATTTTTGGAAGCGTTTTTTATTTACAAACACTCCGGTAAATTATCATAAGTCCACTCCATACTTCGGTCAAGCTTGGAAAAATCTACTTTCAGCTCCTAAACCTTCACCTACCACCCCACCTGCTTCAATATCGAGTTTCACCGCCGATAGATGGAGCGCCAACCAACATTAATGGCAACTTTTTAACCGGAAACGGATCTAACTGACAACACAACTCATCGGTGAATCGGCAACACTTCATTATTTGTTGCAGTGCCAAACAAACATGTATTGCTGACAAGAAACGGCCAAAGTTCGTCCGAAACGCGTTGAAATTTGATTAATAAAATTTCTACTACACTTAAAAATGTTATTTTTTTCCATTTCTTATTTATTCTGCGTAATGTTACGTTATCAGATTAATTTACGATGAAGCATGGTTTAAAAAAATGAACATTCCACTTAAGTCAGTCATAAGGCATAGATTACGTGATAAATTTTCCTTTCCTTTAAAATTCTTGATAAATTATTTACTCTCATCTAAAAATAAATCATGAAAACTTTGAAGATCAGCCAACAAATAGAGCTAAACATCATATAAAAATTATTTTATACACTGTAGCGGTTTCCTATACCAAAACTATTTTATTGTTCATATGTAAAATGCTTTTTCTATCAATGATAAATGTATCTATGCAACTATTTGCATCACTGTTTCAAGTCGTCAGAAGACGAGCTATAACCAAGGAAAAAACCTCTTGAACTCTGAGTACTTTTAGACTCCGATTACTCTTTAGTAATATTTTATATATTTTAATTTTAAACTCTTATCCAACAGCAAAATTACATTTTTTACACTATAGTTAGGTGAATACAATTGTTGAATATGTTCACTTCATTCATTAAGGAAAATAAATATTTATAGAACATGTTTATGACTGTGCAATAAGTTTGAAACGTTCTGTATAGTTCTTTGCTTTCGGAGACATAAATACCTTACACCATATTAATGAAAGGATTTAACGGGATACATGCGGTCCAGAGTGGAAAAGCAAAACTTGTACAAATATTTATAGATTAATATTGTTATAAAGCTGAGTATGGATAAATATTGTACATACTGACAATTTGTCTTAATTTTATATTCTATTAGATTATAGATTGTTATTTCATTTCCTTACTTATTTTTAAGTGGAAGATAAGGTTAGCCATAATTAAGGGTGATTAACCTTCGGGGTAGGCAAGGCCGTGGAATGCGAGAATTCATAACAGAAAAGGAGTTCTAGTTTAACACAAGTGACATGCATTCAACTGGTTCGTTTTAAAGAAACCTATGCTGTAATTCCCACCTGAGATAAGACATAGCGAAATGTAAAGCACAATTTCCTTGTTCCCTTTTAATTCAATTACTTTTAACAATGCCAGTATCCGAAGCGCTTAGCCTTTCAGTTTCGAGGTCGAAAGATGCTCATGAAGCCTAATTTGAGAAAGGCAATGAGTTAACCAAGGAATATCACTCTCTAAGGACGAATGTTCGTAGATCCAGTGTTACGTCTCACTTGTGATGACGCAATGGGAAAGCTGCCAATGACATTTTACAATAACTTATGCCCATTGATTTAAATTGGTTTTATGGTTTTACGGCGCAAGGATAGCTAAGGGCACGTTATGCTGGGACCTAAAGCTTTATTATAGGTTTACATTCAGCCATTGCCACGGCTCCCAGCGCTGCTGTATTTACTCCCCGAAATACTTTTGTGGCAGCATCAAAGGCAGTGTATGTTTACATTGCCATTTCATATTTACTTCGCATTCGACTTCGGGCAATGGAGAAAGTAGAATCAATTGCAGATTCAGTGCTGCCGGTCCTTTGACTTCCGCACAAAAACCGCTAAGAAATAAGCGGCGGGCAGCGGCTATGGCAGGAGTCAGCGCGAGTGACGAGTTTATATACTCTCGCTGCCCACTTTTATGCCCACTTCCCTGCTCACTGCCACGGAAGTGGGCCGAATGTAAACGAGGCTTAAGAAATCTGAACCTGTATTTTCAAACAGACTAAACCAGGGACTATTGCGGGCTGAAAAAAGGCACGTGTTCTACGACACCATTGGGAATCAAATCCGGGTTAATAGCACAATAGATGAATGCGTTTCCATTACGCCATCGTAAAGCAGTGAAGCTAAATTTTAAGAATCCGAATCTTCTAAAGCCTTGGTAATCAACTCCCGGAATAAAGCGAAACCGTAAGAGCTTTTTCTTTGTGGGGGAGGGGGAACAACTTCGGAAGACAAACTAGAATTTACAGCCCGCTATGCGAACGCGTTACTATTGCGCTATCACAAGCCTTAAAATTACGTAAAATGCATAAAAATCACAATTAGAAATGCAAAACGTTCGAACTTAATGAAAATGGAGTGGGGATGTAAATTTTAATTAAATTAATATGTTTTTATAGCGGAAATTTAACTTTGAATTAATTAATTTATAATTGCATGGTCATTCGGGATGATAGATTTAATTAAAAGGTGGGTAAAATTAATGGTCTAAAAATATAATGAAAGTATTCACTTTTCCTCCATTAATTTTTTAAAATATGCACTTAATTAAAGCCCAGAGTGCGTAATTTCTTTTAATTCGATTTTTTTTCCTCTTGCTTCTTAGATACCGGTGTGACAAATTAGTTTAAGATGACTCTATGGGCATTTTCTGATCAATATTTAATCATAGGCAAATTCCCATGTTCTTCTAATTGCGCAAGTTCATCATTTTTAAAAATACTAATTTATTTAATCATAAAGCGCTTCATCAATTTTGCGTCATCAGACAGAAATAAACTCCTATATTATTAATGAATGTTTTTTATGCAAAATTAAAGAAAATGAACTCCTCTGCACATTAAATAAATAAATAAATTAATTAATTAATTGGGAAATAAATAATGGTGGTATGGGTCAGTGTTGTTCCAGGTTTGCGGTCCAAGGCGATGCGTAAGATAACGCCCCCCCCCCACCCTCAAATTACTAATTTTAGTGATTTTTCGCAGATTTGGCGCTAGATCAAGTGGAGTTTGGTTAGATTTAGTTATTTTTGCTAATTTTTATCAATTCTGTCATATGTTCACCTCAATCGGGGTTGGCAAGTCTTTGCCAATTAAAATTAATAAGCAATACTACAGATGTTTAAAAAGAACTTGATATTAGATATGACCATAATTTGTTGTGTTTTGTTGAACACATTTTCCATTTTGCCCTTTTTTCCCGGTTTTTACCACTTTTCTGGCAAAAATCCAACCCAGAAACCCATTCCCTCCTTTCATTGTTTTTAATTACATTAAATCCTTTTAATTAAGAATAACTTTTAATAATATAATATACTTCGCAAATATAAAGTTCTTTGCAAAATATTTAGGCACAAAGCTTTTAATTATGGACAATTTTTTTTACATATGTAGTATTTATTTCAAACGTTTTCTACATTTTTTGAGTAAAACAATAACAGTAAAACTTCTAAGCCGTTTTGCGCCAAAATTAGATTTAAAAGCGATATATGTCTGCTTCAAAATTTTGCGTCTTTAAAGGTAATTCCAAATTGTTTCATATTCCGAAGAAGTTACCTTTATTTGTCTTTTCCGACAATGGGTGTAGTCTGCATTCCGTCTTCCTAACTTAATCCATGATGCGGCATATTCTTTTGGCTTAAGCAACTTAAGTAGAGGACCCACACATTTTATAAATAACAATGAAGACACTGTTGTAACTTTCAGGTGATTTCTCAAGTCAGTATATCTCATATTTATGGCACTGAATATTCTTTCACATCCTGTGGTCGAAACAACAAGAGTTTTAATAGCAGCAATTAGTGGCTGCAAAGTCATAGGTGATTCACTGTTGTCTTCTAAATACTCACGAAAACCACTTACACAATATTCTTTATCTAGTTTAAAACGTTTACTCAGATTTCTGACTTCTATTTCCCCGTATCTATCCTGAGGTCTTCAGGCAACTGTTGAGAATCAAATACTTCTGAAGACATAAAGTATCATATTCATTCGAATTTGGTGCTGTTCTTGACACATGAGATGACGCAAATACAAGCTTAGACTTATTTTCCTCATCTGGTTTTCTATATTACATGCGATGTTCGCATAGGAATGATCACTCTGAAGAATACGTCCTATATTTACTCCATTTAACATTTCTAAGTCTGCATCCAAAGGCAACTCAGTGAAAGGGCTGCCTTTTTTAACGATGTTCTACACAGTCCTAAAGATGTATTGTGTGCTTTCGTTTTTATCAAGTTCTTGTTTAAGAATTACAGTTTTCGTTTTTCGTTTTTCACCATACAATACTATTTTTTCAGCGCATTTATGAGCCTCACGTTTTTTATATTTAAATATTTTTTTGCAGAGATTGACGCTGCTCCTTCTCCTCTGTCCCATAAGAATAAACGCTGCAACTTAACCATTCTTGAGACGACTGAACCCCCTTTTTTTAAAAGGGTTTACTATTGGGTGATTGCAAAAGTTCGTGCCCGATTTTCATAGATGACCCAAACTGTACTGCAAGGCGTAGCTGTGGCGTTTTGATTTCTTATACTGTATCCACTGATTAGATGATAATGATATATGTCAGTTCAGCATCAGACATCGTTCAGGTAAGTCGATTTGTGCCTGAGAGAAAATTTTCAAAATGAAAACGAACAAGTACATTTGGGGCATGTAATGCTATACGAGTTTGAGAAAGGCGCAAGTCTTGAGACTGCACAAAAAACATTCGAAGTGTCTACTTGGACCATGCTCCTACTCTCTGGACAGTTTAAAAGTGGTTTGGCAGATTTCGAAATGGTAATTTCAACCTAGTAGTTAAATCCCGCTCTGGACAGCTTTGCGGCATTGGTGATAGCATTGTGTCTACCTTGGTGGAAAAAAAATCAAGAATTACAACTGAGGAGATTGATGAGATGATGAACGTGTATAATTCGACCGCATTTCATCATCTAAAAATATTGGATACATTGCCAAGCTCGAAGCATGGATGCAGCATTTATTGACTGAAAGGAATAAGCTGAACCGAATGAATGTGGTCACTTCTCTCTTTGCACGTAATAAAAAATAGCCTCCTTGGATCGAATGGTAAAAAGCGATGAAAAGTAGATTCTATTCAACAACGTACAGTGGAAAAGAACCTGGAGAAAAGCATGGGATGGTACAGAACCTGTCGCAAATGCAATGAAGGTGTTGTGTGTTTGATGGCATTGCACGGGAATTATTCATTTCGAGCTACTCTAACGCTGCGAAACAATCATGGCAGACAAGTACTGTGAGTAACTCACTAGACTCGATGCGGCTATTCGAAAAAAACGTCCAGTTAGCCAATCGCAAATGAGTCATTTTCCACCATGACAGTGCTAGGCCACCCGTCGCCAAACAGACGCTGCAGAAAATGTAGGAATTACAATGGCAAATTCTGACGCTCCCACCATATTCTCCAGATATTGTACCTTCAGATTATCATCTACTCCGATCTTTGCAGAAGAGTTTGAATGGCAAAACTTTTACTTCTGAGGAAGGTGTCGAAAACTACCTCACGAAATTTTTTCCAAGGAAAAGCAAACTCTTTCTTCAAAAATGAGATCTACAAGCTTGTAGATTTTTGGAAAATAATCGTAGAGAACAATGGTAACTATATAATTGATTAATCAAACTGTATTTTTTAAAATTTAACACACTAAGTTTTATTTTTAAATCGGGCACGAACTTTTGCAATCATCCATATTTTCTTTACATTTTTACACACACTGCAACCAATTCTTTTCACTGCATTTTGAAACACACATTTCACTTGTCCAACAGTCAGGCCAGTTCGGCCCTGGCGGATTGTCTCTATGTTTTCGTTTCTTATTATGAACGGGTTCTGGATCATCGTCACTTGTAGTTTCAATGTCACTCTCACTCGTGTTACTATTTTCAGTTGCATTGCTCGACTCCAATTTGGAATTACCATTAAAACTAGTCGAAGTAGAAGGCTGGCATTCGAGACTTTAACAATCGATTTCATTGTTACTAGACGAGGCTATGCACTTACTAGCTACAATTTTATTTTATTTTATTTAACCACGACAGCAAGCTCATTTTAAACGTTTGTACTCACAAAATCAACACAAACTACACCACAAATTAACACTGATAATTGCACATGAACACCGGCCACTTGAATATACCACCACATATAAATACATGATAAATCAACACTGGACTAGCCTTTCCTTAAGAAACAATTTTTATCAACGGTTTTTAGGCGTGGTAATAGTAACACCGATGTTATGGCATGGTTAGATGGTGAAACTTTTCACCATTTAACTATAACATCGGCGTTACTATTACTACGCCTAAAAAACGTTGATAAAAATTGTTCCTTAATTTAATCTGCGTAGTGTTCGACTTGTATAAATAGCCTTTTCTGCTTGTTCTTACATTCGGTGATTTTTAGTACGTTCCAGACCTGTCCAACGGGTACCAAGGGTACGTGAAAATTCAGACACCAACGTTTATTAGCTCAAACTAGAGCTTTATTCAATTTTGGAGAAAAAGAGACGCTTTCCCCATCCTGGATTCGAACCAGGGTCCCTCCGTTTAGCCCGGAGTGTCTTGGACCGCTAGACGAATGAGGACAGGAAACAACGCTCTCTTTCTCCGTATGTAAAGATGTAAGATATTATTACCCTCCGCAGGGATAACACAATTGCCAAATATGGTCAACACAGCAAAGCTTCTTGGGTGAGTTTTTTGTTTTCTTATGGGGAATGATTATACACTGATTTTACATGGGGAATAATTATAGCAATGATGCCAATTTAGTAATTTTTTGCGCAAATTACTATGAAATTATTGAGATAAACGGCTTTGCTTTTTTTTCATAATTTCTGTCGTATCACCTATCCACACATTTACTACTTTTTCTTTTTATATACATGTTCCTATCATGCATCTATTTTTTTTTTAAGTTTTTTGTATAATTGAAACGATAAACACCTTTTCTACAAGTTAGTTTAGCTAGTTTTTGTCACGCTGCACGATGAGTAATGTACAGGTATTTTTGGAAAAACTTAACTGCTTCCAACGATGTCTAACTGTGGAAAATTCCCCATCTATTTTATAATAGAGTATACTAGATTAGGAATTTGGAAACACTAACGGTAACCAGTGATGTGTAACTGGGGGAAATTTCCCTTTTCTCTATTAAACCATTAAAAATGGGGATTTTGTAGCAACGGAATTCCGAGAAACCGATTTCTGATTCTGAAAATTAAATAAAATATTCCAATTAAAAAATTTCCAGTATTTTTCAGTTTAAGTGCATAAAAAATTAACTGATAAAGCCGCAACGTAGTTAATGAAGGGTATAGTTTTTGATTGAAAAATCATGAGATATAGACATAGGTGGCTTAAAGCGGTAAGTAAGGAACTAGGGGCGGACTCAGAATTTATTTCGGGGGGATATGGATTTTTGTGGGGTTATATATTGGGGTCTATTTTTTGAATAATTGCATTACTAAATAATTTTATTTTTTAAAATTCGGGTGGAGAGGGGGAAACATTTCACCCGGGCCCGCAACTATAAAATAAATCCCATCAGAGCAGAAATACTCATATATATATATATTTTTTACACTATATTTTTCCCACGATATAGAAAATTTCCCACGATCTAGTAACCCTGTATGCGATGTTGCGTTGCTTGTTACGAGAGGTTAAAGATAATTTGGTGTTGCCAATCCGTTTACGGCCTCCTTTAATTAAGCTGAAGAATAAAAATTCCATTTGCATTTTCGTTTCTGTACACGTGCCAATTAATAAAATTTTTTCATAGGGGAAGAAGAACAGAGATAGGTCCGTTCGCGGAAAATTGGCGGGTAGTATTATGTCATGAACCAGTTATGAAAGACGCCCTACCCTCTACTGGAATGAAACAATCCGTCTGTGACGTCAGCTCCCTTAAATTCTAACGGTACTACCCGCCAATTTTCCGCGAACGGACTATATACTTTTGTAAATTAAATTGCTGGTATGCCATACCCCCAATTCGAAAAGCATTCTCCGCCGTCCCAAAATGTCACCAAAAGGTAGGAGTACTTATAATTAAAAGGTGGGGGTATGTCATCCCCCCGCATGCCCCCCCCCCCAATTCGAGCACTTATTTAACCTCATGAGAGACAATTTATGGGATAAAATTTTCGGTAATCCAATGTACTGAGGAAATGTCTAGCGCACTATTGATTTCCCAGATTAGGTTATAAAGGTTAAAAGTCAGGGTCTAACTAAGGTTGAGCAGTCTATGATTGGCGAATAAGAATGGTGAGGCGCTCAATACTTCGGCATCAATGACATTGGAGTAGTGCTCCTGCTTGTTCGTGGTTTATGGCACAAGGGTAGATAAGATTGTGCTGCGCTAGGACTAGAGCCCCTAGAATTATAGGCCGACGAATCAGCCGCCATTTTCTTGTACACTTTCCGGTTTCATTTACCTTGGCGATAAAGGTTTTCAGCATTGGCGCAATGATCGCTATTTTGGCATAAAAATAATCAAAAATCCGCGATTATCCGACTATTGTAAACATTGGCGCAACTTTCAAAATGTCGCCAATAAATGCAATTTGCAACCACGATCACGTGATACGATGGCAGGAAAATGGCGGCTATGCGCCAGCTCTCTTTTCTAGGAGCCTTACCAAGACCTACAGTTTTACGACGGATCTGCACATCTGTCGCGCAGGAAGTCAACCCTAAGTCTACTGGCCAGTAGAAAACGGTACAGATTTTACGGTGCTACTGGGAATCAAATTCGAGATCTCAGTGCTGTAAAGGACCGTGTTAATACTACGCGGTTCTCCAGTGTCTTCACAGGGCTCAATGCTCCTGCAGTACTATGTCAAAAAAGCTTTCTGCAAGTGTTTGAATAGTGTTCGCTAACTTCCCGATAATAATCAATAAATTGGCAACAACAGGAAGTGTAGCGTGGTAAATGAAAGTCTTCACATTTTGATATACCATAGTTTCTGAAATCACACTCAATACAATGTGTAGTGGCGGATAGCCGCGTGGATTCTAAATTGCACTTTGCTGCATATGGGCTATTGAGTAGATAGTGGTATATATAGATAGTGGTAGTATATTGTGGATGTTCATCAAAGCTGCTTACGTTTGCATAAAGGGATGAGGAAATAAGCAACTCATAGAGAAGAAAAATACAAGCAGCGGCTAAACAAGACAGAAACAAGAAATACATAAACAATGCAGAAAAAAAGAGAGACGGACTATAAGTATTTGAAAGGAATGTCGCCTTTCTTGACAAACTGAACTATCAGCTACATCAAGCAGACGTTTTAGTACACATTTACAAAATTAAAAGGACAATCAAGAATCGTATAAGACACAAAGCTTAGAAACACTCAAACAACGCTCTTATAGAAGGATGCCTGTAAATGTTGAACAAGCCGAAAACGGTGAAATAATGTACTTCACATTTTCATAGCATATTCAAGATCTTATAACCATCATCATTTCTTGGAGATGAATCGGCACAACTACGGAACTTTTTGATTAATCGCTTATATTTTCTTAAACACTCTGCTAATAATGGCCTCTTTCAACCTAATAATGAGTAGATCATTGTGTGCAAATGAAGATAGCCCCCAAAATTTACTAGAAATCAATTCTAAAAAGTATTTGCGGCACTGGATAGAAAGGGGAATTTATTATATTGCCCTTTACCCAAACAATACTGCACGATCTAGTCTAGATTTCTGTTATAGACACAGCTATCCTCATGTCAGGAAATGACAAGATACACTCTTTCTCTCTCCACACATCAGGAAATGATAAAATACCCTACCTCGGGGGAAAAGTACGAGATACCTTACCTCAGGGCAAGTTACGGTATCTAATAAAGTAGGCCGTACTCCAAACATTGACAATGGCGGAAACAACAGCTGTATCGAGTGACATTAGATGTATATTCCTAATCTAATGCCAATTAATTGTGCATGTAACAAAATTGCTATTCATAAGTCTGATTAATTATCATGTAGCATCAAAATTCAAATTTTCACGTGCGCTTGCATACATATACACAAATTGATTGCAATTCAAAATCGCTTTCTATATTTTCAAACCATTTCCTCAAAACGAATGTCGGTGATATAACATATTTTAAAGGCTATTTGCAAACATTAATTTAAATTTTGGCAAAGGAGTTCAGATTGAGAGAGCCAATTTTTGTTTCAGATAAATTTTAAAATGCCGTTATTTCGTTTTAGGTCCAAATATTTCATTGGCTTAAGCGGGTAGAGATCAACAAAGCACCCTTTGTTTGCGAATAAGAAATAACTTGCGTTGAGATGGATTAAAATTATGCATCATTTTCGAATATCAGACTCAAAAAAAAGAATTTTTTTTTTCAAAGTTTTAGCACCCTATAATAGAATATAACTAATCGAAAAAGTGAAATTCTTTTACTTTTTCATTTTCTTCATCGAAATAATAATTTTGCCAAGAATGATGTTTTGTGGTTGATAAAATTTTACAGAATGTGAGCATACATTAAGTTGCGTATTTTTTATGTGTTTTAGATAACTACATTTCATCCTCGAATATATTCTATATTAGATTACACGAATGTATGTTTTTCTTTCCACTACATTACAGAATATGTCTGGATATTGCAAGGTATTTCAAGATAAAACTAAATTAATTGGACTACAAAAGAAAATTTTTTATCAACTTCTGACTGCATGTTTATCATATAATGAGATGCATAAATCAAGAAAAAGCTCGATTTTATGAAGGAGCCAATTTTTCTCCCTTTCCTTGGAAGAAAAAAGCCGAGAAAATGAGAGAACTGTGAGGTACAACTGCCCGTATAAAGAATAGGGGGCGTATATAATGGAGTTATTATAAGTGTGTCAAAGCCACATGGTATTTGCCTATATCACTTGCAGTTTCTTCTTGTTCTTCCTTCTCCGTAAGCACTTTTTCCATTAGAGCTCTGAAAGCACAGGAAAATTCCTTCCATAATGCTTTCTAGCACCTTTATCAATGTTTTCAGCGATCAATACTATTTGAATAGATGTTTTGTGCGAACTCACTACAATTGCTTCCAATAGAAATGAATACCAAGTTAATATATCGCTCATACGAATACCTCTAACGGTTTTAGGCACGAAATTATAATATGACCGATTGGTTACCTTAAAATTCAAGTCCAACTTAGCTGATTCCTCCTTCTCGTTTCATTTATACACAATAGTCTTTGTACTAATTAGATATAAGGCCACATTTTTCTAATCAGAAGTTTCTTGTGGGTGGGCCAGTACATAGAAAATAAAATTTCATGTTTCTGTATATACACGATCTCATGTTAAATAAAAAACCTAATCGATATTTTTACATAATTTGAACACTTTTCTATTGAAAAGGCATCCTTATGCGCGACTAATAGTTAAAAAGTGTGAGGATAGATTTATGAGTTGAGAATCATTTTAAAATTGCTGAAATGTGTAGAGCTACTAATTAGGGCACCTAGATGATGCAATAAATACAAGCAACGTCTAACCAATTTAAAAACAACATATATTTAAACGTTAACTGTTGAAAATAATTAATTTACTCATGATAAAACAAATGTAATATGACATTTATAGAAATTAGAAAACTTTTTCGGCGGTGCTCCCAGATGTATCGTCTGCATAAGTCGATGTTGAATCTAAGAGAGATCACTACTCCCTCACGATCTAAAAAAAAAAAAATCTACTTTTTTTGCTGTTGTCATTGAAAAATTAACTGGTAATACATCTAAAGGTTAAGTTTATTTATGTGGGAAAATTTTTCTCAAGGTAATTGCCATAGCATCTATTTTGAATCACCCTTTATAGATCCCTTAATACTGGAAATGTGTTCCTCGTGTGAACGGCGATATGAATAAACAAGGATTGATTTCAAAAGTTTTCCAACAATTTAAATTTTCATTTTATTTTGTTTCCTGTAACTATAGTGATGGACTTAAATTCTGAACGAAATAAAAAGAGCGGATTCACATATTTGCAAAAAAGATTACCATGTCTTTTCAGGACATAACTGAATCAATTACACATTTTGGCATTCTTAATTCAATTAATTTGTCAAAACATTTCAGGATTTTTTTCTTCCCTGTAAGTTAATCGAAAATCTACAAGATGTTTTTGTAGTAGCAATCTTGATCCTTGAAAATCTATTCACCGTACTTAAAGCATACCATTATTACTTAATTTTTGTACTTGCTAAAACTTTAGTAAATTGAATTCTAGAACAAAAATTGCTCGGAGTTTTAAGATGTATTTTTCTGAATTAATAATAATTTGTTTCATATTTAAAACGTATTTCCATAAAATACGATAGAAATATGAGTGTAGGTGGTTGGTTGCATTTTTATGGCACAAGGACAGCAAGGGTCATTCTGCACCAAACAAGATGGTTTGCGGTTGCAGCCATAGGCGTACACAGGAAGTTCACAAGGGGGTTACAGGCTTACATTGGAGGCGAGGTTACAAAGCTACTACACCATATACAGGAAAACCCCTATTATTGAGGTTAATTGTGCCAACGAAAACACCGCAATAATCGAAACAGCGATAATCGGGACATATAATATATGGAAAATAAGTTATTTTTGCCGAAGTTTTGGAAATTATGAAGTTTTTAAATGAGAAAAATAGAGGTAATGATACCAAAACATCGTTTAAAGAATATATGAAGTTACTAAATAATGTTACCCGATGTTATGTATAAACTAGATATGCACCGTACTGTTACTGTACGTATAGTATATATGTATGTATATTTTACTGTGCGTACTAGTGCTTATTGTTTAAAAAAATACTTTAAGAGATTTGCTTGCTTTACATTTTTCTTCTTTTCTTCGTACATCATTTTATAACAACGAATTGAATTGTCCATTTTTTCACGCAACTTCGAAGAACGTTCAAATTTAGGATTCCCATCCATAATGCTCTGCTTAAAAATTTCCCATAATACGAAACATTTCTTCTAATTCTTTTGAAGTGAATCAATTGTCATCGTTTCCACTTCTTAATCTTCCTCAGTATCGTACATTTAAATAGAAAATTTAAATGCCGCGGCAGCCTGGTTGGAGACGTTTCTGACTACAGATCGGAAATATATTAGCAATGTTCATTCTTGGCCTATTTCGAGGGGCGGAGCGCCCTGCCCGCACTTTTATGAAAATGCGTGGCGGCCTGCCTGCCCTTGCAAAAAAACTTTGCGCCCTGATATGCGCCGCGTAATCACCGTTTGCGCCTTACTGAAAAAATCTGCTCTTTTCCCGAAAAATACTAAAAATATATCTTTGGTTCTATACATCTTGCCTGCTTATAACGAACCCTCGTATATAACGAACGATTTTTTTGGCCCCGTCCAATTTCCTATACTTATAATGTCATTGGAGATAACGAACCCCTGCATATAGCGAACGAAAAGTTCGGTCCCTTGAAGTTCACTACAGCGGGATTCGAATGTATTTAAAATGCAGTGGTTAGTCGAGTCTCATTTTCCGTCGAGAAAAAATAAAATGGTTTGTTAGAAAGTTTTAATTAGTAATCTAGTCAGTTAGTGTTAATTATTATTAATTAAAACACGTAAAGATTTTTTGGTAAAGTGCCCTAAAAATTATAAAGTGGTGCCCTTTTCTCAATACAGAGCGCCCTGCCGTTTATTGACCTTAAAGTGAACACTGATACTAGTACTAGTATCACGCATTAGCTCCTTGTTTGTTGACATACGCTCGATCTACCAAATAGATGCTAGTACTGCGCACAAATTATATATATATATATATATATATATATTAAATTGATTTAAAAATTGAAAAAATATAAAATGTATCTAAAAGCGTTATTTTCACTTGTCGTTGTTTGGTACCTTTAAATACCACAATAAATCGAATGTATTAGTGCAATATACGAAATTTGGTACCCAATTACAAACTGCAATAAATCGAAACCACAATAACTTGGGTTTTCCTGTATTTATACGTATACACAAAATTTCATTGCGGTGGGGTTACAACCCCCATCAACCCTTCATGCGTACTCCAGTGGTTGTAGCCATATTCAAGTGCCTATACACTTAAGCAAAGCAAATTATTTTCTGTCCTTCTCCCAACTATAAACATCACTTACTATTTCCTTGCATCCATGTATATTTTAATATAGACTTCTACATTTGCATAAACACATTTTTACACTTCCATATTTAATATGCAGTGGAACTTGTTAAAGTGACCACCTGAGTAAAATGATCATTTTTTATAAGAGAGAACTGGTAGGGACTTAGTCATGCCTATACCAAAGTCTGTCGTTTATAGTGACCACTTGTCTATGTTGATCAATGTAGTCCAGTCACAAGGGTGGTCGCTTTAGGCAAGTTCTATTTTAATTCTATTTATTCTCATTCCAGTGTTTAGAATCTTGCAACTATTTATTTCTATTTCGTAAAGAATAAAATAGGAATATAGTTGTTTACATACGATATGTTTGCGTGTGCATTATAAAAGGTTTCGAGAATACTAAATGAAAATACATCTTGTATCTTTAAGACGAGAAATATATCGTCGAAGTTCGATACGGATACAAAGCAAAACTTTTCACGCACTCATAAAGCACACTTTTTGGTAATAAGTCTATTACATGGGTACAAAAATCTTCCCTAAAGTGCAACAAGATAGTAAGGGGTAGCGCATTGTTCGTCAGCTGCAATACAATAGCCGATAAAATTACAAGTGCCCTTTGTACCGACATTAAGCCAGTAACAACCATACCGATTTGTTGTAGCAACCAACTCTTCCCTTGATTAGTATATGGTCCGTTCAAAAAATTTCTAAGACCTTTTGTTGCCCATATCTCACTTTCACGAGAAGAAAAGACTTCGGCCTTAAAAATAAGCCTTAGGTATAAACGTCTTTCGTGAAGAAAGAAGATCCCTCACACAAGAAAAGTGAATGGACTATTTACACACGAAATAACATGGTGACGAACAGTACACTTTTTAATTGATATTAAAAAAGCTATTATCCACTACATGTATACTACCTTAATTTTTCTATTGCTTTTATATTTTATGGTTGAAATAACTAAACAATAGATTTATAAGTATTAACTGATTGATAAGGATCAATTGATTGACAAGGATCAATTGATTGATAAGGATCAACTGATTGGTAAGATCTATAGATAACATTGAAAATCAAAATGGGTAACCGCTGCTGACTGTTATCACATCACGATCAACTATACATTTTTCAGAAGTATGAATTTACTGACGGTACGTATTTTCAGTTCGGAATTTTTTTTGTATTTGTCTCACTTTGTCTTATGCTCCTTTATTTTCTCTCTGAACCAATTCGTATTAATCCATATCTGGAGGAAAATGTGATGGTCACAATTTTCTGAAAAATTGCCGATTTGTAACGTTACTTCGGTTGAAAATGAGGATTTCGTCGTAAAGTTTTCTCATTTATATCATACGATGATGAAGTTTAAAATATTTTGAATTATTTTCTATTTTTATTCATTTTAATTTCCTTCTTTTCCTATTTCTGATATACAGCGTGCACATAAAACACGTTTAGTTATATAATGGCTTCTTTAAATTATATTCCAAGTAACATTATATATACATACTCTATGGTGATCTCGTCATCATATCTATAGTGCATACCCATATAG
>QLNU02015360.1:124681152-124696986 GCA_006491805.2 Dysdera silvatica
AAAGGAAGCAATTTGGCATGTTGCCAATTTTAGATAGAAATTGTACTTATTAAATTTGCATTTCTTCCTATTCTAAATGGCAACAACAAGGAAGCCTGCAAAGTGAATACATAGCCTTTCTATTGTGGTTACCTTACCCACACATTAACGAAATTAATAGAAGTGATAAACGTAACTAAAACGGTAAAAAGTAATAATGACATTTACCCCATATGGTAATTACCCTATTAATACAGCCAACAAATAGAATTCAAGAAAGTACCAGCAACTAACTTGTTTTAGTGCCAGCACCACTGTATTTTAGTACAGTACATATTTCCAAATTGGTATAATAATGGTAGAATATGGTGAGAATTGAGGGTTAGTAGTATGTAAACCATATTAATTTTGTAGCATAATTAATTATGGTTAGTTTTTATGTGTTGTAAAATGTTGTTATAGAAATTGAAAGGTGTATTGTTGGACATACACTTATTAATATACATTGTAAGCTTTTTATATTAAAGTCATTTATAAGCGTATACGTTAATAATGCTAGTACATTGTGAACATACAGGTGGTTAGTAAAGTCCTTATACACGCAGATAACTGTCGAACAGAGAGAGCTATATGTATGAACGTGATGTATGTATAGTAAAATGACTATGGCTACAAGATCAGACTGCGTACAGCGTCCCTAGCGGAAAAATTCAGAATTTAAAGCTGCTATCTCCAAACTATTCAAGATAAGGGCAAAAAGTTAATTACAAAGTTGTTAAGCACCAGCTAATTAGTACGAAACGATTTTTTTCCACCACCTTAAAGAGGAAAAAATCGTGATTTAGGAAGTTTAATGGGTACAGGATGCCCCTGCGTGACAGCTTTCCCTTCGTACAGTTATACATAGAGGGGAAGCTTTGGGTAGGGGCGATACTTTCATTGCACACACAACTTTAAGGGTGGTTTAGTAAAGTCATTATACACGCTGATAACTGTCAAACGGAGGAAGATAGATGTATGAATATGATATATATGTACGTACTGTATGCGTAGTGAAGTGACTATGCGCTACAAGGTGAGACTGCGTGCAGCGTACAAATACAAATTTTATTTTCATGCCATTTTTACATTTACATTTGCCATTCTAACATCATCAGTTGACATTACATACCTAGCGGAAAAATTCAGAACGTAGAGCTGCTATCTCGAAAACTATTCAAGAAACGGAAAAAAAAAAGTTAATTACAAAGTTGTCTCGTATCACTGATGCAGTACGAAATGATACATGAATTGCGGGAATAGAACACGTCAAACGCTAATATGTGGGTATTTGGTTCGGCAAATGTGAACAGCGTATTACTGTATGTCATTATGTGTGCTCATTACGTGTGGCCACCGTCGGCCACAATACGCGTTTGTATCCTATAGAGCATTTATTCTCGCACATTCAGTAGCATTGCAGACGTGACGCTTGTACAGGCATTGGTAATGCGACTGCCGACATTGTCCACAGTCGTCGGTTAGGTGTGATAGACCTGTCTTTTGAGATGCCTCAAAGGAAGAAGTCTAATGGGGGTAACGTTCAGTGACCATCAAGTCAGCTCACACTACCACCCTAGCCAATGACCTGTTGGCGGAAGGTTTGGGATAATAATAATTGTACTTCTGTTGGATGGTGAGGAGGAGCGCCGTCATGTTGGAACCACATGGTTCTCCGCTCACTCAATGGAACATCATGCAAAATATCCGATAGTACGCTCTGTAGCAGATGCAAATATCGACGTCCCGTTAATGTGCCCTCGTAGAACACAAGTCCAATGAGTCTGTTGTTCAAAATACCGCACCACACATTAACAGACCACCACCACACCTGATGTCGGCCTGGTCGTCCCCCCATGAAGAATTTTCGAGCACCCAATAATGGTCGTTGTGTCTATTTAACACCCCGTTGCGGGTGAATTTTGACTCGTCCGTCCAAAGGACATTTTCTAAAAAATTCGGCTGCATATCTAAGGTGTTCGTAACGAAGTTTCACCAATTAAAACGTCGCTCAGCATCCCCTGGAACTAGTGACTGCAGCAGTATTCCATAGTAGGGGTGAGCTCCCACTTGCTGCAAGATTTGCCGCACACGACGGCCTGTTAGGCCACACATCATACCAACTTCTCTTGAACTGCACCGTGGGTGGGCCAGAACATAAGCTAAAACGTCCTCTGGTTGCACACCCTGACTTACACCTGCGTGGCGACCTGAACGAGAATGAGGTGTAACGCTACCCGTTTCTTTCAGCCGTCGAACCACATTAGTGATGGTCATTGCAGTCGGATGGGGTCCCAAAATAAAACGTACGACATATTGTTGTGCACTTTCTCTTGCATTACGACCACATTCCCCATATAACAGCGCCATCTCGCAATACTCGTTGTTGGAATAATTCGCCATGTACTATGTAACTACAGACGTTTAATGCACGGTTTCACTTCTCACACTGTCTTACACTCCTTGCCTGGTCACTATTTTATGCTTACCGATAACGTATGACATAGAGTACACATTTGCATATCATCCGCTTTGTGACGATTGTGCGTAATGGAAGCTTGCCCCTATCCGAAGTTTCTCTATGCATAGCTGTACCGAAGTGGAAAGCTATCACACAGGCGTCCCTGCAAATTCTTTTAAACGTCCTATATCAAGATTTTGCATTATTAAGGTAAAGTGAAAACAAAATCGTTTCGTACTAACTAGCTGGTGCTTAACAACTTTGTAATTGACTTTTTTACCGTATCTTGAACAGTTTTCGAGATAGCAACTCTGAGTTCTGAATTTTTCAGCAAGGGGCGCTGCACGCAGTCTCATCTTGTAGCGCATAGTTATTTTACTATGCATATATATCACGTTCATACATATAGCTCTCTCCGTTCGACAGTTATCTGCGTGTATAAGGACTTTACTAACCACCTTGTATAATATTACGATGTACCTTAATAGAAATGCTGGATTTCCATTCGGTGAGGTAATTAACTTTAAATCTAAATTTTTGTCTTTTATTGTAAATATCAAGTATAGTGTTACCATTACTAAGTAGTTTAATGTTCAGGTCAAGAAAGGTGTAATTGTTGTAATGTGTTTCAGTCTCAATAAGTTTGAGTTTAGTAGGGTAAATGGATTTGAGTTCATCATCGTTGTTACAGTTATTTACCAAAAATTCATCAATATATTTAAAGTAATTTTATCAGTAATTTTGTCAATATAACATTTTTCGTAATGGTGCAACCTTGTTTGCTACATAATAGGAAAATTTTGCCACAGTGGGGACACCAGTAGTTTGTAAGAAAATGTTACTTCGGAATACAACATAGTTGTTTTCAAGGCAGAATTTTAAAAACGTTCGAGAGAAACTGCTTCCATACTGATACCATGGAAAATAAATACTAAACCTGTTTTTACTATGGGCAATAAATGCTAAATTTGTCTCTATGTACTATGGGTAATAAACATTTATTTAAACCATCGAATATTTCTAAACCTTATAAAATGGATATATTAAGCTTAGTACGCACGCGTATGATTCTCTTTGCAATATATTTGTTTAATATGTATGCTACAGTCTCTTTTAAGATATGCATTTCACTTTTTTAAGTACTCCATTCTCAAATTGAACTACTCCAATCAAAAACTTTTTAGCTCGCAAGTAATGTATATACAAATCATTAAACCAAGAATGTTGCTAAAGTATATCGGAAATTATCAAATATGAGTCCAGATACTTTCTAATGAATTTGGGAGGAATTATGGGGATTTAAGTGTACTTTTACGTTCTAAGGTCTCTTGAACTTCTCACTCAAGTATATAGTTATGTTAACCATCTTTCTAAGACAAAACAAATTTCCCTAATTTGAAAAAAAAACCCGCTTTTGAAATGTGTTTCTCAAGAAACACATGTCATTGCTGTCGACATTGCCTTCGTCGGATAATACTAAAAACGTGTGTTTTTCTAGAAAACACGTTCGTTCCTAAATCGCTTTTGACGAAGACAGTGCAAATGATCTGCCGAAAATCGTTTACAGCTGTATAAATTATTTCAATACTCTGCCAACAGTCTTTTCTTCGATTTGTTTTATTGTTTTTAAGTTTATGTCGTACAATGTACTGGTTTTCCATCATCAACCTTCCTTCTATCCAATACAGTGTTTCCTAACCCTCTTCAATTTGCGACCACCTTTGCGACAGCCAAGTAATCCTCGATTCCCCCCCTTCTGTCCGCTGCATTTATATAGTAAAAGGATTTTTAACGGAATAAATAAAGCACGTTAAATATATAATGATAATTCCGGAAGAATTAAAAATAGCAAAAATAATCCCAATATTTAAAAAAGGTAAAAAGGATTTAAAATCAAATTATCGACCAAGTTCAATCTTGTCAGTATTTGCCAAAATCTTCGAACGACTAATATATAACAGACTAGCCGAATTTATCAAAAGATTTAATATTTTGGATAATTGTCAACATGGTTTCATGAAAGGCAAATCAACAGAAATCGCATTGTTAAATGTGGCAACGGAAATACAAAGATCTTTAGACACCAGTTATATAGGCATGGAAATATTTTTCGACTTAAGTAAAGCGTTTGACATAATTAACAGAAAACTGCTGCTAAAAAAATTAAATCAGTACGGTTTTAAAGAAAAGATAAATAATATATTAAAAAACTACCTTCAGGGAAGACAACAATTTGTCCTTGTAAATAACATAAAATCTGATTCATTGGAAAGCAAACATGGAGTTCCCCAGCAATCAATCCTTGCTCCCCTATTGTTTTTACTGTATGTAAATGATATTATGCATGTATCAGACAAAGGTACATTAACATTATGTGCAGACAACACTAGTGTATTTGTAAGAGGAAGTAACATTGAAGAATTGATAAAAACTGGACAGGAAGAAATTGGAAAATATGAACTTTGGTTTAGAAGTAATCACATGAAAATAAATGACACTAAAATAAAAATATTAATTTTTAAAACGAAGAAAAAAAAATTGGCCACAATTTATTGGCCAATTGGCCTAAATTGAGGGATATAGATAGAATTTATATTAATGGAAAAGAAGTTGAAATTGTCAAAGAAATTGATTCCTTAGGAGTAACATTAACGAACGATTTATATTGGAATAAACAAATTGAAAAAAAAAAAAAAAATCAGTTCGGGAACAAGAATTATAAAGAAATTGTCACGTGCAGTTCTTAAGAACGTGTTACTGTGTCCATATTATGCTTTTCTATATAGTCACCTGATTTATTGCAATTGTATATAGGAAAATTTGAATAAGAACAACATGAAGGTAATTAAATCCGTACAGAATAAATTTTTAAAAACCATCGAACGAAACACCAGCTTAAGTTACATTACATTATTTGTAAAATATGGTATATTACCAATTGATAAAATCAATGAATATTGTACGCTAGAACTAATGTAGGAAAGGATAATAGAAGGAAAACATTTTGGATAATATTGATATCCAATATCACGAAAACAACAGAAATTTAAGAAGAAGCAACCAAATTAAGCTACGAGAGATTAGAACGGAAATGTACAGAAAGGAATTGAATATATGGGAATAAAGCTTTGGAATGAATTACCAAATAATCTTAACAATATAAAATTGTTTAAAAAGAAATTAATTGTATACTTATTAAACGGAGTTTGTGCGCCAGCGGATTAATAGGGTCCTCAACCGGTTAAATTTTATAATTTAAACTGGGGACCCATCACGGGGAAATGCAAATTGTATTGTCTGTTCTAAACTGTGTGAAATTTATTATACTTAAATTGAAATTCAAGACTGTATGCAATATGTAACCCTTGTGACAAATAAACATTATTATTATTATTATTATTATTATATATTACGTTAATAATATATATTAACACATATTATAGAGTTAACAACCGTTAGTAGAACATTGCAATGTAGCCATGTTGAAATATAAAAGCGTTGGAAACATTTGGTATGAAATTCCTTATAAAAATAATTGCAACTAAAAATAATTGTGGCGACCCCCAGGTTGAGAACCACTGATCTAACAGATAAAAAATACATGGCCTCATTAGGCAGAACCTATCTCTAAATATCAAGTAGCTAGTTTTAGTTTTCACTAAATCTTATTCTTATTTATAAAAATATAAATCTCAATCTTAATTTAAAAACTGTAGCAAAATTACACATGTTCATTTCTTATAGATTTCATGCATCCGCATCATATGCAACCGTTATCAATTCATTGCTGAATAAAAGTTCTTCATAGTTTCTGCCATCTATTGTTTTCTTAGATAGTACGTCTCCGCATTTTTCCAAACTAAAACTTCATTACATATAACTTACCTGAGGACGCTTCATCGAGTGTGAATGGCCTATTGATATCATTGCATAAGCAGCAATTAGCATCGAAGTCTACATGTTTGTTTGTTCGTTTCAATTTTTATGGCGCAAGAGCAACTGGACCATACTGCGCCCAGAGTCTACATGGATTCCATTATTGGTGAAACATTTAGGAGCTCAATTAGTTGCCTTTTGAGGTAGAAAAAAGTACGTTATGCTACCATACAGGATGATTCTTAAGTAAATGCCCCAACTTCTGGAGCAGGTAGTTGTCACCATGATGAGTCTGAAAGTGGAAGAATTTCTGGGGTCTGACATCGTTGGGGAGATATGGGCCATCAAAAATTTATGACGTCATTTCCGGGAATGCCATTTCACGCACTTACAGGGCTATGTTACAAAAGTTGATGAGTGCATTTTGTCACTGGGTATCAGAGAATTCCTCATGCTAAATTTCGTCAATGTACAAAACTCCGGTAGACAGGAAACGAATAAAAAGTAAAACTTGCATTATGGTGCATTAATTTCTGAACACACTGTACGTGTGCCATGAAATTTAGTCACAATTAATACTTGACGAGTACCTATCTAAAAATGGTATTTGACTTCACGAATCATGAGGCCACTGTAGAAAAATGGACTTTTTTTTTATATAAGGGTTGACGTCACAGAAATAAAATTACATTACAGAGAAATGTTTATGAAATAACTGCTTGAAGTTCTTTAACCACAGAAATGAGTACGTGATAATTCTAAAATACGGTATCACATTCGAATGTCAACGCACGTACAGGACCGCATTTCATTTTGTAGGGAAATGTAGCATTCAGGTGATAGAGGGCGCTCTTAACTACAGCACGTAAAAATAGTTTTTCCCGACTGTAATTCATCATTCGCCGCATGATTCCTGTAAGGTATGCATCATTTTACAAATGTCGAGTATGCCGACATGCATCTCACGTATAGAGCTGCAGACGACTTCAGAACAGTAGCTCAAAGACTGTACAGCTATCGATACCCTGATAGACAGCTGCCTGAGCAACGCACATGTCATCGTATTTACAGGCAGTTGTGTGAGAATGGGTTGTTTTTTTCTAGTAGAAGTGACGCAGACAGGGGAAGATCTCGCAGCAGTTATGCAGTAGAAGAAGCTGCATTAACTTGCTTTTAGGAGAATCCCTCAACAAGCACGAGAGCTATTGCACATTTGGTGGGTGTTAGCCAAAGCACCGTTTGTAGAACTTTACATAAAGAGCAAATGCATCCATATCATTTGCAGAAGATACAAGCCTTGAAATCTGAAGATTACCGTCTGCGTGTTAACTTCGCGCAGTGGTACCTGCAGCAGACGGCAGCAACTCCCGAATTCCCTGCGTAAATTTTATTCCCTGATGAATCGACGTTTACACGTTCGGGTATGTTTAATATCCATAATTGTCACATTTGGTCGCGTGAAAATCCATATGCCATGAGACAACATGCATACACTGACAGATTCTTCATAAATGTGTGGGCTGGCATTGTGCATGACCATTTAATAGGACCGTACGTTCTCCGCAGTCGCTTGACCTGTGACACGTACAACAGCTTTATACGAGATGTATTGCCGGAACTTTATCTGATGTTCCTGCAGTTGTGCGTTCCGAAATGTGGTTCCAGGACGGCGCCCCTCCTCACTTCAGCATTAGCGTAAGAAACCACCTAGACGCAGCTTACGGCCACCGTTGGATTGGACGTGTGGTGGACCTGTTTCTTGGCTACCACGATCACCAGATCTGACATGTTTAGATTACTTTCTGTGGGGCCACATAAAGAGTTTGGTGTACGAAACTGAAATTGAGTCCGAGGAGGATCTAGTGGCCAAACTATCATCCCATCCACTCATATCCTATCATACTATCCAGCAGCAGCTGCTGGAGAGGTACGTGACAATCAGGGGTTACTACTTCCTAATATACGCCGCTCCATGAAACGCCGCTGTGAGTTGTGTATTGTTGTTGGTGGTCGCAGTTTTGAGCACCTATTTTGAACTGTGGCATTATGTACATGTTAGTTGTAGAATATTTTTGTAACACAAACCTTTCTGTGAAACTAAAAGTCGACATGTACGTTAATAAATTGTGAAAATTTTTCGCGCAATTTCACATTAGAAACTTGACCCAAAAATTATGGTTCGGTTCCTGTTCTTAAATTTTGATGCGAAAAAAAAATGAAAAAAAACTACACATTTCTTTTTACTCCGCATTGCTGGAAAGTGACATAACCATTACATTAATTAATCAAAAGTATTAGCGTATTACTGATACTTAATTATTAACGTATTATTGATACTTAATTATTAACGCATTATTGATACTTAAGTATTAACGTATTATTGGTACTTAATTATTAACGTATTATTGGTACTTAATTATTAACGTATTATTGATACTTAATTATTAACATATTAATTAACGTCTTAATTACAGTATTTCATTAATTACTGTTGTGTAATTGTAATGGTATTGTAATAAATAGCACACTTTAATCATTTCATTCATTTTTTATCACACTTTTCCCACATAATTTGTGGAACTGGAAAAAATAAATAACAGAAAAAACTGTGACGTCAACACTTATACAAAAAAAATTTACCATTTTCCTACGGTGGCCTCATAATTCCTGAAGTCAAATACCATTTTTAGATAGGTACTCGTCAAGTATTAATTGTGACCAAATTTCATGGCACACTTACAGTGTGTTCAGAAACTAATAAATACATCAGTATGCACGTTTTACTTTTTATTCGTACCCTCTCTACCGGAGCTTTGTACATTGACGAAACTTGGTACGGGGAGTTCTCTGATACCCCGTGACAAAATGCACTCGTCAACTTTTGCAACATAGCCATATAAGTGCGTGAAATGGCACTCCCGGAAGTGACGTCATAAATTTTTGTTGTCCGATATCTCCCAAACGATCTGTCAGACCCCAAAACTTTTTCCACTTTCAGACTCTTCATGGCGACACCCATCTGCTCCAGAAGTTGGGACATATATTTAAGAATTATCCTGTATAATAAAACAGTCGATACTTAGATTCATTTGTGAGTTTTCGTGTAGGATGTTTATAATTATTTTTCATTAATCCAATTTTTTAAAACACGATCTTTGCACTGATTTTCTTAATAAATACGTTATATTGCTACTTTTATATGATGTCAAATTTAGTGCTGCTTCTTGGTTACACCTTTTAAATTAGACAGGAAACCTCTTTGCTTAGGAATCTTGAGGAAATGAAAAATGTTGTGATGAATTGAATCTTTTACTAATTATGTGTAAAATATGCACGTCACGTGGCCTTGGGCTAACTCAACAATAACACGTCCGGCATGTGAGAAATACAAATGGCAGAAAATAAGGCAAGCAAAAATTCTTTTACTTAGAATTCATGGAGGGAGAGCTATAAGTGCCACGCCCTTACCACACCCGTGGTCAGAATAATGCTACTTGAAACAGATATTATGGGTAATATAAATTGATCGGTGTTCATAAACTGCGGACCAAAATGAGTGACTTTAAAATTCATATGTAAATTGCGAATGAAATATTGGTCCGCAGTTTACAAGTGGTGCTTGAGGTTTTCTGAGGTTCGCTGGGGGTTGTATACTAATAAAACTGCGTTCATATGAAGTTGCCCTCTGAGATATAAAATGTGAATGACACCAAGATCTGTCGCTGAGCTATTTGCGATTTTCTGCCAATAACTGATACCACCTATTGTATTTATATATGTCATACTGTAATATTTGTTATACATGGTGATCTCTTTGAGGGAATTAGATTCTGGCTTCTGCCGCCACATCAGGCGTAGTTTCATTAGATAATGTTCTTGTAGTGTTTCCAAGTTTGGATAAACAGCAAACTCCTTACTCCATGGACGAAAAATCCCCACTTCCTGCTAAAAAATTACCACATTTTTTTACTTTAAAGATTGTATGTATAAGCTATTTTTCAGCACATAAATTATACATCACAAAAAAACAATACTTTTTTGTTTTTAATTACCGCCCCCATGTGAACAGTTCTCTTGCTCTAAAATCACATCCTTTATGAGAGAACATTTTGTATCACCCTCCCCCCTTACTTTTTCCAGAAAACCCCCTTCTTGAAATTCTGTGAACGGGTCTGATTAAATCAGACTAGCAGAAATTATTTGCTTGCCGTAGGTGTGAATTCGTTATAACCGAGTTTCACTGTGTTTTGATTTTTTTTCCATTTTCTCACTCATTATACAGCACAGATAACTTTTCACCAATTCAAAACTTACGAAAACGCACAATGCAACAAAGCACACGTGCACAGATTTTCTTTGTAATTGTTTAAATTTACTGATAAATGATTTGCGGTATTTTAAAAATTAGGTGAACAGTATATTTGAAGAAAATAATGGTATTTGGTGCCATTCGCATCTCAGGCAACTGCACTAAAAATCGGCAACCTCAGATGAACGCCAATATTTCAAAAATTTGGCAATAACCCACAACTCCTTTCCTTAGTTCAAAAGGACGCGAGAAGAATCGCATGTAACCGAAATGGTTTACCGAAATTTTTGTACGCATCTCCCTTAGGATTTCCTTTCTTTCATCAGATCAGGATGAGGCAGTGGTAAATTGCTGGTCCGAAGTTTACCACTGTTTCACCCATATCGAAGTCATGAGGAATTACTTGGGTCCGCAATTTAATAACGCTCAAATTGATTTTAGAAGTGTAGTCTCTTCTATTCTATAATACTGGTGATTGCTATCATATGTTTCAATTCGGTTATGATAAACTCATATTTCAATCATCGCTGTACCTAGACTGTAAGTAATAAAATTCATACCAAAATAAATATAAATAATTGAAAGATATATTTCTTGATTGAAAAATGCAGCATGTTGCATAATTATTAATTTGAGTATGGTAAAATCCAAGCAAACAATTTTGTACATAACTACGGACCAAATGAGAGGAAAAATAGTTTTAGCAAAGCGCTTAGGCATATGATAAAAATTCAATTCAGATGTATAAAATACTATACGAAAATAAGAAAATATAGATAAATAAGTATAATAAAAACAAATAAATAATAAATAAGGATAAATATGGATAAATTTGAGTACTCACATGCAAGGGTGGATCCAGGATGTTGTTGCGGGGGGGGGGTTTCGGGCCCTCACCGGGAAAATTTTTAGTTTTGGACTGTTAAATAGTTTAGGTAAATGTTATATTAGCCTTCCTTCATAAGAGTGTTGTCCAACATACGGCCCGCCTACAACTGTTTGAAATAAAAAAAATTCCCAAATAAAAATTTTAGATATTTTTTTTCAGAAATAAGGAAAAATTTTGGGGACAGGAGAGGTGACCCCTTTCTACATCGCAAGAGCACAAATAACTGGAAAAAACTCTAAGGGGAGGTTGTTAAGTGTAAGTGAGTTTTTTCCTTTTTTTTTTTTTTTAAGAAATCGCTGGTCGGCGAAAACCATGAAAAATATTTCAGTGGCCCGCTACTCAAAAAGGTTGGACAACCCTGCTTTATACTCACCAAAATATTTAATTTACGACAATGAATTAAAGCTGGGCTTTTCTTTAATTAAACTATATGGTTTAGGGTAGATTATAGTCAAGTATGACAGAAGGATAACCTAGTAAAGGAGACATATACAATAACCAAAATCATAATTTACAATGTAATTAATAGAACAAGTTTAAATTTAAACTACAAAAACATCGTAATTATTTTACTTTTTTTATAACAAGCGACTTTTTAAAAAACTTGAAGTTTATAGTGCAAAGTCAAGCCAGCTTGGTTTCTTTGAAAATTTGTCAATCACTTTATTTACATCAATATGAATGTCTCTGTGGGTGTGTATTAAAAGTCTCTTCTGTCATCCGCGTTCGAAGCCAAGTTTGACGGCGCTTCAAGGATAAAAAACTACGTTCTGCTGAAGTAACCCTTACTGAAAACGTAGTTTGAAAGACGAGTAGCTTGTAGATTCGTGGAAAAACGTCTGGATCGCATTTCTCCAAGACTTGGAGACTTTGGTGTAAGACTTTTATTTATTACAGTAGTAACAAACAACACATAAAATATTCTTCATCGTCTTTATTTTTTCCTATTTAAGCCTGACGGGGGTGGGGCGACCTCCCCCTAAGGCCCCTCGCTAGATCCTCCAATGCTTACATGCTGCAGAAACTGAGGTTTATTTAAATCATATTAGCTTTGTTTTAAACGGGTTTAAAATAATTATTACCCGAAAATGCTACAACGTTCACTCTACATAGGGTAAAATACAATTGCAATACCTTCAACGTGTTATTTCATGCATCAAGCGAATCGTCAACGAAACGCGGGGATTTACTAATACAGTAAAATATGATGATCGTTGAATTGGCTTAACAAACGAAGTATGTAAGTGCATAATTGATCATTTTAAGCTATTTAATACTCTAATACTGTGAGATTCTGCATAACACTAACGTGGATTACATGAAAAAGTCATTCGGAATTTTCCTTAAAAAATTAATTATTGTAGCTAATAGTTTGCGAATAATTTAATCTCCGTAAATTTACGCTTTCATACAAAAGCTGGAACACAACTACGTGAGGCAAAGAATTTTCTAGCAGTTTACAGGATTAGAGTTTACAGAGGCCTAAACCTTTCGATTTTTAATAAGAATTTAAACTCAAATAGCAAAATAGGTTGCAGTTTAAAAACTTGGTACTTCCAGGTACGTACCTGAAACAAGCATTATGCCATTGTGAGCGAAGAAATATGCAAAGAGGACAAAGTTAGTAAACAAAATGTATTCTCTAAATAAATATATGTATAAATGTTTCCGCCTTCGCACGCAAGGTTGTTTCTCTATTTATTTATCATATATTGTATCACGTATAATCTTAAATATACCTGTAATATTTATGTGAAGCAATGTTTCACTTGTCTTACGCAAAATTATTTGGAGCACGGCCATCTTTTCCACCTAATATAACAAAAATAAAAATGGCATATTATTTTATGGGAATGGAAATCTGTGGCTTGAAATCGTAAAATGAAAAAAACTTCACTGACATTTACCTTGGGCTTACCTTTCCGTGTTTTAATTAGATCGATAACTTCATGCCTACCATATCAACAACTTAGACGATAAATTCGAACCTCAGCCTGCGTATGAAACACGCGAATTACGTGTATCTAGGGCTATGGAGCAATAGTAAAGAATCCAACGACTACATTTCCCCGAGAATTAAACCCAAGTTTTCAGTATGGCACAAAAAAAATTATTTTACCCCACCACAATGATTTTTGCCCACAACACGCTGTGCTACCAATGTCCACGAGGTCAACCTCAGAGATCCTGGCCCCCCTCAATGCTATTTCAAGTTTGGAGTTTTGACTCAAAATGGTATTTTCAGCATGGTACATTCGTTAGCACATGTATTGTCGAAACAGGCACACACATAGCAAAAGAGCTTAATGAACCTAATTAATATAAAACAAAATTTAATTTTGCTTACGTAACGTAAATGTAGCTTAGCGATAGTGGTTATGTTGCTCAATTTGTCCTTCTAGCGATCTCTAAAGTGGATCCGATTCTGGCCTATTTTATGATCTATAACTACCATGTTCGGAGGACCCGTTATGTTGGCACAAATAAAGCAGGGATCGCAGACGTAGATCAAGTTAACTTGTTTAAAATGAACTCCATAACCCGTAAATTAATTTTTATAACTTATTATAAATGGATGTGTAAAAATGCCTAAAACAATTTTCCCTATATTTTTGAGAACTTGTGTCCTTCAAGCATTTTTTCCCCTTTCATCCAAAGTTTTGGGAAAATAAACCTATACAAAATAAAAAACACGTCCTTCTATAAAATAGAAAAATTCTTGACATATTGGGTTTTATGATCTTGCTGATTACTGGCTAAACTACAAGCTCTTGACAATACAATTACCATTAAGTTGCCAGAAGTATTGTTGTTGTGCGGATAAAATACGAGGATCACATTTTTTCCTCTTCGTTTCTGTCGTTAAAGACAAGAGGGTGGATGCTGATGTGCTTCGAAAACATCTGCTTTGAGAACATTAACGCAGCGTCAGGAAAAACTATGTTAGAATTGTAATAATATTTTTTAGCTTAGAATTGCAAATTTTGAAGTTTTTGTGCGCAGTTTTCGAGGAAGCGCAAACGGATTTTAGCGAGAAACCTTATTTGCATTGTTATTTTTATAGACATTAACAATACGGACGTGACACTTAAGGTTAGCGTAATTAAGAATTTTGACGAAGTTTTTAAAAAATGGTCTATTTTTGTTACATATCATATCTCCTCTTATCCATGTGTAATAATAGCAATTTTTTGAGAGCTTTTTTGCCCTTAGTCAAATATTAATACATTAGTTATTATATAGTTACCTATAGACATTATTCTTTTCAATTCTTCGGATTTTGAGAATATCTACAATAAAATCAAATTCGAATACACTCAAGCAGACAAACTCCAAAGGAAAAATATGCTTCCTGGATATCTGTCTTAACTACAATAAATTTACCCTTGGGATTTATGGTAAGAGCAATGATTTTAATTTTGAGGTCAACGCTTTGACTGATTTTCACTCCAACGTCAGTTTAAAGAGTCATAGAAACATCATTCTCACGGAATCACTGCGTATAAAAAGAAGTTGTAACATCGACACGGGAAGAAGAAAATGTTGCTTGTCGTCTATTTAATACCTTGCAAGGAAATTAGGTTCTGGAGAAGTTTGTGTTGAGCGTTCTGTCGACAATAGTTCATGTAACTATATGTCCGCCCGTTCAAAATATGGACTGGCCTTGTGGGTCGTACACGCCTGTACCAAAGTGGGCTCTTCTTCCACGTGCTTGTTTTGCTATCAATAGGCTTACGGGATGACTCTATTTTTATGGGAATATTTTACGCACATGTTAATAATTTAGCTTTTTCGTGCGAATTTCTGCTTTATTGCCTACTAAAAAGGTACTTTTACTATTATTTTAGTTTAATTTTGTATTTGTAAGCCATTTTGTGTTTGTGTAATTTTTTTTTTTCATTTCATTAATTTGTTTCAATAAATTCCTTTTTTCAATGGGCTGATGTGGAAACTGGAGAGGCAGCATTTTAGCTCAGGCTGTCCATCTGTTAGAAACATCCCATTATTCGGACCCCTAGAAAATGTTTCCCCTGATGACTAATTTTGTAAGGTCGTTGAAATTTGGTTCATTTCTTTCATTTTCTTCCTTTTTATTTTTCTATTTTTTTTTTCATTTTAGTTTTATTATTTATTTCTGTGTTTTATTATCATTCCGTATTTATTTTGTTGCTGTGTTTTTCTGATATACGTGTATTGCTTATTACATAATGACTTTATTTCTTCTATTGTTGATTCATTGCAGCTTATAAGGCATAATCATAATTAGAATTATATCGTTAA
>QLNU02015360.1:124698986-124711877 GCA_006491805.2 Dysdera silvatica
GCTGAAGAAAGACAAGAGAAACAGGCATATGGTGTCCCTCCTCATGTGCGTAGATGACATCAAACTATACCCGCTAACAATCACTTAACTCCGACAACTCATCTGTATAACAGAGACATTCTCCAATGATATAGAAATGGAATTCGGCCTCGATAAGTGAAAAAATACAGAAGAATAGAAAAGAAGATTTACCAGGCATCGAACTCGAAGACGGGAGACTACTGAAGACCTTGGGCGAGGGCGAAACCTACCAATACTTAGGAATAATGCAAAAACGGCAGCAGGAGCACAAGAATGTCAAGGCCCAGAATTGCAAGCATTCCAAGAACGACTCTGAAGCATTGTGAAGACTAAACTGAGCGGGAAAAACATCACGCAAGCAATTAACGCATACGCAATACCAGTGCTCAGCTACTATTTTGGGATCATCAAATGGACCAACACTGAACTAGAACAGCTCCAGCGGTAAATGAGAACCGTCCAAAGTAAAGCCGGACAACTATGCCCTCAAACCGCAATTGAACGGCAAACACTACCCCGGGAAGAAGGAGGACGCGGACAAGCGGACCTCAAAGACTTACATGACAAGCAGATCCAGAGCATGAGGCAATACTTCCAGTTGAAGAGTCCCCGATCGCCACTCATCCAAGCCACAGTACTAGCAGATGCAAATTACACGCCACTAAACCTGTGTAATACCGAAGAGCGTGTCCTGGAGGCAGCCAATGAACAGAAACTAAGATCTTGGGCCGGAAAACCATTACATGGCAGGCACTACAATGACCTGCAACAACCACACGTTGACAAAAAGGCATCAAATTCTTGGCTGGCCAAAGGCACTCTCCAGCCAGAGACAGAAGGATTCATGCTAGCCATCCAAGACCAAGTGATCGCAACAAGGAACAATCAGAAATTCATCCAGAGAAAAGACATAGAAAGCGACAAATGCAGACACTGTCATGCGGCATCGGAAACAATCCAACACGTTACGACAGAATGCAAAATCGTCGCGCAGTCAGACTACAAACATAGACATGACCAAGTGGCAAAAATAGTCCACCAGAAATTGGCAGCGAATGCTGGCTTTCTGACAGAGAAATGCCCATATTACAAATATGAGTCAGAGACCGTGCTTGAGAACGAAACACACAAGCTCTACTGGGATAGAGCAATCATAACAGACAAGACAGCTCCACATAACCGTCCTGACATAACCCTCGTCGATAAGTCGGATATGACCACATACCTAATTGACATAGCAGTACCCAACACCATAACATACAGGCAACCTACACGACGAAAATCACCAACTACCAAGACCTCAGAGATGAATTACGTGACATATGGTGTATGGAAAAGATCTTCGTCATCCCATTAGTCATCTCAGCAACAGGGATAGTACCAAAGACGCGTGTGACGAATTTGGAAATACTCAACATTGACACAAACTTTATATTGAAATAAAAAAACCATAATCCTAAACACGTCTCACATTGTCAGTAAGTTTATAGACATGCCACATTAAGAAGTGATGTTAGAGGCTTGGAAACATAGCTCTCTGTGCCCATCCCAAAGCCTGTTTCCGTCAAAAATGTCGAGGATTTTTTTTACATGTGTATATAGAATCATCAACATCCATTGTCTATTCGCTGCCAGATGGAGGATTTCTGTGCATCATATATAGGTAATATGAGGATAGCATCTTAGAAAACGTGGTCTCAAGTTCACTACGCTGGCCAGATTGGTTGACAGGCTGGAAGGAACATAACCACTTAGATATAATTACACATTTATGATAATAAACGTGCCTATATAAGAAAGTAATTTCGTATTTTATTAAAGGGAAATCAGAGCACATTAATAAAGAAAACCGTATATGACATCTCCTTGGGTTATTATTTTACTACATTAAAAAAACAATCACGTGATGCAGATAATACGTAATTGATTAATAGAAATACATAAAATCACGTTAAAACAATAAAAATAACCCACTTTTGAAATAAAACACTTTACTGGTAATTTTCCTTTAATCTTCTGTAAGAAAACTTTATAGATCTGGAGAGTTTTACTTTCCGTCCCCATTGCGGCATATTAAAAAAACAAACATTTGTGTGAACCTGTGTAGAAACAAGAATTTTATTACCTTACGGAAAGTATAAACTTGAAAAGTTCACCTTTTCAAAAACTAAAATCAAGATTATTTCCACAAGACCCCTAAAGAAGAATTTTTATAGAGAGAGACATAAAGCGAAATCTGCAAATTTTCGATTCTAGGACTCTAGAAATATTCTTTAAATAGTTTGACTATCTTGCTTCTGCGAAGTTCAAAGAAAAAGTGCCAGTATTGAATTTTGAAGAATTCACTAAAGAAAGATTTTGAAAATCTCTTAAACCCTTTTATCGAAAAAGGATATGTTGAGTGATAGAAGTTTAAAAATTAAACGTTTCTAGCATCTCGAAGTTTGAAACAAAATTGAAAGTGGAAAGTTTAGTCTATTTTAAATTTTAAGAAGTTTGTCACATAAAGGAAAATAAATTTAAACTTGGAAATTTTTTCACAAGATGAAAAATAGTTCAATCTTGAAAGTTTTCCATTCGAAGTAAAATAAACTAAGCTGGGAGATTTATATGTTTTCTCTTTTGTATAAGATTTTGCGCACTTCCTCTACGCCCTTACCAATTCATGTGTTCTTCGCCTTATACTGTAATAAATACAGTGTTCATCATAACGAGTTAATTTTATATGGAGGTAGAGTAAAATAGAAATTAAGCATATTTTACTAAACTAAATCTATGTATCTTCTTTTATATGGAATGGTAAATTATGTATAAATGAAAATAAAAACACTTATCACGGATCCTGGATGACTTTTTTACGGTCAGGACTGTTAACAAGTATTTGCTTTATATTTTCATTTATCACTGCTCTGATCCTTTGTATATTCACTATTTATAAAATTTCAGGATAAAGCAGCTATAGAAAGAGTCTCGTATAGAAATATATAGAAAATGATTAACGCATATGTTAATGGGAGTACTTCAACGAATACTTAAAAGGGAACCATTTTTGTGGAAGCTCACACTCTGAGACCACATATATCACAAATGGTAGTCCATACGTTAATTACTAAGAATATGAAATCAGTTTTTGTAAATAGCATATAAAATATTTTTATTGATATTCGAAATCCAAAAATCACAGTTTTTACGTGAAGTTTGATATTTTTAATTCGCATTGTATATGAAGATAGTAAATTTTCAACTCAATCCGAATAAAGAGGATGATTACGTTTAATGGATAAAATTATAAAATTCGACGAAAGACCATTTAGAGTATTTTACAAAATTATATAAAAACTAAACTTTTTAATGCTGACATTTGGCGCATTTGGCTGTCGTTTAAAAGAACTGGCGACATCGGTATGGAGCATTTATTATTTAAGAACGTTCATATTGCAACCTTAATTGACACTAAAATTTGAGGAAATATAATGGCATAATAAAAGGGAAAAAATCTTCTAAATTTTATGGCCGTAATGTGAAAATATTTTATATAATTTTTTAATAAATCAAAATATTTTTAGTGCAGCTTGCATTTCAAAATTTTGTATGTAAATGACCTGTTTTAAAAAGTAGACAAGCATTTTATCGTATTGAACGTCTACTATTTTTTGCGGAGTCGACGTGGCTCTCGTAAAAATTTGACGCAGAAAGTTTGAATGTTGTAAATCAATCAAAGATTTTCAATATGAGAAAATTAAAAAAATTACTGAAAATATCGGAATCTGAAAATATTTTTATAAGTTATAATAATTATAATTTTCATAAAAGTGTTCAAAAGATAATTTTGCCTTACAATGGCTACACTTTAAAAAACGATGTAAATTACATTTATTATCACTGCTAATCGTATCAATTTAGCGAAAAGGTGTTTCATCAATATGTTTGAATTGAATAGTTTCATTAAGAGTACAATTACATTTACACCAAGAATGTTGCAGCATAGGGAGATATTGTTTTGCATTTAATTGGTTATACACCAAAGAATGAATTTTTATAATTTCGTTTTGGTGTGTTACATCAATTTTGATTTCATCCAGAGCAATTGTTTGCAATTTTTTTGACGAAATGTTTATACTTCATACCGGTATCGCCAATTCTTCTAAATCATAGCCAAACGCAGCAAACATCAGTATTAAAAAAAAAACCTTAGTTTTATATAATGTTTTAAAATACTGTGAATGATCTTTTGTGTAATTTTATCCGTTAAATACAACCACCTTCGTTATTTGAATTGAGTTCAAAAATTATTATCTTCATATACAGTGCGAATAAAAAAATATCAAACTTCACCTAAAAAGTGTGATTTTTGGACTTTAAATATTAATAAAAAGATTTATGTGCTATTCACAAAAAACTGATTTCATATTCTTAATAAGGTACTTATGGACTATCATTTGTGATATGTCTTGTGTCAGAGTACGAGCTTCCACAAAAGTGGTTCCCTCGTTAGAACCGTAAAATGCTTCAGGAAATAAGCAAATGTGCAGTATTGGGACAAATTCTACCAGAGACGGATTTAGATCATATAACTCCCAGTGCAGGTCCAAAATTTGGCGCCCCCTTACCCGCCAAATATTAGTTATTTTCAAAATAATTCTTTCAGTGGCGAAGTTCCTTTTTTATTTCTAAGGATCTCTTCAATAGGCTACTAAACCTTATTACAAAAAATACTGAATATTACTACAAGACGAAAAGCCACGATAATAATTAAAGTTTTCTTACAATAAACAACACGTAACTAAACCGCAACTACTTTCCCTGATGAGCTAAAAATTAAAATGGTTGAATATAAAAAGTAAAGCCTTGCATAATTTTCATTAATGTGGAATGTCCTCTGTACGTTCAAATAAGTTCATCCATTTTGATGTTGATTTTACTTTCCTAATTTCTTTCGTGTAGTATCATACGAAGAATTGGGTCATAGTATTCATTCTGCATCAGTCTAAGTTTATTCTTATCTGTTTCAGAAAACATGTGGAAATTAACATAATTACAAATTGCATTTAGAGAACTTATAAAGCATCAATTTGATTTATTCAAACTTATTTAAAAATAAGCGCTTGGATGATTAAATTGGATTTGGCCTTCTCTGTACCTCGGGGTAATTTAGCGTTTCGGTTCCCAGTGAGACAACGGCATCGGCCACACCATCCTTAATCCGTTATTGAATTCTACCTGTGTTACAATAAGTAGAGGATATGGACTAGGTCTAAAATTCATTGATTCATTGCCAATTCACCGCAAACTAATTGGTGTTGTGGGCTGTTTTAATATTCCCTATACTCATGACTTAATAGAACGTACAGTTTGTAGAGTAATAGGATGATTAGAAGCCAGTCAAACACAACAAGAAGACATGAACTCTTCTTAGATCAGTAAAGATTTTTTAATGTTAATGAGGATAATCGGTGAGTTTTTATCTGGAATGAACGAGGAACCTGTAACTATAGATCTTTTCTACAGGAATGGAAGCATTAAGGTTGGTGGAATTTAGGAGTTGGGAGGTCTCAGCATTGGTGAGCATTCAGATCTATTATCCGAAATGGTTTCTAGACATCAGTAAAATATTGATGAAAATACTCTGTAACCTTTAGTAATACGTAATTCAGAAGCCAATCGATGATTCATTTAAATTTATGGATTTTAAAGTTTGTCCATATACTGGCATCTCAAAGCAGATATGCAAGAGGGAAAAAGTGTGGACAACGAGGACCGGTCTGTATCTTTAATGGGCTTAAATCCTATACATCATACTTAGGGCATACTGGAAAGCTGTGTTGCTGCTTGTCCGTCACTTTCAATTACTTGCTGAATTGGAATATGTTTTGCAAGATGATATTAAGAATGCCGAAAGAAAGCTTCAAAGAGATTTACGTAATCCATACCACTGGTGTTACAGTGCTAACTGAAACCATGCCTCCTGCTCAACATGGTTTGTTTTCACTCACAATTACCTTTCAAAATAAATAAAATTCATTCCGAAAATAAACTACTTCCTCTCTCTATATATTTGCGAAACAACGCATTTCTTTTATTAGCATTTCTGCCCAAGTTTGTTAATTTTATGTTATTTTGCACGTTCTTATATATTCAATATTATTTCAATGATTATGTCGAGTACCTAAGCGTATTGTAACATTGCATTATTTAAAATTTTGTTGAGTGTGTAATATATATATATATATGGTTTTAAGCTAATCTTTTCTCCTGTTTCATCCATTTATTTTGTATATATGGAAATTTCGGCAGTTTTGGTCGTGTTGGACCCAGGAAAGAATTTCAGTTACCTTTCAGCCACCAATTCTTGTAACGTATATCCATTGTCCAATCTAACCTAGTTTTTTCTTTACTTCAAAGGTGACATCCTTAGCACTTGTTTACTCGTTCAAACATTCCTTTGATGTTTCTTCTAGTTCTTTCATATATATTCGCAGCGTGTTCGGCCATTTTCCAACATTTATACATTGTTTATGACGATGTAAGTAAATGAAAGAAGTCCCAAAAGAACGATACGTCCGTATAGAAACACGAATGTCAGAAAATTTGAAGTACATTCGAAGTGAAATAGCAAAGGAATATGCAACGCGAAACCAATAAGAGAGAATGCACGGTTCCTTCTGCTTGTAACTTTCATTTGAAGCGTTTGACATGCTCACCGTCGTGTATGAATTTTTATTTACATATATTTTTCTTTAGTTTGTGATAAATAAGGGTTTGAACTGACATGTTGTCAACAAAGTAACTCGCTTTTCGAAAAATGTGTTTTTGGCGGCATATTTTTTTCTTGAGTTTGTGCATATATATACAGGGCGTCACGTAACCCACGGGAAACATATAGCGATATACCCTGTAGAAATTTGATAAAACGAACTGTCACTCAAAATATCATGAGATCAATTCTTTTGGAGCTATTGCCAATTAAATTATAACCAATCACAACAAAATTTGACCGCCCACTTCTTGACGAAACAGCTTACGAAACAAATGACTAAACCCCGTTTCCTTCAATGAAAAGCGAGCACTTCATAGGACTTAAAAAGTAAACTCACATTTTCAGTCACAACCCAATTTTACTGAGAAAACGGAATAATGACATTGGACGTATTACGTATTTTTACGTAAACTTGATAGGAGCCATCACAATTGACAATTTTTCTTACTATAAAGATTAGCTATGTTTCTGAAACTGTTTTATTTATTTTTTCACAATCACATACACAATTCACTTCCTTATTTCCTACAAAACACATCAATGTAAAGATACAAAGGAATACACAAAACCACAATAACGATCCCAGTACACTGATCCCTTGTCTATAACGCAGATTAAACAACTATTTGGAAAACGGTAAAAATCCTAGTCTTCTTCCTTCTAGTCTTCCTACAAGCAGTACTACTCTCAGTAACCGAAGTCCCTAGAGTAATTTCAGATCTAAAATGCTGTAAAAACTATTTTTCTTTACTGATATCCTATTCTTAGCTTATCTGACTAATTGGTTCAGCTTTTATCGTTAGATTATGTTAGAAAGTTCCCTTTTCTCAGTCTGCCTAATTACAGTGCAATTTGCTGTCCCTAGAGGAATTCTAATTCAGAGTTGCATTCAGTTTGGTTGGAAGGCTATAACATTGACCTTATCTAAGAAACTGTGCTTTATAATACAGAATTTTCGGCGGCCACCTTTTCCAATGAAATCCTTGCACAATTCTTCCTCCTTTTCCCAATACAGAATTTTCTTCCGTTTTGTATGGGTTTATAATGCTGACCATACAAACTTCAAAGACTTTATGAACTTATTCTATTGGTAAATATCATGTGGCACTTCTGTCATTGTTATTTCCTCGACGCAATGAAATACTTAAAATTTTCTGAATTTTGTAGTTATTATTATTTTCCCTCAGAATTTTTCACTTTTATTTTGAAAATTCGCTATTTTGTATTCTTAAAGAAAACTTTCAAAAAAGTGCATAAACATTTTCCATATACACAATAGGATAAAACAATAACACTGCTTTCGTTGAATGAGCCTTCCTAGCTCTACATAGTGTGTAGTTAAGCATATTAATATTTTCGGCAATGAAACGATACAGTCACAACATACGGAAAACCTTATCAAGGATTGAAGTGTATATTTGCAAGTTGGTAAATAGCGAGCTATGAATTTTAAAACAGAATCACTGCTAGTTATTATGATTTCAATGCTTTAGATAAAATTTTGTATAAAGTTTCAACTAGTGATTCTCAAAATGCGCAGTTAACAATTTCTGTCATCCACCCCTAAGCTCAGACTAGACTAGAGCTTTCATATATAGGAGGAAAAGTGATATCGCCCTGACACGGAGTAGAAATGGGAACCCAACGTATGACCTGTTGTGACTCTACATGCTCGGTCATCAGGGTAGGAACGATTCTCCTTTTCTCCATATATATATATATATAAGGTTTTCATATAAGATATTACTACCCTGGCGCCGAACTGCCTCCCGGGGGGGGGGAGGCGTTACTTGGCAAAATGAGGCAAGAGGGTGGTAGATAGACCAAAGGCCATGAGTCTGTAAACTTTTAAAAGCCTCATACCCTATTAATCGTAGTGAAACCACATTTAATTATATATGTTCCGTCCAACGAAATAGGCTCCTACTAAAGCTGAAATAAAATCCTATTTTGAAAAATTATTATCATCAATAGATCAAGCCCATTCATCGTATTAATACAGTTTGTTTATGTTTTACTGCATAAGGACAGAAAAGGTGAACCTGCACTATCTAAAATTTGCCGGGTCATCCGAACCTTTTAAGGTTCCTATGAAACTAACCTCCAGTCTTCAGTAAGCATTTGGTAAAAGTGCTTTTTTTGGTATTGTTGAGAGTAGAACTCAGATTAAGCTAAGGAATGCGTTACCATTTAACCACCGCAGGGAAGGTTGTCAAACGAAAAACTACATCTATGAATATATCAAACATTCGATTAATAAATTGATGCTGATTTAAATTTTACTGCATTATATATTATGTATTCGCAGCTAACGAATTTTAATAATTTTTAATTACATAAGCTGACTATCGCAGATTAGTTCAACACATTAGTTCTTTTGGAACACAAGGGGTATTGAGTATAAATCCATATAATAAAGGTGGCGTAATCTCCAAGTTCTTGGCTATTCGATTATATTAAGAAACAATTTTTATCAACTTTTTTAGGCGTAGTAATAGTAACGCCGATGTTATGGCATGGTTAGATGGTGAAACGTTCGTAAAGAAAAGAAATGTTTTTAAAGAAATGTAAGGGATTGAGTGTTTGTCGTCTGTGGCTCAGTTGGTAAGAGCACATGCCCGGATAGCAGAAGATCATGGAATCGTATCCCACCAGACGCAGAAAAACATTCCTTTTCTGTACAAACGATTCACCATCTAACCATGCAATAACATCGGCGTTACTACGTATAAAAAAGATTGATAAAAATTGTTTCTTAATTTAATCTGCGTAGTGTTTGACTTGTATAGGGTGGGACGTGGGAACTTCCTTTTTGAAAAGGGCGCGGTGAAGTTAATGAGGGTCACAGAGGGGTAGGGAAGGGCTCAATGGAAGTGGCTGGATGGGAGTTTTATGTCCCAAACTGGTTCATTTGCAAAAAATGCTTTGGTCGAGGGACCAGTACGCTTTTGCCGTAGAGGCCTATTTTTAGAGCGGCCGCTCGGTCATCGCTATGCAACGTGCCTTTTGTCTTCCTTTCGAAATTCCTCTGCGAGACCGTGTTCCTGACTGGAAATCAATTTTGTGACGATATAGTGTGCAATTTCAAGAGTAGGTATCATTAGCCCTTATTTTTTTCAAGAAAATGGTTGTGCTGTAGCCATGAATTCAGACCCTCATTTGACAATGAATTATCCAGAAGGTTTGTTTTGCCTACTCTCGAAAAAATGGAACTGGACAATGTATGGTTTCAGCAAGATGGGGCCACAGCCCACACAGCCAGGGTTTCAATGGATATTTTGGGAGAAGCATTTCCCGGGTGGCTGATCTCCCTGAGAGGGGACGTAAACAGGCCTGTTCACTTGCCTGATTTAACTCTCTGTGATTATTTCCTGTGGGGTTATCTCAAATCCCTTGTTTATAACGATCATCCATAGACCCTGGAAGATCTACAGGAAAACATCCGAGCCGAAATTGCCAATATATTGACATGCTTGAAAGAGTAGACCGAAACCTCCGAATTGGACTCAGTGTATTGACAATGGAGGGGGACATTTACAAGGTATTCTTTTTAAAATGGTGCAAAATTAAATCTCCCATGGTGTGTGATAAGCGAAAAATAAGAATAAAGTGTTTTGAAACGTGTACGGTTTTTTATTTCACTTTCAAAAAAGGAAGTTTCCACGCCCCACTTTCTATAAATATTCGATTATAGTTGAGCCCTTAGATTTTTGCTTGGGTCTCTATTGCAAAATATACGGCAAAAACATTTAATCGCCATTGAACTTGCAATTGATATAATCCTTAGTTCATTTTTTCCACGAGAAGGAAGAAGTTATAGTAATTACTGTACTCTATTGGTTGTACACCTGCAACTTCTTCTGCTTAAAGAATAAAAACACATAAGGCATAACACGAAAAATCTGCTCCATTTTCTCTGATAAAAATGCGAAATTTCGGTTCCGAAAGTCTGTTGCTTAATATTATTAGAAAAATGAAATATTTTAAAGCACATAAAATTCGCGTTCGGGTTTAATATCTGCAGTTAACTACGATATGAGGAGATCTCCAAGCTCTCTTAGCATCTTCAGGGAAAGACGGTAAGTCTTCATAATCCGATCTGATTTATACTGCCATAGATTTGAACTAAGGCAGATTGCTAATCAGGCCAATAAGATTAGCGCGAAGGCTGTAATGTCATAAGTGCTTAACACGGATTGAGGAGGAAAAGAGGAAAAAATCTCCTACTTCTCTCTCAGGTCTGGGATATTTACTAATATAAATGTCAATTAGGTAGAAATTCCGAAATTAAACACAAGATTTTGATCTCTTGTTCATTATCTATATATGTGCGATGCGTCAAACACGAAATATGAAGTTTGACAATTAGGAAAAGCGGAAAACTGAACATGGCCATCTAAAAGTAAAGAATCAACTGAAAATGAATTTATTTCATATATAGATTATGGAATAGGTGTGTATATAGGTTGTGTATGTGCTGGGTATTAAGGCCGATTGTTTGTATATTACCTTTTGACGTATTTTACTTTAAAACTACAAACAGCATGCATAGGCGTACGCAGAAAGTTTGTGAGGGGGGTTATATGCCCAATGGGGGGTAACTATTATAATTCCATGAAGCAGAGGAGAAGCACACATTAAAACTTTTTAATTACAACACAGATTACAGAAAGCTTTTTTGGTTACACATAAAACAGAGACGCAGCGTACCCGAGGAAGGCGACCGCCAGACCCAGCATCATGGGGTCGCTTACACGTCACATGATCAACAAACCGGAAGGAAGAGTCCACTATACAGATAGGGGAGGGGGGAAATCGCAGTTGACATTGAACACAGATACGGAAACATACATATTCTAACACCCCCCCCCCAATGTCGAAGCAATTTACCTGAAATGCAATTCAATATCTTCAACTCCTAACATTTTCATGCGTTGACAATGTTTACAAGATGACAATGCCTTTGTCAAAATATCTGCATCCATTTTATTAGTCGAAACGAAACTCAAATAAATTAGTTCGTTTTTCAAGCTATCCCTTACAAAATGATGTCTGATATCTATATACTTAGTGCGTTTGTGAAAAACATGGTTTTCAGACAATTTTATTGCTCCAAAGTTGTCACTAAACATCTGAATTTTATCAAGCGTGGAGTCGCATAATTCGTTAAGTAATTTACTTATATAAATGGCTTCTTTTGTGCCATTTGAAAGAGCAATGTATTTGGCCTCTATAGAAGATAGAGCAACCGTACATTGTTTACGACTTTCCCATGTAACAGCACTACCGCTTAAAATGAAACAATATCCAGTATAGGATTTACGATCATCAGGACAATTAACCCAATCAGCATCGGTATAACCAAAGAGTTGTTCACAAGTGGGTCTAAAGATCAGTCCATAATTAATTGTTTTCTTAAGGTAATGTAACACACGTTTTGCAGCTGTCCAATGAGTGTTATCATAGCAATTCAAGGACTGACTCAATTTACTTACAGCATTTGCAATATCTGGCCGGGTGGAAGTAGCAAGATACATCAAACCCCCCAATAAACTCACGATAGGGCAAATCCTCTTCACAATGATTGGTCTTTTTTAATTTAATGCTAACATCCATGGGACAAGCCACAGGCTCAGCATCAACAATATCAAAGCGTTTTAAAAGATCCTTAATATAGCTCAGTTGACTCATAGACTCACTCCCTTTTTCTTGTCTGAAATTTACTCCCAAACAAAATTTTGCAAGAATATTTTACCTCTAAATCTTTTCCAAGGTGATTTTTAAAACTCGCTAGTTTACTGAGGTTTTGTGACATAAACAAAATATCATCGACATACACTACAATTACAGTTAAACCTTTCTTGTCTTTGGTATAATATGTACACGGATCCGCATCGGTTTGCTTAGCTCCAAATAAGTTAAGGATTTCGTTTAATTTTAAATTCCAGCATCTGCCTGCCTGTTTCAACCAATAAAGTGACTTCTTTATGAAAAGTACCTTATTACACTTATTTAACAACTTTACCATATTTGAAGCTTTTATAGATATTTCGCTATTACACTTTTCAGTCTCGATTATTTTCTTAAGAATTTTCTTAAAATAATCTGGATAC
>QLNU02015360.1:124711977-124723697 GCA_006491805.2 Dysdera silvatica
TGCTGAAATTCGATCGTTGAAATTCGTTTACTACTGAACTACTGAATATCAGAGCCGAAAAATAAATTCTCCTAATTCCACAGAAGGATCAAACAATTCATTGACAGTCCATACGAAATACTGAAGGCTTCCATGCGTAATGTGGTAATGGGTTTACTTAGAGTACTGTCAGACTGGGTCTGACTTCCAATGGTAGGTGGGAAAAATGCTTACTGATAAGCTGCAATCCCCGAATTTGATCTCCTAGGTCTTAATAGATTCGGGTTCTTCGGAAAGTTGTAGATCGATTGTTCACGATGGCGTAGTAGTGAATTAATCCACCTTAGTCGCGTCGCAGAACTCGCCACATCGCAGAATGTATGCCGTATTTTTGCCCACCTTCATCCAGGACATAATTTGGCAGCAAAGATTCGGATTCCTAGGTTGATTGGCTGACGTTATAACGCAAGGACAGCAAAGGCCATTCTCCGAAAAACAAGGTGAGGTCATATGTATGATTTTAAAATAAAAACAAATTAAACTTATGTTAAAGTGAAATTTGTATTAAAGTACATTCACAACGAAAGGTTGCTCGGGTTCGTACAAAAACAGTTGCCTCCGGCACAACATGATCTTTGCTGGACTGACGTTGTAAAAGCGTAAACAATTAAGAGCAAAATAAATGTACTTTTTACTAAAATGAAATATTGTCCCTTCTTTGTAAATTTTTTCGAATTTTATTCCGCCCATGCTTACTTAAACATATAAAAAGTCCTTACCGATATCTTAAAAACGATATTTACTTAACCTTTGAGGAAAATATCCCATCCAAAGCCAGCTTCTGAACTTTTCTTTTTCCTGGTTTCCTAAATATCCCTATTTCCATCGCCTAATATGTTACATATAATATAAACTATATAATCAAGACATTTTCAATAACATTTTTTCATCCTACACCGGTCTCCAGCCTTTCGGCCATGATACTTTGTAGTTACCTTTGGCCTATAAGTTTATAAAAGTAAAAATATTGAATATTAGTCTCTTTAGTTCTTTCAATAAATATTCAATAACTGAGTTCATTTTCTAGTAAAAACTGCCATCATCGAATATAAGATACTTCACGTCCGCTACATTAATACTTATTTTGCCCTCAAAATAACATATATTATGAAAAAATCCGAAATGGAAATTTATGGGCGAAAGTTTGGTTCTTCAAAATATCAAATAACGCTACTTTTTCTTCTCCTTAGAATAAGATTTGCAGAATAATCTACTCCCTTCAGAATTATACCACCCAAGTCTCCACTTTCACGAAATTTTCAGCAAATTTCCCTAAAGGGAGCTTTTGACTCAAACTACTTTCATGATTTGGTATTTGAATTCTGCTTTATGACGTATTTTCCCCATAGGGCGAGAGAAATTTACTGACCATAATAGAATTCAAGTTTAAAACAGTGAGTAATGTAATTAGAAATATGAACTTGTTTTGTTTCCTTTATTTGTTTTTTTAAGAAATTGCATAATTTGCGAATTTTACGGCGCAAGGCAGCAAAGGTCTTTCTGCGCCAGAACCAATTAAGATTTCCCGAGGAATCTGAGCCTCTAAGAAAGTCTCTTCGTGCTTTTGTCTATTCACGAAATCAATAAAGTTTAGAAAAATTATTTCGATTTAAAATTTATAAATAATGGTTGCACCATTTAACAGCCTGTTCAGTTGATTGTATATTTTACATCCCTAGACTGCCCTATGGTTCATCTGGAATGGGACTAATGGCTCAACTGTAATTCCGAACCACGATGTACTTTTACCCAACTGAAATTAGTTGGGTTCGAATCTCAGCCCAGTGGGCCTAAGTGGCATAAATATTATATTTAATGTCTTATTTATATTGCCTCAGTTTCCTTGACAGAAAATAGTGGAAGCGTCGATGTCATGTCGCTGACACTCTACCTTCAGGAAGTGACGATTCTATGCATATTGTGGCCAGCTTGATGTCGCTACTTGAATCCTATCGCGCATACATGAAATATTCTAAAAAACCATGTAACTGCAATTAATTTGCCCCATAGATAATTATTATAGCCTTAAAATAGCTCATAGCCAACATTGCCAGCATCATAGAACATTACTTAATCCTTCAGTGCTGTTAAGGGTGCCACATTCCGTGTTGGACTAATTTACCTCTTTTATTCGGACACATTGATTACAACTTTACCTATGTACTAATTTTCTGGCAAGAAAGGTGTCTTGCATAAATACTTTTATGCCATTCTAAAACTGCTCATGTAGTTCATGCTTTCAGCAAACTGCATAAAAGTTCATTATGTAGGTTTTTATTTGTAGTAGTTTTTCATATTTTTTTCTCATTTAATGGAAACAAACGTACGCTACAGCGAATTTCAGTAATTTGCCTAATGGATGCCATAAAAATATTCATTTCTTACATTTGAATTCGAACTCGTAAATTCGATTAAACGCATTCAAATGACTTCCAACAACAATTATGGAAAGCTTTTTCTAAACTGTAAACGAAGCGAATTCAGAAAAAAGCTATCCCCACGTGTAAACACCAAGAGATAAGAATAAAAAATAATTTTTAATTTAATCTTCCTGTTTTTTATATGAGTAAAAAGTAATTATGAACGTTTCGGTGAATAGCATATCTCCAAAACATCATAAAAAATGATCCTAAAATTCTTTTACTATCGCTCTATTTTTACGGGTAATGCAAGTGAAAAATCTTTTAAGAACGTTTGGGATAGCACTTAAAGATAACCCAGTGAAATTTCAAATTTAGAAACGAAAATAATTTCAAATTTAGAAACGAAAATAATTTCAAATCTTAAAATCCCGAAGTATAGTATCCGTTGCTCAGTATGGAGTCAAGTACCTTTGCTATAAAGTACGCAATCACTTGGTACCAAAAGTCAACATATATCAGCAAAGTTGCAAATTATTAGTGATTTACCAAATCTGGACGTGATCGATATAGGTGAAGCAAAACCAAAAGAACTCGATGGAATGACAGAAAATGCTATTCTTCCATTTCGAGAAAGTAACTTGCATAGAGAACAAAACAAAGGAAATAAAAACTTACCTCCATTATTGTTTCGTGTGTACGTAATTTGGATTAGGAAAAGGAAAGTAATTTTCCCTCTCTTCAACCTTATTCGATTATTAAACTTTTGTCTGTTCCTATTGATTTTTTGCAGATCTTAGTGATCTTCGTCCGCAGAACTTAGAAATTTTCTTTTATCTCTTAGACTTACTGTTCTTGTTCGAAAGATAATATTACAGCTACAGGAAAATCAGAGTACAAGTCGGATTACCTGGTAAGTCTTTTTCCAACTTTACTCCGTAGACAAATTATACACTGGCGAAAAATAAAATCCCAACACCAAGAAGAAATGAGTGTAGAGGAATGAAACTTAGGCAAATCAATTACCTAGGTAAAATATTTATGTAAATTAAATTATAAATATAATTATTATTATTTAAAGTTTCAAGGTTACCGGTAAAAGTATGCGCAAGAAGATCCATTTCAAATGCGAAATGGTGGTACATTAATAACCGCTGTAGTCGCCACGATTTTAGCAGCAGCATAGACTGTTTGTAGTAAATTGGGAACTAGCAACTAGGAAAAATATGGAACATTCAAGGCAGAGAGAACAGAAGATAAGGTGGTGGAAACTGAAGGAGAATGATATGAGGAAGGAATTCAAGGAAAAGGTGCTAAAAGATATAACGTTGGCGGAAGATTTACCAGAATGGTGGAAGTTTAATAGTTATATTATAAGAAAGACAGGAGAGGAGGTGCTAGGAAAAACATCAGGAAAAGAACCGCCAAATGGAAAGAAAGCATGGTGGTGAATGAAGAAGTAGAATCGGCAATAAAACATAAGACAGAGATGAAGAAAAGATGGGACCTGACAGGTAGTGTGGAAGACAAAAAAGCATATAAATTGGCAAATAAAGAGTCAAAGAAAGCTGTGGCCATAGCAAAAGTGAAAGTAGTGGAAGATGCGTATGAAGAAATGGAAAGAAAAGACGGAGAGAGGCAGTTAATAAGAATAGCTAAAGTGAGAAATAAAGGGTCAAAGGACTTTACAATGATTAGGCAGATAAAAGATGATAGAGGAGTGTAAATATTGGAACAATCGTGGATTAGAGGAAGATGGAGAAAATATTTTAGCACGTTAGTAAACCTCCAAGGGTGTTGATGATGGAAGAGCGATTGAAAAAGAGGTGGGGGGAGATAGGCAGAAATGAAGTGGAAACGGTGCTTAGGAAAATGAAAAACGGGAAAGCAACAGGTATGGAACAGATCCCGGTAGAGGTATGGAAAAGCTTGGGGATGAAGGAATAGATATCCTGTGAGACCTTACGAAAAAATTGTGGCAACAGGAGAAGATACCGTATGAGTGGAGAAAGAGTATTGTTGTACCAATATATAAAGGTAAAGGTGATGTGCAAGAATGTGGTAACTACAGAGGAATAAAGCTGATGGCCCACTCACTGAAGATATGGGAAAGAATTGTGAAAACGAGGATTAGAAAGGAGACAGATATAGGCACTGAACAGTTTGGTTTTATGCCAGGTAGAGGAACAGTGAACGCTATATTTGTACTGAGGCAGCTCATGGAACGATGTAGAGAGATGCGAGCAGAGTTACATATGATGTTCATAGATTTGGAGGAGGCATATGATAGAGTACCTAGACAAGAGATATGGAGGTGTATAAGAAAAAAGGGAGTATCGGAGAGGTATGTAAGATTTATAAAGAAAATGTACGAAGGAGTGGAGACGCAAGGTAGCAGTAGTGTAGGTTTGACAGAAGGGTTCCCGGTAAAGGTTGGACTGCACCAGGGTTCAGCTCTCAGTCCTTACTTATTTGATCTGATAATGGATGTTTTAGTGAAAGACGTAAACTGTAATGCACCATGGAGTATGCTGTTTGCAGATGACATTGTACTATGCGAAACATCCTGTGAAAAAGTAGAAAGGAAAACCGAGGAATGGGGGAAAGTGTTAGAGGTTTGAGGATAAGCAGAACAAAGACAGAATATGTGGCACTAAATGGAGAAAGCGTAAGTAGCATAGGTCTACAAGATGAAGGATTACCATCGGCACAAAAATTTAAACATCTTGGATCATTTGTAGGCTGAGATGGAGTTATGACCACAGAGATACAACACAGAATCCAGTGTAGGTAGTTAAATTGGAGAAAGATGAGTGGAGTGCTCTGTGATAGGAAAGTAAGCGGTAGGATGAAAGGAAAATTGTACAAAACTGTGGTCAGACCTGCAATGTTATGCGGGGCGGATACGTGGCCAATTACAAGAGCGCATGAAAGGAAGATGGAAGTGGCTGAGATGAGAATGTTGAGGTGGATGAATGGTGTTACAAGGAGGGATAAAATAAGGAATAACCTAATTAGAGGTACGGTCAAGGTTGGACCCATAGGAAGAAAAATACAAGAACATAGGTTAAGATGGCTTGGGCATATGGAGCGGAGAAATGAGGAATATGTGGGAAAGGTATTGGATAAGCTGGTGGTAATGGGTAAGAGGAAGAGGGGAAGACCACGGCTGAGATGGAAGGATAAAGTGACGGAAGATCTGGAAGAGTATGGATGGAGTAGAGAAGAGGCATTGGATAGAAGATTGTGGAAGAGAAGATTAAAGGACCATAACGCCGACCCCATATAACATGGGAAATGGCAAAGCGAAAGAAGAAGAAGTCGACACGATTTTGAATGCATGCACGCAAACGTGCATGCATTGTGTCATACAGGTGCCGTATGGCATTTTGTGATATGGAGTTGAATGCCTGTTGCACTTGGTCAGTAAAATCAGCAACGCTTAATGTTGGTTGTGGATGACGCTGGATTTGTCTTCCAATAATGTCCCATATGTGCTTGATGGGAGAAAGATCTGGTGATCTGGTAAGCCAAGGTGATATGTCGACACTCCGTAGAGCACGTTGGGCGACAGCAGCGGTATGAGGACGAGCGTTATCCTGTTGGAAAACACTCCTTGAATACTTACCATGACCTTTACCATGACCCTTGAATACTTACCTTGATTACTACCATGAATGGCAGCGCAACCAGTTCAATCGCCAGTCTGACATACAAATTTGCTGTCAAGGTGCTTGGGATAACGATGAGAGTGATCCTGCTGTCATAGGAAATCGCTCCCTAGACCGTAACTCCTGGTGTAGGTCCAGTGTGTCTACGCCGCAGACAGCTTGGTTCCAAGCGTTCATCTGTCCTCCTTCTTACCAATATACGACCATCAATGACACCAAGACAGAAACGGCTCTCATCTGAAAACACAACAGATCTCCACTCCGCCCTCCAATGAGCTCTAGCTTGACACCACTGACGTCACATATGGCAGTGATTCGGAGTTAGTGACATGAATGCTATAGGCCGTCTGGCTCAGAGCTGTCCGTTAAGTAATCGATTTGTTACAGTTCGCTGTGTGTCACTCTGGAGCCAACAGAAGCTCTAATTTCTGCTTCAGATGTAGTAAGATGCGCCACAGCCATGCGGCGAATACGGTGGTCGTCTCTCTCAGTAGTGGCCCGTGTGCGGCCGGACCCGGGTCTTTGCGACAGTGCCTTCCCGTGACCACTGCTGCCAACACTCATACACAGTGGATACATCATTGCCAAGTCTTTCTGCAATATCGTGGGAAGAAAACTCACCTTCTCATAGCCCTAATACACGGCCTCGTTCAGCTGCTGATACTGCCTTCTTCGTCTCCTTAAAGGCATTCTTGACTCAAACCTAGCTCACAACGTCCAATCCGGACAACAAATAACGCTCACGAAGTTTACATTGCGTATTTAAAGCAAATGCGATTTGCATGATCATAGTGGCGCTACTAGCCCCACTCTTACTCGTCTAGCGCCAAATTTAAATAGGCCTCATCTGTCAGAAGTGTAATCACGCCTCCCAAATTTCGTTTATCTAGCACAACTCCTTCTTGGTGTTGGGATTTTATTTTCCGCCAATGTATATTCAGCTCTGACCTTTCGCTATCATCTCCAAAATCCAATGCATCTAAAAAACAACTGTTTATACTTGGATTCGATTTAAATCCGAGTTATGCGACTTACATGCAAATTGTCGCTGTAAAACTAAATATACGGCAAAAGTGAAATGTGGGCGCAAAGGTCACAATGAAAACGTCCCTCTCTACAATTGTGTTTATATCAGCTTAAAGATGATTTATTTAGTATTAATATTTATTTGATCATCGTATCATACCGGAGAGCTGGTTTCTTTCGGATCATCGAAATTAAGCGCCATTGGCAACAAATGACCCTTGAAAATATAATCGGCACAGAAAGTCTTCAACAAATACAGCCCACCTTCAAAGTAGTTGACGAACTAACATTTTAGGAGAGTATAATTTGTCTTAGTGAGATAGCGTGACTTTAAACGTGGGCATCTCCAATTCCTTATTATCCCTCACCAAATAAAAAAGCCACAAAATTCCTACATACACCATCATCACTATTATTATGATCATGCATACATAAATTTTGATTATTTTATTCGTGATAGGGGATGGGGAACACTTGGAAATGGCACATTTTTGAAGTCACGCTACACTACTGGTTTTTATCATTGGTCATTTATGCTTTGTATCTTAGAAATGTATGCTTAGCAAAGAAGACGTATTTTAGAAATGCATATTTATTATATCCTAGAAATGAATATACTTTGATTTTGAGCACATGGGTGATAAAATGTTATATTTCTAGAGTAAAAGCATTTTTTTGTAAAAATATTTTATTTAATTTCTATGTTAATTACAAAAACTTCAAATATGGCGAAATTAACTATAATTCAGATACTCATTTATGACGAGAAACCAAAATAGGAACACAAGAAAAATCCATTTCCTTCGGTTTTCGTGAATGTTTTAAAAACAATGACATCACGCTTCATACAACATCTTGTAAACCAAAAGTGTAAGAATTTGTAAAGCGTGCATAACAAGCCGTTCTGCTTCGGAACTTCGTGAAAATTGCTCGTGGACTTTTAAGTCTTTGAACACTTCTCTCGAAGGAAGAGGCTTAAAATTTTGTGACGCCATATTTAATTTTTCTGACACGGGAGTATGATGTCAAAAAGATTTAGGCTTTCGTTTCTGATAATTTTGCTTCAAGCACAGAAAAATTTTCACACAAGGAATGCTTCTGACACCTTACCACAAACGAAGTGAGATAGTTTCAGTATGAACATGAAAATATAAGCTCTATATGTGATATATAGTGAAATATGTCTATAATGATATTCTCCCAGGTCCCAACAGATATAAAATGCAATAATAAACATGTCCGCGAGAGGTAACTTTTCCTTTTATGATTTCTTTAAAGTTTATGCGAACTTTTGGATGATCCTGTATGGTGCATATGAACCATATCTATAATGATATCTTTCCCCTGTCCCTTAAGTATCTTTACCTGCAGATTTAACTAATACTTAGCATGATACATGCTCACTATGTATTATAATTCAAAGTGAATTTTCAAAGTGAATATCATAACATCATTGTGCAGCATTATTTTCAAGTCGTTGTTTCCCAAAATGCAGTAAAAGTTAAGCTTAACTATGTTAAGCATTGATATTTTAATATTATCTTAACATCTACATTAATATTATTGTTCTCAGATGCGGTTAGTTTCGGCTTAGTATGCTTTTATACATTTTTTTTTCCACCCACGTTTAAGTAGCTCAAACTAGAGCTTATTGGTTTTGGAGAAAAAGAGACGCCGTCCTCATCCTGGATATAGTATGCTTAGTATGCTTTCTAAACATATACCTTCCAGCTGCTTCCCCTTTGCTTAAATACGCAATTACAAAGTCGTATTTTATATTACGCGACTGAGTCACATCCGTCTCAGCTCAACCGACTTCCTCAGAAAAAACGGACGTCTTATCGGGACATTTAAGCTTTGAAATGGCCATACTAATGTTTGAATAGTAAGGGCGTTCGAATCCAAGATCAATGAGCTTTGGATCCAAGCATCTACCCAGAGAGACACTAAACTATTTTCTGTCCAAAGGGAATTCCTTAAGTAGAATATGTAATTGTGGATGGATTATTAATCGTTAAAATCAAATCTGATATTTCGCGATGAAAGTTCAAATTAAAACCTATCTATTTGGTTCATTGTGGCCCAAGGCTTGCACCGCTAAGCTATTGTAAGAGGCCATGCGTGGTCTTTTTTCAGTTCATCAATGGGGCTTCATGAGTAAAGATGATGTGAAAGAATTAATCATTAAGTTTAAATCCATAGTCAGAAAATAGGTTTTAACTTGAACCCTAACTGTGGAGTCCTAAAATCCTGACAGTCTACCTTTATGCAATAAATCGTTTTCTTAACCATTAGGTACAGACATTGGCAATATATATTGGCAACTGAAATGTGACTTTTGAAAAAAAGCATTTTCAATAAATTTATTCCACAACCGTCCTTCCTCTACACGATTTGTTATTACATAATGATAGTGCAAAGAAACAAATTTAGAGCTACAATTTTTCTTAAACTTACTTGTCCGGAAAGACATTTACTTGGTTGGGTACGTGGCTCTCCAAGTCCTTCATCATCCGATGAAATTGACATCGGAAAGCGATTTTTGTTTCATGTTTAATCTATCGAAAAAATCAGAAATTGAAAGAAATGCGCTTCATACCGATATGTGATTTTAAATAAAGGTTTATCTTAAGAAAAACGCAGTGACTGAGGAAAGCGATCCTCTCTTCGTCGATTTCCTACAATGAAAACCGCTGTGAGATGGCACTTAATGTTCAAGCGCTTATGGGGCTGTCAGTTTTAAATTGAACCTCGTTTTAGAAATCGACCATGGCAGTTTCGCTAAGTTTTCGTAAGTGCTGACATGACACCACCACTTATCTTTCAAATACAAACAACGCTATGTTAGTAAATTGGATACAAATTAATTAAGACATAAAAAAATCATCTTTCGCTAATTGGAACCAATTAGCGCAACCTCTGTGGGAACTCAACTACGTATAAGGCCGAGAGTGTGGGGGAGCTATGATTAGCACCTTGTCAAAATTAATATGCCGTAATTTTAACATTTTTTCAGAAAAGTGAGGAAATAATTTGTTAATATAATTTTGTGATTATTAATTATATTGGTTTTGACCTACTGAAGTGCAGAACGGAGGCTCAAACTTTTTTAAATTAATCTGTACTTGGTAACAAAACAAAATACTTGCCGATACTTGCAAAATACTTTACGATCTCGTCAATTTCTTCGGAGAAATTGACAAATATTTATATATCAAATTATAAAAGAATTTTGTGTTTATGTCTGAAAAAGGTGCTTAAATATTTTTCAGCGCCAGTGAAATTATTTCAATTTGTAATTTATTAACGTTAGTAAACTTAAAGTCAGTGTAATTGTTGTCAAGCATTCATTAATAAATATTCTGATAACGCTCGAACTCTGCAAGATTTAGGTATATACCCCTGAGGTAGGATTTGATAAACAATCACTCTATAATTGATGACGTTTACAAACGCCCACCAATTAATCGATTCTCGTTCCCAAAGTTTGCGTGTGCAAGGGTAGATGAAAAAAATAATTATGAAGAACCTATAGAACGGGTGCGTGTTCTGGAGGATCCGAACCCATGTCTCACATGTAATTAAATGCCGGAATACGAATTGGTAGAAGAAACGACAGGTGTTTATACCATTGCCATTCAAACGCGTTACGTCTATGTAGTTACGATAATAAAATTGTTTTTATGCGCTTAGCTAAAATTAGATGTTTCCAGTGTGGCAAAATGTATAGAGTTGCTTTGAAACCTTATAGAAATGCTTGTTTTACGACGCAAGGACAGCATAGGTGATGCAAGGCTTACAGAAACTGCGTTACAAATTCCAGCTTCAAATAAGTACAAAAGTAGTTTCAAGAATATCAAATTTATAAAAACGTACATATTCTTTATTCAGGCTTCCAGAAACTGTTGGTGTAGAAACAGTCTTGAAATCATAACTTTTAATAATGGCTGTATTTTTTTTATTGTATATTATTTTATTGCTTTTCTCATTCCATCTTTCATATATGGCAATAGTAAATATTTTGGTTTATTTATTTAGCAACAGTGATGCACAACTTTGGCAACTAATAATGTACTCTAAATAGGCTTTGGAATTCTGGAAAAATTCAGTCTTCTCCCTACCACCGACTGTGCGTACGTAGCATTTAAACCTCAGCTAAAAAGGCCTTCAAAGTTTTTTTATCATTACTATTCTCATTCTTTAAACATATATTTATTAATGCTTTTAATGATTTAATGTTCTAGTAAATATAGTGTTGAACCCATTACGTATCATCTTTATATTTTTCTGAAGAAATTTGCAAAAACTTTGTCATAATAATATATATATATACGTGATATTCCATATAGCATATTAGAATTTATGTATGTATTATATAATTTATTGGCATGTTTTAAAAAGAAAGTTAAAATTTAATTCAATTATCTTGACGTAGAACAAATAGTAATCCCTGAGATATAAACGACCGCGTTATAATTCCTCAGGAGGTTGCACTAAACTGGAAGCAAATTTTAATATAAATATAAATTTAAAAAGCACGTTTATTTATTTAATCCGAGGATAAAATTATATGCAGACTCTTAAAATGAACTCCTACAAACATCAAATAACAATGTCAATCAAT
>QLNU02015360.1:124723797-124757885 GCA_006491805.2 Dysdera silvatica
GCAATCAAATGGGGAAATACATTGTAGACCCTACACCCTGAATTTAATAATAAAGCAAAGAAACAACCTTTTAGTACGTATAAAAAGTTTAATATTTAAAAAAGCTAAAATACTCGATGAAGTTGGAGCCACACAACGTGCTGGCCTTCGTCAGAAGAAATATCTATAGTATTTCTTCTATATAAGGTCAGACTTCACCTAGTTCGAAATACATCGAGTTTTTATCTATTTTTAAATATTATCTTTCTTTATACATAATAACAAGTTGTTTCTTTTCTTTATTATTTAATCAAATGAGGTTTTAAGAACGCTCCCGCCGAGGTTAAAAAAAATATATATGATGCGGTTTTAAATAAAAGTCTACTGTATTTCAATAACTACTGGAAAGAATGAATTATTATTTTGCACACCTGTGTTTGAGGTCTGCTGAATTAATTTTAGTTGGAATTTCTATGCATTTCTATTCACAAAGTTTTCAAATATGAATATAATTTTAAAATGCTTCTTCAATAATGGAAAATGTCAAAAATTTTGTTTTAGTTATTCACTAGTTTAATGTAAGAATTACTTTGATCAGCTCATTATGTAGCAAGGTATAAGGGGAAAGACTAAAACGCACTCATTTATTTATTAGGAGCACCGAATTTCAAATGAAAACCTTACGGTAGATAAAAATCAATTTTATATGCATTTCAGCTAATGTGTCCTGGGAATCAGAATCTATATATAATGAAAAATTGGTGTTGCCCTTTAAAAATTTTCAGCTTGTACAAGTTATATTGCGAAGAAAGCCTTTTATGCAAATAAAATGCAAGTTAATTTATAGTAGACATTATTCCGAGTCCAATGATACTTTAGGTTTGACAATTTGACCTCAGCAGCGTGAATAACGAGTGGTGTTCCGATAAGAATGCCTGAAGCCGACTAGACAAATCCACCCTACTGATATACGTACCACATTATTATAAAATATATCAAAAGACTGACATTTCATCATAGTCGGTTCGAAGCCATTTCTTCTCCAGTTCGCAGCAACTACGAGTTCCATGAATGTGACTATTCATTCCACACTTCGTTTCCGATCTGGAAATGTTAAGATAGATGTCAAATATCGGTTATATTTTACATTTGTATTTGAAGTATTGAAAAAATAGATTTTGGCTTTATTGATAGAAACCTGAAATTTTGAAATCGATCCAATATCTAACTTAGGTGTCTAATATATATATAAGTATGGGAATCAAATCATTGTTTCCACGAGTCCGGTCATATTCAACACCTTATTGTTAAAGATTTGACTTACGTGAGGGTACAATCCGTTAAAGCTACAGGTCAGTGTAAACATGCTGTATACGTTGCAACCGGATCCTTAATGTAATTGAAAGTGAAATAGACATGATTACGCTGCGTGGGCGTAATCAATAACAACTAAATAATTGAGTGCTTCCTTTCCAATGAAAGCTTTAGTAATTTTAATATTAGAAAGTGGTTTCTCGGTTATTAATTAAAAAAAAACCGTCATATTACGCAAAGTTAGTACGCAATTTCTTCCTATATAAGGAATTGGACCTTCTATACAGGGTGTTCCGAAAATATCGGATCAAAAGTATATAGGCCTGATCCTTGCGCAAAATGAACCATTATGAATCTTTACATTGGGGAGAGGGATTCGGAAATGAATATCAATGGAATTATGCATACTTTTAATTCACAGAGGCGGGATCTATAATGACCAATGGAGCTTACAAACCAAGAAGTAGCCCGCTTCTAAATCTTAACTCCAGCGCGGGGTTGCTAAATAGCAACGCCGAACTGGCTTCGAGGCGTTTTGGCATTTTTTACGAGTGTCGAAATTGGCGACTTGATTTTATGATTGGCGCAACGTCATAGATAAAGATTTCAGGGCTCTTACGTAGTGCTGGCAACTGTCATCAGTAGTGCATTACGAACATAGGGGACTCCTAGGGCCATGAGAGCCCTCTTGGTTCAAAAGCAAGAAGTTTAGTTTGAAAAATAAAATTATCAAGACTCGCATCACCGATTAAAGAAGTTTGCCTAAGGAGTGTTTCAATTTTTGCTACGAAGGGCAGGGTAGGCGATGGGGGGGGAAGAATGACTTGCACAGGAGTCCCGTGCGGCCAAGGGGGGGCGGTATTTAAAGGAAAAAACGCTCCGCCCAGTGTACGTTAGCAAGATCCGCAGACGGACGCCTTAACAACTGCGCTACTGGGTATTATATACTTCTTGTATCAGATGGCCAGATGAGAAAATCGGTATAGAGGGCCCGTTATTCTTAGCGATGGCCACAGCCAATCTACATATTGGCTCGAGTACTCTTTGCCAAAAAACTGGCTCACGTGATCGGCTGAAGGCGAATGTTTTCATTGGAGTTGCATTGCAGAAGACATGTTCACGAAGAAAGTTGTGCTGATTGACGTCGCGTAGGATTGTAAGGACCGATACTTTATTTTTTCTTTGCGCAAAAACGGTGTTTTGGATTAAATCACGCAAGAAATCTTCCTCTTTGGTAAGTTATTCATAAATAGAATTTTTTTACTAAGATAATAGAAATAAATAAAATACAATTTTTATGGTGCAGTTATTTAAAATCATTAACACGATAACACTGCTGATAGCTATTTCGATAGCGTTAACCAGCTACCGTCGTCAGAGCGAATGGCGGCTTCTGTTTATGTCCGTGCTGTTGGTCGGTGTTGCCATCACGTCGGTTGGAAACTTGATTGGGCGGAGGAGTAAAGCGTATTTGTGGAGACGTCTTCAGCCGTGAGACCCAAAAGGTTTTTCCAAGTGGATGATATAGAGTTACTAAGGAGTTGATCATTAACTGCAATATTGATGTTTGCTAGAATGTGAAATGCCTCAAAGAAACTGAGATCAAGTGTTGAGTTGACTTTTTTATTAATACGTGCATTGGAGAATAGAAACTGATGTCCGAATTCCCATGAATGTTTTGCCAGAGCCGATTTATGGAATTCTTGCTTTCTGACATAAGCTTCGTGTTCATTTAGTCTGAGGCGCAGTGCTCTCCGTGTTTGACCGATATAAATTTGGCCACACTGGCACGGAATGGAATATATGCCGCAGCTGTCAGAATCCGGGATGTTATCCTTAAGATGAGAAAAGCCTATTTTGTTGATCGGAGTGAAGGTAACGCGAAAGTTGAATTTGTGCAGGACAGCAGCGATCCTAGTAGAAATTTTCGGAACATAAGGAATTCAGACAATGTTCGTAGGAGCTGAAGAATCACTGGAGAGAGAAGAGGCCGGTTTAGGTTTAGTGAGTTCTTTAAAAATATGATTTAATTTTGATCCTACGATTTTCTGAAATGTATTAACATATTAATTTCAATGATTTTAGGTTCATAAAATGCCTTTCAAATGCAGCGTGCCTGGATGAAAATCCAACTACAAGGCACCCCACATCACATGCTTTAGATTTCCAGCAGAAGAAAATTGTACAATTGCAGGCAGTATGTAACTCACCCGTTGAATATACATAGGTCATATTTAATCCCACTAAAACCAAAGAACAAGGAGATGAAACACAAGGTTATTGCCTCAAAAAGTATCTTATTTTCAAGCTATGACTCAATATTAGGGATAGATTTCCTAAAAAGATGGGGAATTAATTTTGAATTGCAGAGAAAGAAAACAAAAGGGGTAATGATCTCCCCAAATGTTAGCTTACAGAAGAAAAGGATATATATATAGAGAGAGGCAACGTTAAATGCAGTGAAGAAAAATGCAGAGATCCCTCTGTTAGTAACAAACGCAACTGACCGCCCTGTTTATTTGGTCCAAAATAAAAACATATGCACTATTGATGAATTTTGTGTGAAGAATGTGATGCGAATTCTAGTCATAGAAAACAATGAAAGGCCACTAGCGAAAGAGGACTTCAATCTGAGTGACTTGAAGCCCAAGGATAATTTATTGAAAATTCTATTAAAGAACCGAGATGCCTTTACACGCAATTTGAGTGAATTAAAAATTGCAATAATTGCAATATTTTTCCGTTACAAATTCACTTGAAGGAGACTAAGCCACTATTTTCGAAGTTTTATCCAGTTGCGATTTATCGTAGAGATGAAATGAAGCGTCAAATAAATGACCTCCTAAAAGCAAACATCATCGGAAACAGCCACTCCCCTTTTGCTGCGCATTGTTTTCTCGTTAAACAAACTAACAAATACAGGTTGGTTATAGATTACAGAAAACTGAATAAGCAAACGATTAGGGACCCAAATCTGCAACCTTCGCTGAAAGATACATTCGAAAATTTGACAGGCGCAAAATACTTCACCTCTTTGGACATGTGCTCAGGGTATTGCCAGTGCGCAATTGGCCCCAAATATAAGCATTTAACTGCTTTTACGTCACTGTTCGGAATGTACGAGTTTAACGAAGTTCCTCTGGGATTAAAAAACGCGTCATCCTGCTTTAATGAAACGATTGGCCGTGTTTTACAGAGTTTGGATGAATACGAAGTTTCAGCCTATTTAGATGATATTCTTATAGTGAGCAGCAGTATCGAGGAGCATTTAGAAAGTCTCCAAAATGTCTTTAATAGATTAGGAAAATTCGGCTTAAAGCTAAACCCCTCGAAGTGTAAATTTCTAAATAAAAGATTTCAATATCTAGGACATGAGATACCTAGAGATGGTGTGAAGCCCTCACAAAAGAATATAGAAGTCATACAAAACTTCCCTAGGCCCCGTACAGTGAAACAAACGCAGCGATTTATTGGAATGGCGAATATCTTTCAAAATTTTATCGTTCACTTTTTCGAAATTGCGCGACCACTTACCGACATAAGCATAAAGGACAAAATATTCAGATGAACAAATGAATGCGAGGGTTGCTTTTATAGCGCTAGAAGAAAAGCTGACATCGGCTCCAGTACTTAGCTTCCCGGACACAAATAAACCATTTATTATAATGGCAGACGCCAGTTCCATCAACATGGGTGGGTTCTTAGCCCAATTTGATGACGATGACAATCGGAAACCGGTCAGATATTTCTCTAAGAAATTATCGCTTGCGGAGACGAAGTTGTCATCATACGAACTAGAATTTCTGGCATTAATATCAAACATAAATTTATTCAGGGAATATTTAATAGCAGCCCTGAAATTCTATATGCTGAGTGATTGCAAATCACTTATCCAAATTCTGAAACAGAAGAAATATCCGAATAAAATTCTAAGATGGATAATAAACCTCTCGGAGTTTAAATTTAATGTGTACCACGTGAAGGGTTCGGAGAATTTAGTGGCAGATGCGCTAAGCCGTTGTATTTTAGAAGACGGATAATCCGAAATAAAACACCCGCTCATTGCCAGATTCGAAAAACCAATTAACGCGCTCTCAGAATTTTATAGTGGTGGGGAGGATAACGCAAATGAACCGAACACTTCAGCAGATAAAGTAGTCCCCCCCCTTATATGTTAAATTTATCAAACAGAAGTACAATAGCCTAGTTACAAAGATAAGATGAAGAATTAGCGGCACTAATAAAAAATTTGGAAGCGGGAAGATTGAAGGCAAAACAGGTAAAATAGCTCAATTACTATATTGACGCAGACGAGGTCCTAATGTATCACGACTTAGAAACAACAAAAAATACGCGTCTATGGAATAATGAAAAAATCGTAGTCGCTGAGAGCTGAGATAATAAAGGCAAAGCACGAAAATACATGTGCACATGGAGGCATTCTAAATAACTTATCAAAGATTAAAGCACGATTTGTTTGGGCAAATATGAACACAGGTATTCGAAATTTCGTATTATCTTGCGAAACCTGTATAAAACGAAAAGGTTTTAGGTATCGACCATTAATTGATGCATTAGAAATTCCTGAGCCTTTTTCAAAATCGTACACCGATATTTGCAGCCAATACCCAGTCTCACAGTCAGTTATTTTTCACGCTATGTGGAATTAATTCCGCTAAAAACTTGCACTGCTATGGAGGTCACAAATGGCATCTTCTCAATAATCAGCAGACACGGGATACCACACAAATTGGTAACGGACAATGCAACGTATTTCCAAGGCTCAATTCTCCAAAATACGTTAAAAAAGCTTTAACATAAAGCAGATATTAACAAGTCCGTATTCTCCGCAGTCAGCGGGAGTTACAGAAAGGTCACATTCATCACTGAATGATCGATTAGCCGTTTTATGCACAAATAGCGAAGATTGGTACAACTGTCTACCTGCCGTGCAAATGGTGCTTAATTCTTCGATAAATTCCAGCACGGGAGATAGTCCCCATTATATGGCTTTCGGGAGAGATATGAGGCTCCCAATCGATTTATATCAAAATCCCCGTCCCCCAAACTATTTCAATGAAAATTATGATGAGAACCTAGCAAGAATTCACAAAAAGTGTACAATGAGGTCACAAACAAATTGAAACTTGTAGTAGAAAAGCAACAGGAAATTCAAGGGAGAAAAGCAAAGGCAAAAGACCTTAAAATTGGGGATACCGTTTTTATGAACTTACCTGCACTAACCAAGGGAGTAGGTTCGAAACTGAAATATTTTAATAATGGAGACCTTTTAGAATAGTTAAGAAAACCACTCCGGTAAGCTTTGTCCTCACGCGAACAGCTGATCCGTCAAAAACCCTACAGACACATGTCAATCGTCTCATACATATAACGATGCATAGAGACTATTTAAGTTTTGATAAAAGACAGGTGTGCGACGAAAATGTAAGGGACACCCCCTCCCCACCCAACTTACGATTCTGAAAGCGAAGAAGATGAGGAAGAAGACTGGACTCTACCCACTCCAAGCAAAAAATGTAAACCAAGGCGAGCAAAGTAACCAGCGAACAACGAGGCATCACACCTCTCCCACCCCCTCGGACAGGCACAATAAACACTATAATTTAAGGACAAGGGTAGCGAAACCACAGCGTTTCCCAGCAACTTGTGATAAAGCTATCTCTATACAGGTATTACGTGAATTGGGCAAAATGATTGAGATGAAATTCAATGAACTATTGGATTAAATTACCCGATTTATTATAAATAAATTATCAGTTAATCTTAATCGGGATCGGAAAAACGAAAATCGTTGCAATCGTGGTCGAAGCGACGATCAATTTAAACAAGAGTCAAATTGCTGTGGGTCTTTATAGGGGCACATGCGCGATAATAGGGATTTTCAAATCAAACTGTGTAAGGGAAAAGTCATAAATTTACTTTTCGGAAAAACAGAAAAGGCAGAAGAATGCCAAAAAATAAGAAGAGATTGATAGAAATTGGGTAAAAGTCAGTCAGGGCTACAATCTGATATTAATAAGGAGGGCAAGAATACATGGATTCAGTTTACAATTTAGAATTATGTTGATATAAGACTATAAATTAGCTTAACAACTAAGTGTTAGCATAATGATGCCTACCAATATTATTTAGCATAAACTGAATGCAGTAGTAACTAACACAAATTCAGTTTAACGTAGTTGATTGATTAATATAGATTTATATACTGCATATCATTTGATTACGTAACTAACGATTAAGTTAACGTGTAGCTAGAAATTGGTTCAACTTGTTAAGTGAACATGTAGGGACTCACGAATCAACGATCATTGATACACCAACCCACATTTCCAAAAGGTTTAATCATGATTTAATGTTCACCATTTTGTTTCCCCGCACATACGCTTTTCCCATCCAGAATCCAGATGGACCGACTCATCAGCGGTTCGCTCTGTTCCCGGCGACGGAAAAGATATTAGCTGCAGGCGACGATTGAGTTTAGTGTACAACACGGTACGACGCAAAGGTACCTTAATCGTTTTTCGTCAAACTCCTTGACAAGCATTTCCTGCTTATAAGTACCCCTACTGGACATGATGATTACGACCCTCCGAGTGTGACACCACGAACCCTTGAGTGGAACAGCAAATCATCAATTAGTGTTAAAGGGGTAACCAATGAACATTTGCGTATGAAAAGGGTGAACAGCCAATAAGATCACTATGAGTGTAGGACTTATGAGGCGAACACCAATAAAAGACATTCTTTCGGTAGGACTCCTAGCAAGATGATCACGCTGCCCATGATGTACATTCATAATGTCTTATAATAATAATGTCAATTCCTAATCGTAACAATTTAAGTTATTTTGCTATGTGATTGTAAATAATTTGTGTAACGTAGAGACATGCTGTCTACATGGTTCATCTGTATCTTGGTATCCCTGACTTAATTTCGATAAGGTTCCAGGGTAACAATCCACGTGAGTTGACGCAGGAGCTAAAACCCTTCTGATATAACTTATAATCTATCGGTGATATTATGGAGTCTATCACCGCTCCATCGTTCTGCAATCCGTCATAGAACGATAACCAAATCTATAAATGTAGAAACCGCAATTGGTAACCCTACAAACATACGAGTTAAGATTAAAAAATTAAATGTCAGGTCCAGGACCTATGAAAGGAGTATTGATCGGCTTGATTTAATATGGCATTTTAATGATATATACATGGCAGATGTCGGTTGGTAATATAAAGGTAACTGTTAACACGGGTATGCCGAATTTGTCGACGAAAGAATCAGCACAGCAGTTTCCAGTGATCCAGTAAATAACATGAGCGGACTTGACACTCAGTACTTTCCGCTCGCCCCCCTCCCTTTGCCGGGGATAGAATTCCTTGCCGAACTGAAGTTCTATACGAAATTGCGAAACTAAAACTGACAAAAAGGATGAGATCTCTGCGCGCAACGAATTCTAGTACGGTGTTCGTGTACTGACGACGCATCAATCACGAAACAAATTACAGCTAATTTGGGTGTATTAACCGAACTGGAATCAATATATTCAATTTACTTTACTAACTTATTCGACGAAGATACTATTAACTCCGTTTGGTGAACAAATTAATGACTTTTCATGTAATTCAGCTCATGAATTTATGTGATTTGGAATTATTAAGAGCCAGTGACTACAAGTTTACAACTCCTTTTGGTGAAAAGATTTGCGACTTTCCATTAATTATCGGCGATCGTTCCAACGTATTTTTAATAAAATTCTGGACACTCCAATGGCTCAAACAAAAGTGAGGTTTGAGTCTCAAAAATATTTTAAATTCATAGCTTTGCTGGATTCAAAACATTTTGATAAATTTTGTAACGCTTTCCTGAACACCTAGTGTCGGAGCCTGAAGAACTATATGCTTCACGTTTTGATAGAGTTCGACACAAAAATGACTTGAGGGAGTTTTATTCCCTTGACGAATAAAAAAAAACTCAGTAAGAGATATTACTTGTTACATGAAGTTAAACTGGATATTTTGTTTAGTGAAGTATACAAATTAGCAGAACTATTATAAAATTTTCCATCAATTACTGTAACCGCAAAAACATGATTTTTTACATTAAAAAGAATCAAGGCATATCTTAGAACCACACAATGACAAGTAAACTTGAGCAACTTCGCTGTGTTGTCAATAAATGAAAATATTTTTTTAAATATTAAAAAGTACTCTGCGGAAATTTCTATGAAAATGCAATGCTTAAACTCGCCCAAAAGAAAAGAAGAACCGAGTTTATGTACATATAATGCATTCAAAGATGAAGTGTCAAAATTATAATCCTCAATTTATTTAGTACATTTTTAATTGTATGATTTTAATCATATGTATTTTACATTTTAATTACATTTTTTCATATTTTAATTACATTTTTTCATATTTTAATTAACATTTTTTCATATTTTAATTATATCTTTTATATTTTATTTATTATATATAATTAAATAGCAATAATGAAATATATATAAAAAAACTTCTTCCAGTTTTTATAACTGGAAATAAACTTTGAACTTTTTTAAACAGCATGGTGGAAGGGAAGGGTATGGGGAAAGATAGCCCAGGCATTGAACTGACGCTATCCCGCTGCTATATAGTCACCTGATTTATTGCAATGTTATATAGGGAAATCTAAAAACAACATGAAGGTAATTAAAGCACTACAGACTAAATTTTTAAAAATCATAGAACAAAACACCAGTTTAAATTATTATTTATTGTTTGTAAAATATGGTATATTACCAAGTGACAAAATCGATGAACATTGAGCACTAAAACTAATATATGAAAAGACAGTAGAAGAAAACCATTTGAATAATAATGATATCCAATATCAAGAAATCAAAAATTTGAGAAGCAGCAAACAAATTAGGCTACCAAAGATTAGAACAAAGAAATACACAGTAAGAAAAAACACGGGAATAAAGCTTTGGAATGAATCATGAAATAATCTTAAAAATATTAATAATATCAGATTGTTTAAACAGAATTTAATTGTATATTTGTCAAACGAAGTTTGTGCTTGAGCGTGTTGATAGGGTCCTCAGCCAGTTAAATTTCATAATTTTTATTGGAGACCGGTCACGTGGAAAAGCAAATTGAATTGGTTTTTTTTTCCATATTTTGTGACATTTTCTATTAAATTTAAATCGAATTTCAAAACTGGATGAAATATATAACACTTATAATGAATATTATTAAACTTTCAATTCAACATTGCTTCGAGAAAAATATTTCATTATTGCTTATTCGTCGTCAAAAAATTGTAACCGTGGCTTTCGACTAAAGCAGTGAAATTTAGTCGTCATATCTATGACCATGCATTATCAAATGCGAAATTTCACTTTCAATCCAATAGTCACGAGCAATCGATCTCCGGAAAATGCAGAAAATTGTTTGTTTGTGGTTTTACTGCTCAAGGATTACAAAAATCATACTCCGCCTGGACCTACTGTTTTCCGAGGAATCCGAACCTCTGGACCTACAATTTTCCAAGGAATCCGAGCCTCTTAAGCCCTAGGGAACCAAACCGCGGACTGCGGTGAGCAGTGCGATCTTTATGAGATCTCCGAGTAAGAGTTCTTTGCACCGTTAGGAGTTGAACCCGAGTTAAAGGTGCACTAGGAGAACGCGATACCACACTGCGCCACCGCAAAGCCCAAAATTCGGAAAAAAAATTCTTTTGAACTTCATTATTTTAATATTGTTCTTAAACTTCCAACCCTATTTAATACTTGGTGTATATGAAATTTGTCAATGGCCTACAGTAATCCAGACCTTTAAAACTTCGTTGATTTAGCTTGACCTTTTCTGCCCTTGTGCCATAAAACTTGCTCGAAGTTTCTACAGTTCTTTGCAAAATGTTTTCACCCCTGACTGACTGTCACGTGATTTCCATATCATAAATCAATGTCGCCACACACAATAATACACGTTTGGCTAAAAAAATGTAGGTTCAAATTAATTAAACTTAAAATAATTTATCCAGAAGAAATTTAGTGTAAGTTGAAGCAGATGGTAATATAACGAAGTATATATTTTTTTCTCTGATAAAACGTGAATTTGAAATTCAGCTAGATAGAAAATAGGGTTTAAAAATACGGTTTATTTCTTAAAATTTCGGAAAACGTTAATATAACTAAATACTTGAAAACGGTGGAATTATTTTTAAACATCGATGCCAGTTTTTTTTTTCTTTTGTGAAAATATCTCACAACGTGTGAATGAAATCTGAAGTCAGGTGTAAACAACTTAACGCAAATCACTTAAATGCAGATGACCAAATGAATAATTATTTGATTAAGCGAATATTGATTTCATAAAGATATTGTTTTTGACATTTAAATAAGAGTGCTTATAAGTAAAAGGGTTCACTAAGCAAATATAAAGCACGATGAATATGTAAATTAGATGCAAATGCACATAAATGAAACTAAAGAGAAAAATTTAATTATAGGAAGCTTAAAACTTTCTAATAATTTCAATTTAATAGGGATATAAAAACTTTTTCAGTAATTTGTATCGCTGTCGACTCATTAATATTTATGGTTTATGAAACTGCAACATATGGCGAAAATTACATTTTATATTATTTATTTTTAATGATATTTTATGTCGTTTCTGAAATAGATTCGCAATGTTACAAATTTATTAAAAGTTAGTTCGGTGAGAAATTAACAATGGATGACACACTTATTTCGAAAAGTACACTGGGCATTTATCACATTGTACAAATGACTGGAATCTCTGAACTCTAGTATCTGTTTCACCATTAGTGGAATCATGGGTTGAAATGACTGAAGCATTGAAAAATAAGCGATATCGAAGCTCTTGTGAAGAATTCGACCAGTGCAGCTTGATACTGGAAATTTAACAAGCAATATTAGTTTGGAAAAAGAAGCTTCGGGGACAGGTAACTGATTCGGATATCTACTTACACAACTACAGAAACAAATCCAACAAACAGCACCTTCAAATTCTATTTGAGTTTGGATGTTTCTAAATTAATTTGTATTTTAATGCACAAAGATGGCTAATGTCATGATTCGCCGGGACCTACAGTTTGTAACGGGCCCCTTTCCTTTTTGTAAGTAAGTCGTTCCTTTTATTATATATATATCAGTGGCGGAGATTTTAGGGTGTGTGCATGAAGGCTAATTCACCAAAACGCATCAATTTATGGCCTCTATTCGTCAAGAAACTGGTTTTTAGCTCATTCAGTAAATAAGAAAGAAATTTATGGTAACTTTGGGTTTTGGTGAATTGGCTTCATGCACATACCCTAAAATCTCGCCACGAGCTGCCACTGATACACACACACACACACACATATATATATATATATGTTCCACACTCGTGGCTCCTTGAAATACTCAGCATATACAAAGTGCATCCCTCAATCATCCGATTCCTACAGAGCAGCATGAAACAATGGAGAACCCGGTTACAGCTAAACACGCCAGACAGTAAAATAGAAACGGCCGAGATCCCCATCCGCCGCGGAATCTTTCAAGGAGACGCACTAAGCCCCCAGTGGTTCTGCTTGGCGTTAAACCCCTTGTCAAGGATGCTGAACACAAGTAAATACGGATACATGCTGAAGAAAGACAAGAGAAACCTACATAAAGTCTCCCACCTCATGTACGTAGATGACATCAAGCTATACGCGCCAACAATCACCCAACTCCGACAACTCATCAGTATAACAGAGACATTCTCCAAGGACATAGGAATGGAATTCGGCCTCGATAAGTGCAAAATACAGAAGAATAGCAAAGAAGATTTACCAGGCATCGAACTCGAAGACGGGAGACTACTGAAGACCTTGGACGAGGGCGAAACCTACAAATACCTAGGGATAATGCAAAAACGGCAGCAGGAGCACAAGAAAGTCAAGGTCCAGCTCACGCAAGCATTCCAAGAAAGACTTAGAAGCATTGTGAAGACGAAACTGAGCGGGAAGAACACCACGCAAGCCATTAACGCATATGCGGTACCAGTGCTCACCTACTCCTTCGGGATCATCAAATGGTCCAACACTGAACTAGAACAACTCCAGCGGAAAATGAGAACCATCCAGAGAAGAGCCGGACAACTACACCCTGCAACGGCAATTGAACGGCAAACACTACCCCGGGAAGAAGGAGGACGCGGACAAGCGGACCTCAAAGACTTACATGACAAGCAGATCCAGAGCATGAGGCAATACTTCCAGTTGAAGAGTCCCCGATCGCCACTCATCCAAGCCATAATACAAGCAGATGCAAATTACACGCCACTAAACCTGTGTAGTACCGAAGAGCGTGTCCTCGAAACAGCCAACGAACAGAAACTGAGAACTTGGGCGGGAAAACCATTACATGGCAGGCACTACAATAACTAATAAAATCACATCGCCAAAAAGGTATCGAACGCTTCACGTAATAAAGGCACTCTCCAGCCAGAGACAGAAGGATTCATGCTAGCCATCCAAGACCAAGTGATCGCAACAAGGAACAATCAGAAATTCATCCAGAGAAAAGACATAGAAAGCGACAAATGCAGACACTGTCATGCGGCATCGGAGACAATCCAACACGTGATGGCAGGATGCAAGATCCTTGCGCAGTCAGACTACAAACATAGACACGATCAAGTAGCGAAAATAGTCCACCAGAAATTGGCAGCGAATGCTGGCTTTCTGACAGAAAAATGCCCGTACTACAAATATGAGCCAGAGACCGTGCATGAGAACGAAACACACAAGCTTTACTGGGATAGAGCAATCATAACAGACAAGACAGTCCCACATAACCGTCCTGACATAACCCTCGTCGATAAATCGAATAAGACCACGTACTTAATCGACATAGCAGTACCCAACACCAATAACATACAGACAACCTACACAACGAAAATCACCAAGTACCAAGATCTCAGACATGAAGTACGAGATATATGGGGTATGGAAAAGATCCTCATCATCCCGTTAGTCATCTCAGCAACAGGGATAGTACCAAAAACGCTTGCGACGAATTTGGAGATACTCAACATTGACCCAAACACCTACATTGAAATACAAAAAGCCACAATCCTAAACACGTGTCACATTGTCAGGAAGTTTCTAGACATGGCACATTAAGAAGTGATGTAAAAAGAGGCTTGGGAACATGGCGCTCTGCCCGTCCCAAAGCCTGTTTCCGCCAAGAATGGGCGAGGAAAACCTTATATATATATATAAATAACACCCATTTCCATTAATTAGGGCCGCTTACAACGATCTCAATTGTTCTCAGTATTAATAAAGAGACCCTTCTAAATTACTAAAATATTGTTAAACTAATTATATTCTGGGTTTATACTGTTTTTAGCTAAGTTTTGGTCAATGCTGGTTTATTCAGTATTAATCACTAATCTTAATTGTTGTAGTCAGAAAAAGCAAACCAATAACAGGGATTTTGTGCGGTCCCTGATGAAGAACAAAATTCTTGGTATTGTTTAATCTTCTACTCCTCTTCACCTTTTACTACTACAATTTCAATTTTTATTCTAAGCTGTTTCTACTATTTTAATTTACTTGGTTTGACTACCTAGTGTTATATTACTTTACAACTTTAACTTTGTCCAAGTTAATATACATTTAGATATGTGTATTCATGTATATTACATTAGAAAGTACTACATGTCACAATCATACTACAATTTTGCCATATATATATAATTCCTCCTGTTATTGGATAACGAGCCAGCACAATCACACATAATGCTGGCATCAACATACTTGTTAATCTGAAGTAGTACCAAATACGTCAACGTAGTGTCATAGGAAGATCCTTAAGATGCTTGTTTTGTTTGTTTGTTTGGCTTTTTTATGGCGCAAGAGCATCTGGGCTATACTGCGCCAAGACGTAAGATGAGTCCCCTATTTCCATCGTGGCTGGTTTTGAGGAGTGGTCTAAGGCGCTGGTTAGCGCCTTCTGATGGTAGTTGCTAATTGAAGCGTGTTGAGGCCAGGCCCGGTTTTATCGGGGCCCAATTTAGATCATTTTTACGAAGGGCCCCCTTATATAACTTCGTTAATGGACACCCTTGAAAAGCGGATACCTATTTACTGGACACTTTTCCGATTTCTAATATCTAACGCTGTTTATTATATGTGTGCTTATTATCACTTCCAAATAACGGACATCGCCAAATAGCGGGCAACTACTCAAGCCCTGAGATGTCCGCTATTCTGAGGTTTTACTATATTCATATTTGCATTACAAATAATATATACACCACCGAGTCCGCAAAAATAGTATTAATTTGCAATTAAAAAAAATCTCTTTCCTAAGATCAGGGCCCCAATTCGGCAAAATCGGCTAAACCGTTATATGGCTGCACTGTAAAAAACCAAGGAACGTTATACAACTTTGTGATGTAAAAGCAAGTGCTACCATAAAGATGAGAGACCTTTCCAATTTTGGTTGAGAGAGTATCCAGGAAAGCGGGAAACGTAACCAATCGAATTTGAATAACATTACGCACTAATGTTGAGCAATGTTCCACAGAAACTGGAAACCTTCCACCTAATCGACGTAAAACGTTACCTCTAATTGTTGTGTAACCTTTCGTACAATGTAGAAACGTAACCAACCGTAGTTGAGTATCATTACGCACTAATGTTGAGTAAGGTTACACAGAAACTGGAAACCTTCCACCTAATAGACGCGAAACGTTGCCGCCAATTGTTATGTAACTTTTCGACTACGTTTCACCACATACATGTGGAACGTTGCCACTTATTTTTGAGCAACGTTTCGCAGCAATTGGAAACCTTGCCCCCCCAATGGATGTGGAATGTTACATATTGGTATAGAGAAAAATTCTTAAAGGTTACATTAAATACACCGTTGTGTTAGAACCAGTGGCGGTTCCTTGGCCGGGAATGTCCTGCCCACTCCAAATATAGTCTTCCCTCAAATTAAAATGTATGTACAGGGTGTGTTAAAACTTAGGGCATCCCGAATATTTGCCGAACGAAATAGAGCTAAAAATGCGAACTTCATATAACACTGATAGATTGGAGAGCTTTTTGGCAACGTCTGTTGGCCATCTTGGACACATCTCAAGAATATGCAGTAGGAAACTGGTTATGGGACACAATTTTAGGTCAAATTTTCATGAGAACTATACCTGTTATGAAGAAAAAGTGAGCTGTAATAACAAAAAAGTTACACTAAAACACGTAGTTTGACATTGCATTGCAAATTCATTAATAATAAGAAAAATGGCTACAGATGATAAAAAAAATGACGCTGCCAATGATTTTCTCATCAAAACATGGCCGAAAATGGTATCACGTGACCTGTTTCCCACTGAATATTCTTGCGATGGATCCAAGATGATTAATCGACATCACTAAATTGCCAAATATTCCCGACTCCCACATGACAGTTTTATATAAAGTTCCACGTTTCTCTCTCTGTTTAGCAAATATTCGGGATGGCATAACTTTTGACTCACCATGCATATTCATTGTAGTAGAAAAAGACTATATTGGGGGGGGGGAGAAGGGAAGGACCTTCCTAGCTTCTAGAAACGCCACTGATTCTTACACGAAACAGCAGTGCAATTTTTTTCAATCAGTTTTATCGATTTCTAATTCCTTCTTATAAAAACTATCAGTATATCATTAAGATGTGAAATCTTACTCAGAGATCTCATTGCTCACTGTAGTCCGAGGTTTGGTTCCCTAGGCCATAAGAGGTTCGGAAAACATTAGGTTTCGACGCAGCATAACCATCGTAGTCTTTTCAGCCATAAAACCACAAACAAATAAGATGGGAAATATAACTGCATTTATATCTCACAATTATTTTTTTCTATATACAGTAAGTTCCTTATAAATTTAATTCAAATTTCCATTTACATTGAAGTTCTTCTAGATTCCCCAACTCATCCCACCAATGTTAAAATCAGTTTGATATAACTCTAATTTCTGTACGTTGAACTTTCTTCATGGTTCTTTAAGCTTTTAGTTAGAGCTTTTCGCTTTCTTTTTGGTTTTACGGCTCAAAGACTACAGTGGTCATGCTGCGCCGGGACCTACTGTTTTCCGAGGAATCCGAACCTCTTAAGGCCTAGGGAACCAAACCCCGGACTACAGTGAGCAGTGCGATCTTTATGAGATCTCTGAGTAAGCGTTCTTTTTGCACTGCTGGGAGTCGAACCCGGATTAGCCGCGCAATAGGAGAACGCGTTACCACACTGCGCCACCGCTGATTAGAGCGAGTTTATTCTCTCTCTCTCTCTCTCTCTCTCTCTCTCTCTCTCTCTCTCTATCTATATATATATCTATATGCTATGAGAATTTACGACTTAAAAGTTCAAGTGGCACTTCTTCTAGTGAATGGAAATGAAACACTAATAATATTAAATAAATAAAATAAAAATATTAAATAAAATAGGGAATACTAATAGTAAACTAATATTCTCTATGTGCCTATAGGTACATAGGGAAAACTAGTGGTAGAAATATACGAATGAAAATTTGTCAGTACTATAATTCATTTCTTTTCATATTCACATTTTGTTTGTTCATTTTACATCCCAAAAGCTACATATTGGGCCATACTGAGACGGGACTGCTAGCTTTTTGTGACCTCCAAATGACGAAATGTAAAAATATACACACACAAAACAACCACGGGTTATATGGGTATTCTAACCCCTGTCCAGAAAGCAGTTGGCTAAGTCGCCAGGCTGATGCCTCTACCAACTATGCCACGGGACGCGTCAAAATTGCTATTAGATTACATTGACACATGAAAATTGGGTCACCGTTTTCTCGAAAGTGGTTTGAAGTCACTTGTACTCCTTTGCTTCCTAACCTTTTATGTCCTACTATCAGTTTGACACAGTAATATTTAGGGGTGGATTTAGGATTTTGCCCCAGGAAAACTTCAGTTATGCATTTACTTTCTTACATGCTATTATTTATTTTTTTATATCTTTCCTTTTCCATAAAGGGAGACCATACTTTCTGTATACAGAGACTATGGTAGAAATAATTTATGATTATTAGTGATATACTCGGTCGAGTTCATCAGAAATACTGTATCTGTCCGTCTCACTTTGCTGGTGTTAAGTAAGCTTCCTGTAATGGGTAGAGAACGTCTAGAACCCTCATTTACGTAAAAGACTCCTCAGAAGATTTTCCGCTTTGGGTTTATAGAACTACGACTTCCTGAATTGCGCAACCGGACGTGTAGTGGTGAGATTCAACCATTGGGATTGCTTACAATCAGAAACATGTAAGAAGTACGTAAATACACTATAATAAACTATAAACGGCTTGGACTTCATAAAGACTCCGAACTAAGGGTTACCGCCAAGAAAAACGATTGTTACTCTTATTCTGGACTGATTACTTGCTGGTTTATTTATAACTGCGTTATTTTATGTTGCTTGTTTTAAATGTGTGATTAGTAAGTGTTATCATTATTTACTGGCTATGTTACTTTAGTGGCCCACTTTCGAATTCAAATCAAGACTTTGAATCGTAGGACTTACCATGCAGTCCGCCTATTCCGTGAGAAATAGGGGCGTTGCAAGTTTTCCAAGGAATCCGACTCTTTTAATTATGAAATCAAATACATGATTTCGGTGGGTAGAGAAACCTCACGCAGTATGCGATATCATTGGAATCGAACCCGTGTTAGCGGAACGATAGATAAACGCGTTACCTTTATGCTTCCAGCGGCTAAGGATGTTTCCAAGCTTGCATTGCTCGTCACCCACGTAGACTTGCAGAACTTCACACCTTGAGCCGTAAAATCACAAACAAACAAACATCGTCTGTTTGAAGACGATGTTTGTTTGTTTGTGGTTTTACGGCTCAAGGTCTACAGTGGTCATGCTGTGCAGCGACCAACTGTTTTCCGAGGAATCCGAACCTCTGGACCTACAATTTTCCGAGGAATACGAACCTCTCGGACCTGCAGTTTTCAGAGGAATCCGAACCTCTTAGGGCCTAGGGAAACCAAACCCCGGACTAAAGTGTGCAGTGCGATCTTTACGAGATCTCTGAGTAAACGTTCACACAGACTATGTCACGAATTACATCATGAGACACAAATGGGTTTCCCCCACAAACACACTCCCCTAATTACATAAACCTTTACTTTTAGCTGTTCTACATCATATCGGAACAAATGGAAGTCGATATTTCAAGCCCACAATCATTCTGTTTAGTTTTGTGCTAAATTTGCCATTTATTAGAACATATAGAAGTAATATATGAAAACAATGTGACCTACGTGCTTTTTTTTTATCACCAAAGGGAAACAAAGTTCTTTGTGAAGAAATGACTTACAGAACTTGTTTAGTATACGGCCCTCCAAATTAATTATATGTTACAAATGCAATACACGGTTGCGGATTTATCAGTAGAATACAGTCCACAGAGGTAAAATTTTGACGGAGGTTTGAAAATGTAGCAGTGATTTTCTTTTTATATTATAAAGTTCCATTTGTTGTCAAGGATTAATATGTTTCTTTTATAATTTATATGAATATTTAACATTTTTCTATTTACCTACCTTTTATATCCATTTTAGATGTTACGTTCAATGGCGCACATACGCATTAGCAAATAGTGAGCTGCCATAATCACTGCCTCGAGAGAGGCTGAAAAGGCTCTAAATTCGAGAATATTTGCGAAAAATGGGATTTAAAATACCCGTTAAGAAGGTGCCAAAATCTCAGTTATACCTTTAGTTATGTTTGGTAAGATTAGGCGACAAAATATGCCAGCCTACGGATAGCCCAACGTGACAACCTATAGGTTACGAAACCATAAATCCGTCCCTGGCAATACAGCGTGATTAATGGTCGGATTTCATTGTCCTACAATGCTTGCCTTTAATCGGAAAAGGGAATAAATCTTCCCCTAATAAACGCGTTCTTTCACTCACCCTCACAGCCAGAAATCACAGAAATTCAAATAAAAGGAATATGGGGACCAAGTATTTTGAAAATTTCTAGAAATAACTGTTTAAGCAAAATAACAGGGGTAATGGTACTCATCAAGACGAACAACGTTTGTCATAGAACCTAAGGTCGCAAACCATCCACAGCGCCAGTTCTAAAACCGTCCACCATACACAAATATTGACAACCAGTGCATGAGAAGCGCAAAATGCGATGTCCTAATCATCTATGCACTTCAGCAGCTAACCTGAGTTTATCTGGCGCTTTTCATGAACTGGTTGTAAATATTTGTGCATGTTGTAAGGTTTTCGAACTTACCCTTTTCTGGCGCTGTGAGTGGTTCGCGATCCTGGGATCTATGGCAAATATTTTTCATCTTGACAGGTACTATCACCCCTCTTATTTGGAAACTATATATATATATATATTTGCCATAAATTTCTTTTGCGTGTTCTAATTAGAATAATTACCCAACTTTTCTGGAATATGTTTATTAGAATTCGTTCCGGAACTCTCTAAATAGGGTCAGTTTATTTATTCCCATCTTGTAATTTACATGATTAGTTTGTGTCCATAAATTTAGGAGAATTTTATATAAAAGTTGCATAAATATTTTATTTACTTTTAATATATAGCAATTTCTCACGTTGAGCTCTCTTATATGGCGTTCTCGGATGCAGCGCATTCTATTTTTGTAAGAGATTATTTCCCTTCTTAGGATAAATACATTTGCTAAATGGTCAACGCACAAAGCCACTTTTGGTTATTTGTTAGTGGGGAATTGATGAAAAATATTTTTGATACCCCCTTTTTAAGCTCAAACTAGAACTCTATGCATAGAAGAAAAAGCTCTAGTTTGAGCTGAAAATGCGTGTGTCAAAAATATTATCCAACAAATCTCCCATGTCAAAAAAACATCCGCCGGTTGCTTTGTATGTTGACCATTTGGCAATTATATTACTCTTAAAAGGCCTTGTGTTATGTTTACTAAGGGAATAAATAGCCTTGTACAAAAACCGTATTTTGTTATCAAAGGTTTCATTTTCAACACAGCATCGAGACATGGTTGATAAATAAACGGTAGTGATTGAAAATAAACTCGCGATTTTCAAAGAGTCAGTTTAACAGATCGTAAACTTAAAACTTAGATTTCTTTTTATGGAAACAGACAGAACTTTGTCTTTCCAGCGTGGAACTAAGGCATAATTGGGCATTGGCGGAAAAGAATCCAGAGTTAACGACTGGAATGGGGAAAGAGAGGTAATCCGTCACTGTTTTGCAAACAAAGTAGTTCAATAGGGTTGGGGAAAGGGAAAACCTTTCGTTGGGAATTTAATTAATTTCAACTTTCCAACTACATTAAGATCTTTGACGATGACTGAATTCCACGATGTTTTGGATTGTCGATTAGGCTAGTTCTGTGGTCAGAAATACCAATCCTTTTACAATAATTCGGGATTGTTGAGAGTTTGTTAAAGCACTACGCCTGCCCTCCCTTTAAATGGTTCTGACACCCTATTGCTTATTAAAAATAGCTTAATATTATGACTAAGTACCTTTCTAGCAGTGTCTAGCCTTAGTTTCCACAATGAGTATTGTCTTTAAATACTTTCTCTGTAGCACACGAAAGACAATTTCTGCGTAAGATACTTCGGACACCCTAGAGGTTTTAAACCACAGGGCAAGACTGGGTTAAGCTTTTTTCCGTCAGAACTGGCGCTACTCACCCAATAGTAATACTAAGTGGTTACGCTTTCCGTAAATACTTTGGACGATTATTAATGTGGATGTACGATGTATCATTAATTCGATGAGTTTTTATGTGCTTTTGATTTTTATAATTTTCGGCTCGAATTATTTCCAGCATTGCGGGGAAGAGAGTGCGATCTGCTCTACACAATAATAACCTTTATAAATGACTGTTAGTTAAAAGATGTAATGGATATGTTAGCACCTGTTATCATGCATTGAGCTAGGAGGTTTCCATTACATTTTAAGTAGCATGTGGGACAAGACGGAGGAGTGTAAGTGTTTTCAATTATCAGCAACTAAAATTTCAACTAAAAACCTGGTCGACAGAATTACTCAACCTGATTGTTCCAACTAAACGTCACTCAACACCTCCATAGGACTTACAATTGTAATTGAAAAATAATTTAGATCAGTTGCAAATTTATTTGTAATCGAAAGTAAATTATATAAAAAATTGGTTTTAAATTAATTGGAATCAATTTGAAATTATAGAATCGGTTTATTTTAGATTGATTGCAATCAATTAGAAACTAATTGCATTCAATTTGAAATTAATGGCAATCCATTAGAAATTAATTGCAATCAAGTTGGAATTACTTTTAATCAGTTATCTAAAGTTAGTTTAAAATAATACTGTTTCCCCAAGTATTCGGCCACCCCATCTTACACCACATGCGGGTTAAGACTGAGAAATTTACAATTTTTCACATTACGTTAAATATTTCCTTACAGGTTCGTAATAAAGTGAAACTTTTATGAAATGTGCTACATGTGAGGAAAATAAGCAAACTAAACTACTTTTTTGGCGATATCTAAGTAAAACTAATTCAAACTGTAATGTCCCTGCCCTACCCCAGATTTCCCTAATTGAATTTAGAGTATACCGAAAAATTATAGGTAAACATCTCCATCATCGAGATCTCACCTTCGAAGGTTGGAGCACATGAAAGAGCACTCATCAAAAGTAATGCAGCTTTTAACAATTAAAGACAAACTTCGAACTATTAAAAGCAAACCTTGAACAATTACAATCAAATATTGAACAATTAAAAGCAAACTTAAAATAAAATGAACTAGAAGCATAAAAAATGTGCGCTGTTTTCAACTACCTACTAAAAGGCAATCCGGCTTTAAAAATTGTCATCCATATTTTATGTCTAATTTTCTTTTATAAAAATTTTAAGAATTTAAAATCTTGGAGAAATTTTTGTCGACATAAATTTCTCTTAATTTTTATTGTTGAAAGATTTTTTTGTTAAAAGTAAAATATTAAATACCGATTTTTAATTTACATTTTGTTAGTTTTCGAAGCTTCTTTGAATAACTAAAGATTTAACGTTTTACGCATCTTATTGCATAAAATAATTCAACGGTTTTATCAAAAATGTTCCAAAATCAAAAATTATCAAAAATTGCATATGCTCCTCAAATTTTTACTCACAAGCAACTGTTTTTTCAAACATCGAAAATTTTTTATTATCTAAAGTAACCTTTAATAGCGATATGAGTACGCACCAAATTTTATAAATATATAATGAAAAATGTTATTAAAACCATATTTGTACAAAATCTTTTCCCAAGTGAATAATTTAAATTCCCATTTGCACTGAAAGTTCTTACAAGCGATTGAATAACGATTGAAGCAAATAGGCTACAAATATTCAAGTCCAGGTTGCGAATTTTTATTTAAAATTAAAAAAACATTGAAAATTCATTTTTCTGACCCCGTCTACAAAAAGTTTGAAATAGATAAAAGTCCGGATAAAAACACTGAATATATAATAAGTAACGAAAGCATGTAACGAGATTGCTCGAGGTGTTATTGAATCTTGCAATCTATAACAAAGAATATCGCTTTGGCTTTCAGCTACGGAGTCATTATAAACCGGAAGGTAGCAAATAAAATATGGTACGATACTAAGATTGTGTGCCTTGCTTTAAATATACAAAAGGTGGATTTTTTCGAAAAAATTTCTATTATTTCTTTCTATAAAATTTCTTATTATTTCTTATTTAATTTTATTTCTTATATCTTTTATTTTGATCTCTTATCTTTTATTTTGATCTCTTATTTCTTATTAATTCTTATTATTTCTTTCTATAACATAAAGTACTATAGAAGCAGATGTAAAACATTTTATGCTTTATTTTCTAATGGAAATTTTCACATCTGCTTTGCACCTTAAAAAACCCTATGATGAATTTTTTCTCGCACAATACCAAAAATCTAACCAAACTCCTAATTTAAACTTCAACAGGTAAGAGCGAATGAGTTAATGACAACTCGATTATAAGAGTAAAAACATTCGTGAAATAAGTTAAGGAATAAATATTTGATTCCCAATTAGAATATAAACAAATAAACATTTTATTCAAGCAAGTGTCTCAACATTATAAAATGAATGATTCTCCGCTACTATGAGAAGAAATAATAACTGAACATTGTACTAATTACAGTTGATTAAAATATTCCGGGAGAAGGTGTGAAAATTAACACAAGAAAATATGTAATAACTATATAAATATAAAGTAATTATATTGCAGGTACAATTAGATATTGAAAAAAAATATTGTGATACTTGGACGACCTGCCTGGGCAGCAGTGGGAAGAGTTGGGGTCTGACAAAGCCTATACACAAGAAGTCCAAGGCCAGAATTGGGCTGCGTAATTATGTGAAGTGCTGGTGTAGGATTCGATAGATATAAATAAGTTAGTAAGTTAAATATCCGAGTAAGATGGGGAAGAGTACAAAAAAAATTATGAGTTAATTAATTGGGTACGAAGTTTTTTCTTGAATTGTATTATTATGTTATAAGATCTGAGCCCAAGAGGAAGAGAATTCCATAACCTTGGACCCATTGCTCCAACACGAAATAAACCAAGATTGGTCCTCGCATAGGAAGGTCTCAATTGATTGAGAGTGCAAACTCCATAGGTATGTCTGGAATGTTCAATGGCAGGAATGTTAATCACGACGTCGGATCTAATATGGTGATACATAAATATTGCAGTCTCATAATCTAAAAGATCGGCCAAGGGAAGTATATTGTAATGTATGGTAGAGTCGGCGGAAGAGAGGGAGCGAGCCGAGTCAATTATTCTTAAACAAGTTTTGCAATGCAGTAAGTTGTCGAAGATTGGTCTTAGCTGCGGAGCCCAAAATGAGAAAACAATAATTTATATAGAAAAAAAAAAGAGTAATATAAATTAACAAGGATATGGGGATGTAATAAAAAAAATGATATTTCGGATGACACCAAGATTTCTGCAAAACTTTGCTGAAACTGCACAATTGGGACTATACAAATTTTAGGTTCCGTTATGATAATCGAGTTTAATTTATTAATATAATATGGGTATATAATCAAATAATCACTCAATTTTACTATTATGGTTGTCTTTTGCTTATTTGGTTGTTACGATAAGAGTCTTGTAAATCAAACACTCCCCATTTTGCTTTTATTTTGGAAATAGCGTTGATAATTTTTATTGATATATTTGAACTTTTAATTTTATTTGTTATTTAGTTTGAGTTTTACGGCACAAGGGCACTCAGGGTCATGCTGCGCCGGGACCTACTGTTTTCCGAGGAATCCGAACCTCTTATGGCCTAGGGAACCAACCCCTTGGCTACAGCAGGCAGTTAATCGGTAAATGTCCTTTTCTGGCGCAGTTACGAGTCGAACCTGTGATAACCGATATACGATAGGCGATGGCGTTACTACTGCACCACCACATGGCCTATTTGTTATTTAGGCAAATATGTAGACGATTGATTGATTGTTTGGCTTTTTTATGGCGCAAGAGCATCTGGGCTATACTGCGCCAAACATGGTAAAATCAAAGACTGTAGTAAAAACCAGTACTTTTTAAAAATTTAAAAACGTGCGTATGGTCAGCATGGTCATTTAAAATGTCAGACAGTGATGAAGAGTTAAAAGTAAGAGTGCGGGCAAGTCTATAATAGGGGCATTGAGTTAAAATGTGTAAAACACTCATGGGTTCATTGCACACTTGGCAAATTGGTGCTGGTTTTCCTTCCAACAGATGTCTATGGGTGAGATGGGAATGCCCAATGCGAAGTCTAGCAAGGAGAACCTCCTCTTTCCGATTTTTACGGTATGAGGAGGGCCAGTTACCAATATGTAGACGAGTGAAGCGATATAATTACAAAATTAAACTAGGAATCTTACATTAGAAAAGTCCCAAGGATCTGGCCAGTTTATCAGTGGGACGATTTTCACCGTTTGTCCTCTCCCCCCCAGTGCAACTATACAAACTTTAATTTTTAAGTTTAAAAGTCCCTTATAAAAGGGAGTGATGATCGTTTAAAAAGATGGTCGCACTGGAGATGAGTTGTTTAAGAGAACGGTCTGCATAGAAAACAGATCCTATGCAAGCACGCACACACACACACACAGAAAAAAAATACATGCCGATACATATATAGCATCGACCTGGCCGTGCGTTACGTAGAAATCGTGTCCTATCAACACAGTAAAACTTTCCTAATTCACCTACATGAATATATAATTTACATGTTAATTTAATAAAGCGCATGGTAATTAAATTTTGTAGAACACAACTTTCAAAATTATGAGAATCTAAATAAAATAGCAAAATAAGAAACGAATTTGCAGATGATGGGAAGTTTGAAATCGGTTTTCTCACAGATTCCATAGAATTTGCGGAAATTTATGCCGAGAACGAATTTAGGAATTCTGCAAATCATAAATGAAACATTGATACATTTTTCGTTTCCAGAGGTTTCATTAGAAATACATATGTCGTCTGCCTGGCTTCGTCTAAACCAACGTGACGAGTTTCAATGTAATATGTCCCCTGTATTCATCCATTTGCGTTTGCTTTCCTTCAAATCTTTCCAATTTCATACATTTCTTTTTGTCTTTTCATTACAAAAAATGTGAAACAAGCAGGATTTTTTCGAGATCAGCAATCCATGCTACAACTATAGTAGTGGTCGAACCGAATTTCTGAATCTTATAAATACTCGTGCCGTGGAAATTTATCAAAGTCTGGTGATCTACTTGTTTCTTCCTGGTTATGAAACCGGAACAAATATTTCGATTTCAATTATCTCTTTCCGATTTCCGTTTTTAAATTCTTTATCATTTCTTGGATATATCGTTACAGGGCCTTCCTGCCTTCGTTATGACTGACTTGAAACGCGACTGCTTCGACCTTGTTAAGAAGATTAAATCATATTACACACGTTTCCTCGTTTGATTTATAGTAATTTATTTCAATAACATCGCTGTAGTTAACGACGGCACTTTGCTGCCCCAGCAAATGCTTCACACAATTAAAAACATTCCGATTGACTCCATTTTCTGCTACACAGCGTTTTTTCTCGGTCCATTTAAAGCAGTAAATGGGCGAGAACATACTGTATTACAAAGCTAAAAGGTGCACTCAGTTCGCCGTCAACATATTACATGGCGGAAAAGTTTTAATATTTTTTAAAATGTTTAAACTCACCTTATAATTTCATTTAGAAATGATGAGAATATGAAGTCTCAACCAATGAAGTCCCATCTAAAGTAGAAATAAAATAATTCCATATACCTTTATCGTCGAGTTTGTTTTGAGAAATAAATATCTATATATTCTAGGCTATATACCCTTTTTTGTGTTCATTTCTAAACATAAAATAATTTCCATCAATTTTTTCCAATAAAAATTATGGTAAAAGGAAATGCGGTTTTAGTTATAAGGTTTGAGTTCTTTTAATCAACATCTTTAATTGTCATAACCTTGTTTAAAAAAAAGTCATTTAGAGATACCGAAGGTTTTACATTAGCATCGGTATTTCGCGTTGCAAAAGTAGTGCGTACATTTTTTCATCAAACAGATATACAGGGTGTTCAAAAAACACCGCAGAAGCTGCATATTTCCGTAATCCTTACGCCATTCCGAGCAAATTTGCAAATGGTTACCATAGTCAAAAATCCATATTTAATAAGATATTTCAGATAATGTGTTGCCTAATGAAAAAAAGAAGGGATGTTCCAAACTTGAAGCGAAAGGCCGAACTTTTCCTTTATTAGTTGTCTGAAGTTGACGTCAATTTGTGAATTCGAGAATTTGATTTGGATAAAAGCAAACTTATTTTTGGTACGTGTGACGCCATAAAACTGCCAATGTTTTTCAGAAAAATTTATTCACGATTTTAATAATTATTTGAAAGTTGAGTATGAATATTACATTTCTATGGATTTCGCTCGTTGTACAGAAGAAGCCTCATATTTTTTAATTTTTTACTTTGACGTCGTTTAAGGTTCATTGAGAACTTGATTCAAACATTTTAATAAAGGTTATAAATTATCAAATGAAAAAATTAAATGAAATTAAATGAGAAACGAGATATTTTTAAAATAAAAATTATCAGTTTGGTTTACTGATTGATTTATGACTATTGACAAAAACGGATTGTTAATGACGTTAATCTAGTTTAGGAGATAAAAATCCTAGGTATATGGGAATATAAATTGTTTTATTTAAGATTTAAAAGTAACATAAGGAGGAGGAATATCTGAAGAATCTTTTTTGTTTTTGCTTGAAAAAACGAAAGATTATTTTTAAGCATAAGTAAGATACTGGTGTGGGTTAATGGTAAGTTTTTGCAAATAGGTAGCTTATATTCGGTTTGATTTCGTTTACAACGAAATGACAATTCTTAAATCTATTCTCAGTCTGTATGTCTTCAAACAAGGTTTGCTAGTCATGTTCGAACCGTAAATTCGCAGATTGCCAACCATGAGGTAGTAAATAAGTGTAAACACGTTTGCTTCTCTTAAAGATTATGATCTTGCATTGTTTTCCAAAACTTTGTGTAAAAAAATTTAGGAAAAAGTAATGAAAAATGCCTTCACTAAGATCGACCCAATTTAAGTACACGGGTATTAAGTTTGCTGAATATCGTTTTGTATTGAGCATAAAGTAGTATTTAAAAATTCCATTTATGAAATCTACAAATGTTTGAGCATTTGGTTTTCAGCCTACAGATATAATTTTTTTTCACCGTTGGATATAATGGTCAATCCCAAAATTATACTCACACTCAAAAGGAATAGGAAAAAATAATTCTGCATTCCTGAATGGTGCATTTATAAATGCTGCTATATGCACTTATAAGAAAATTTTAAAGTAAACAAGAAATAAATAGAATATACTATGTATATTGTACACATAGTTAAAACTTCAACAAGATAAAGCTAAGCTTAACTCAAGCTCACAATTATTCGCAAGTGTTAAATAGGCTGCATTGCCCAAAATAAGTATATTTTTTAGTTGCTTTTCTCTATTTTCCAATTAATTATATCATGAACAACAGATCTTAAAACCTACCATCCGTCCAGTGGGTGAAATATGTAAGATGTAGCACACTGAACCTGGCACTAATAAATTATACAAACCACCGCAAGGAGAGTAAAACGTTTAGTAACACTTCTAAATTGTTTTTAATATTTTATTTCATATTTTACTGTTTCGGTTACGAAAATGTGCGAACATAGCCTTTTCGTTTTTGCAAAAGCGCCAAGTAGGAATTCCCGAAAAGATTTCGTGACCCAATCAAACAAATTTTAGCTCTCTTCTTTCCAGTAAATCCACATTAACGCTTCAATTACTTTTCTAGAGCAGCTCGCGTATGACGATTGGTCAATATATTTTTTGAAATATCTTATTAAATATTGATTTCCGACTGTGGTAACTATGATTTGTAAATTTGCTCAGTATGGCGTAAGGATTACGAAAATATACAATTAGTGTGATGTTTTTCGAAGACCCTGTATACTGATTTAAATTTCTGATTTAACAAAAATAAATGTAATTTAAATGAACCTGTTCTACCATCTACCATTACTTGCAGTAAAGAATTTTTGAAAAACATTTGAGGGTATACTTCAAATACCTCTCAAAGGTATAACGATGTGTTCGGTCTCAGCAATGGTGGCAAGCGGGTGTCTTTTTTCGGCGGTCCGGACTGGCGGATCTTAGTTCCGGCTCGCGTTGGCTGAGTGTCTGGGACATTGATCGGGCCGCTGGACTGCGATTGTTTGATGGCTGTTTGTGCTATTCTGGGACCGGACTCCGCCCTCCCTCGTAGATTGGTCTTCGTTTCCGTGAGTGGGCTTCCGTCCTTTGTTCTGCTCCGGGCTGCTAGGTCACAGTCTTTGTCCGCGGAAACTGAGTGTGCCCTGGGGGAAAACGTCACGGTCCGTGGATGGGAGACCGACTAGGCGACCTGTTGCGGGATGGATGGCGGTTCGTCCGTTTTGGTTACAGGACCGGTCCGTACCCCTTCTCTGCCGCTTTCCGGTTCTAAACCCACTCAACGGTGTCCGGTGGTCTCCTGTAGGAGTACTGGCTGGCCCGGGGTGTTCTTCCGTGCCATCCATCTATTTCAACCACTCCTCGAGGTGGATTGATCGTGGATGGTTTTCGGAAGACGTTAAATGACGACACCAGTGCGAGCTGTACGTCTCCGTACGCCTGTACGGATCGATAATCTCCCCCTCACTACCCCCTCTTAGCCCGTTGGCTATGGAAGGGTCGCCGCTTTTCGGCCGCCACCCTTCTCAATAAAATCATGCACAAGGAGGTATAACGACAGCGTAAGATATACAACGGCGGGGAGGGGGGCTTAATGTGTTTTCCTTTGGACAACCATGATATTTAGAATAGAACTCCAGACAAATGGACGGACAAAATTATGCTATCGATGGAAAAGATCGAGTGCTAAGACTTTGAAATATTCTGTTGAATTTTTAAAAGAGGATGCGCTTGGAAGAGAGCCTCATTCCAACCTCTCTAGTGCTTTCTTCAGTTTACACGCTATTTCAAGCACTTCAATGTAAAGATGACTGACCTCTTGAATGGAACTTTGTCCGCCTTCTCTATTGACTTTACATGCACTTTACTATTATTCTCTACAATCGTAGTAATTACTTACTGTCAAATATCTTTTACGATTTTTTAATCATTATTATAGTTTACAAATGAAATTCTTGATGTAAAGAAGTGGCTTTTATAAGACCCAGGATCGTGGGCGCCCAAATGGTACCTCTGGGGCTTAAAAAATTGCCTTCTTCTATGAGCGACCATATGAATAATTCTAGGGGGTTCTCACGGTTGTCAAAACAGTATAGTAGACATACAGATAATTCTGAAAATAGGCCTGCTGACTATTGAGGTAGTAATAGAGATAAACCACTTATTTTAAAATGTACTTAAAACTTTTGCAAAGAAATGCATACTGCAAATTAAGGACAAATCAAATTTTGAACGGCTAAGAGGCTCAAGCCTACCCCTCATATAGAACTCCTTTTTAATGTTAAATTTATGAAGGAGAAAAGCGGTATTTCACTGAATTTTCACGTTATGAAAATGCATTTAATTTCGATTAAGATTTATAAACATTAACTATCCAATAATCATATTTATTATTTGTAAAAGACGTTTCGCGAAAAGAAATTATCTAACGAAGTGCATATATTTTCCAACAAATTACATATTTTGTTTTATGTTTTTGTAATGCTTTTAATTAGCACCGAAAACGTTCAGAGTTTAATGCATCTGAACAAAATATTAGTGTTAAATTAGCTCCCACGCAATTAAAATGTGATGTATGTTGCTCAGTATACTTTGATTAAAGGCTAAAGAAACTACAAATTATCGTTTCAACCTCATAATTTAACCGCATAATCTTGATCACAATACCTTTGAATAAAGTTATCGTAAATGGACAACTACAAAAAAATTGAAAAGGTTAGATTTATTAGTGTCTGTCAGCAATTTTTTAAGAAGAAGTCAAGCGGCAACTTTCGAATACCACATACAGAGTGATATCTAGAGGATTTCGGTCCCGAGAGTCTGCCGAAGACTAATGAAATGTGAACAGAAACAACTGTTCCGAAGTCGTTACTTGGCACGGAATCAAAAAGAAGATAAATGCCATCTCGGAGCGAATGGTACTTCTATCAAGTGCCCATCTATGGTTTACACGAAAGCATGTTGGCAACAAAATGGCGTTATTTTAAAACCTTTGATTTAAACCATATGAAGCCATTCCATATTTGTTGACAGATGTGGTTTCCCCTTTAAGACAAATTTATATTTATAAATAGACGAATGGTATGGCAATGGAGATACACGATTTGCAACGTTATGCTAAGAAAGAAGGTATACCCCAGTTTCTTAATCTAATGGAATGTTTTAGTGAATTACAAACATAATTTTCTTTAGACTACTATGTTTAGTTGGGAATGTTAATTTTATTCACAATTGCGTATATATTTTTGCCCATCAAAACCCTTTCTGTTAAATTCATAATTCATTAAATTTAAAACAAACTGAACAAAAAACAAGGTGCATCATCAAAAAGCGATTGAAAACTTTGGAAGTTCTCCAAGCGTTACATATGTGAAAGCGAATAACTGTTGGAAAGAAATATCAAAAGCAGAGAAAATACAAAAAATCGTAACTCCATGGAAAGCAGAGCAATGGCGAAATTTCAGGTCCATTAATCGTATTCTTCGGGAAGAAGTGAAATAAATATTTTATGAACTACCGAAGATCGCAAAATTTACTCTCTAATATTTAATACTTATAAGTCGGAAGAGTGGAAATGGTACTAATATAAAAGATTCCAGGGAAAACACCTCGCTCTACAGACAATTGAAAATTACGTAACAAATTGCATATGCCTGTCCGTCTCGAGAGCCTTATTGCTTCCTTTTATATCTCGAAACGAAAGAAAGATTACTTCATTTCATATCATCATAATGTTTAAGTTTTTCCCAAATAAGGATATCAGCCTTTATAAACAAACAAAATAACTATAAGTTTTATAATAAAAAATACCTTTTCAATAAATTATTAAGTATCATATATCAGATGAAATGTCACTATTAAATAATAACTAATATATGGTATGAATATTTATTCTGTAAGACGTAAGTAGTAAAAAAAGGGGTAAATGACATTAATGTAACGTTTATTTGCAAATTTTAGTTGGTTAATTTTCCTGCTTCCTAATTAACCGTTATCCGTAAGCGTGTTTTCTTGTTATTCGCAAAGCTCACCGATCGGAAGAACGCCCTTAGGAAATCAGGAAATCACTAAAGCAACCTTTTTTTGGGCACAGAGTGAACTTGAAATTCTGATTAGAATTGTATGGATTACTATTTTTCTTATTCTCAATTATCCTAACGCATTAAAATTAACTTACGTGAGTCACGCTATGTAAATATAATTAAACGTATATTAATAAATAACTTTCTCTAAACCAACAGGCTTTCAACAGGAAAGACAAATCAGAATAGACATATGTTAATACTTCTGATTTCTAAATTATATATTTCAACTTGAATTTGACGACTCTGCAATTCCCCGAAAATATTCAAAACTGAGGGTTATAACCGATTCGGAGCAATTATGTAACTTAGAAAATATCGAGTACAAGACGTAATACATTCACATCTCTAATTGCTATATAGATCTACCCTAATGTGTGATATCCCTCGTTACTCTCTATTTATAATAATAATGATAGTATTTACTTAATCTGTAGGATCTGCCGCAAGGTCACATTGTGAAGAATTTTTGGATAAACCATTAGTTGTTGGGAATTGGAGAAAGTAAAGAAAAGTAAGGATTCAGAAAGATATAATACATTACTTACATAATATTTACATAATGTGGGTTGACCATTATTTGGCAATTGTGTGAAGGGTAATAATATCTTACCACATTATATATGGAGAAAAGTATCTTCGTTCCTCTCTCGATGGCCTAGAGGTTAAGGCGCTCCGTCTCAACGGATAGATCCTAGCTCGAATCTAGGTCAGAGACGATGGATCTTTTTCTCACGTACAAAAACAACAACAAAAAAACACTAGTTGAACTCTAACATGGCTGTCAAAATTATTAAGTATATTATTTACAGTTACGCAATATACATTTATGGTAATTGGCATTTGTATAGTTTACGTCCCAAAACGACCCTATGG
>QLNU02015360.1:124757985-124798264 GCA_006491805.2 Dysdera silvatica
TGGGAAACTTAATAAAACAAATGAAAATAAAATAAATAAAATTATATAAAAAGTAATAAAGAAAATAACATTAAAAACAGGTGAATCAATTTCAGCGTACAAAAAAAATAAAAAATATTATGTGCACAGGAAATATATGACATAAAACTACTTAAAATAATATATGAAAGAGTAAAAAACCAAAAATATGAAAATATAATAGAACTCAACAAAAAAATTAACTATAGTTATCGAAATATCAATAAATACATACCAAAAAGAAGTAAAACTAACAAAAGTCAGGAGAATATTAACTACATAGGAATAAAAAAAGTGGAATGAAATTCCAGAAGATATAAAAAACAGCAAAACGATGCATAAATTTACTAAGAAATTAAAAGAATACTATTTACTACAAAATCAATAGCGGTAGGGATTCATATGGAGAAATCTAAATAAAATTCGTGCATAATTGTACTTATGCAAAAAATATCAATTTATAAAATGATAAATGCGAATAAAATCTACTGTCTATTTTCTATACCGTTGCATTTTAACCTTTCTCACTATTTGTGAGATTAGATTGAATTATCTGTAAGATTTCTAAATTATCAAGTTCATCAAAGAATCAACTTTATTGTATTCGATGATAAATCCTGCTACAAGAAAACCATGATATGGCTCATAGGTCAAGTGTCATCCTCATTGAATCATAGAAAACTACCATCAAAAAGAGAAACCATGTCTCTATTTTTTAGTTTCAAGCAAATTTTAAAACAAAACATTAGAAATGGTTGTCATTCAACAGCTATAAATATCATGGAGTTGTGGGCTAAAGCTCAAATACCAATGACATTAAAATAACATACGGTTGCTTAAGTATAAAAATTGTTTCGTGAATGGGCAAACTTGAAGAAAAATAAAGGAAATAAGCAAAAAAGTTCTGTTGCAATAACTGAAAAAGAAGAAAAATGACAATTGTCACTAGACGATTGGTTTGACATTGTTTATGCCTGATTATAAGCAGGCTAATGCAAAAATTTCACTTGTTGCCTTGAGTAAGTTCCTTCGGTATGTGTGGTACTTATCAGGAGTGTTTAGACTTAGCTTTCTTTATTGATGATGTTCCTGAAGAGGCAAAGTGTAAAATGGTTTATGCTTTAGAGAATAGTGAAAGCGAAAACCCATTGATAATGAGGCGAAACATAATGGATCCAGGTGTTATTCAGAGAAAAAAATTTAGACGAGTTTTTTTACTAAAAATACATTACGACTTTAGTCCATAACTTGTCTTTCTTTAAATTTTCTTAGAAAAGATGTTAAGGAATGACCTTTAGCTGCCGAATATCAATCTGTGAAGGCATGCGTACCTCACATGCAAGTAACTAATGATATTTCAGAATGAGGAGTAGCTTTTGATGAAGAAGTATAACAAGCTCCATACAAATGACAAAGAAAGAAACAATTCTTGTTTCTCACTGTTCAACGCTACGGGCGGAAATACCCAGGTAAAAAAAGAAAACACTAGTTAAGTAGTAAAATTCACGACAACGGAATATTGTTTCATTATTTACATTTCGTAATAAAATATATATACACAGTGTATATATGCTTGTAATAAGTCGATTAATGATCATATATAATAAAAAGGCTGATAATAGAGTTTTTTTTCTTTTACTCACATTTTTATAAATTAAAGTGAAAAATTTAATTTTTTCTGCGATTGTAGTAATTTTATTTGCTGGTAAAAACCCCTAAATTTTATTTAAATTAAACAAAAATTTGACATACGTGTCTTTTCACCAAAAGGAATCATTTGAAAGGGTACTCCGTTAAAAATATAAAAATTATTTTTTTCAGTGGCATATGAGACGCACGCACGCACGCACATTCATCCATCCATCCATCCATCCATATATATATATGGCCTGCAAAAGGGTTGCTGGTATCTAACTGGAAGGAGACCCACACGCTGAACGTATGTGACGATGTGTGGAACCGGCCAGGCCAGTAACCTAGTGTCCTACCCCGCCTTCAAGTGGTGCAGGCTGAGCTTTCTATTTATGTGGCAAATTAATATTTGCTACACGGATAGAAAGGCGGAAGGGGAGGGCTAATTCACCAACCCGTCTAGCCAGCGTGGTGAAATTATGGCTAATTCCTCCATTATGTTGACACACCAGAAACCATGGCCCCTAGTCTCCAGGTGCTGGAGTGCTCCTGATCAAGGCAGCGGTCAGTGTGGCATGAAAGCAGGGGGTGCTAAGAATCACTGGAATGGCCCAGGCTGCCGTTTGTTATTGACCTTGGCTACGTTTAATGGACGATCCCTTGCTTCTGAAGCAAAACTTCAGGAATTGGAAGAAGAACTTGACAAGATCAAATGGGACATTGTAGGACTCAGTGAAGTTAGAAGAAAAGGTGAAGAGTTGGTGGAACTTAAAAGTGGACATTTGTTTTATTATAGAGGAACGGAAACTGGAAGAACAAGTGGTGTTGGCTTCTTAATCAACAAAAGAATTAAAGACTACCTTCTTGAAGTCGAAAGCACGTCAGATCGAGCAGCGAGGCTCGTTGTTCAACTAACCCAGCGATACCAACTTCAGATAGTACAGGTATATGCACCAACATCAAGCCATACCGACGAAGAGGTTGAAGAATTTTATGAAGAAATCAAAGAGTTACACACCAAAGGGAAACAACATATCAAGCTCATCATGGGGGATTTCAATGCAAGAATTGGACAACAGGAACAAGGAGAGACATCGGTTGGTAAATACGGATATGGGGAAAGGAATGAACGTGGCGATCAACTCGTAAACAATAAATATTTTGCATAAAAAAGGGAATAAAAAGATTTGAAAAACTACCTTCCAATTAGCTTGTTACCTGCTATTTATAAAATCTTCACAAAAGTGCTAACACATCGCCTGCAGAAAAAATTAGATGCAGCTCAACCAAGAGAACAAGCTGGATTTCGAAGTGGATTCAGTACAGTGGACCATATTCAAGTATTAAGAGAATTAATTGAAAGAACACATGAATATGAACTTCCATTGTGTGTGGCATTTATTGACTATGAGAAGGCCTTTGACTCTATTAAAACATCAGCAGTCATCAACTCTTTAAGATCAGCAGACATCGAGGATGTGTACATTGACATGGTGAAACGTGTGTATAAAAATGCAAGTGCAAAATTTCGGTTACATAAAGATACCAAAACTATCAAAATTGGTAAAGGTGTGAGGCAGGGAGATACCATTTCTCCAAAACTTTTTACTTCAGCTTTACAGATGATTTTTCAGCAGATAAATTGGAATAACAAGGGAATAAAAATAAATGGTGAATATTTAAATCATTTGCGGTTTGCTGATGACATTGTTATTTTTTCAACGAACCCATTAGAACTCCAAGACATGGTACAGGAGCTCTCAACTAGAAGTAAAGAAGTTGGACTCAAGATGAACCTACAAAAAACTAAGATCATGTTCAATAATTTCGTAGAGGAAACAAAAATACAAGTTGACAACATTGAGCTAGAAATTGCTGATTCATATATTTACCTTGGCCAGCTGATTTCAATGGATGGCAACATTATGAAAGAACTCAACAGACGTATTAAACTTGGCTGGAGTGCATTTGGAAGAAACAGTTTTATCCTGAAGGGGAAATTGCCTTTGTGTCTAAAAAGAAAGGTCTTCAACCAGTGTGTATTGCCAGTCCTCTCTTATGGATCAGAGACATGGAGTCTAACAGTTGGAGCAATACGAAAGTTACAGACAACGCAAAGGAGCATGGAGAGGTGCATGCTTGGAATAACTAGGAGAGATCGAAAAAGAAACACTTGGGTGAGAGAGCAAACTAGAGTAGAGGACATCATTGTTAAAGTAAAAGGGCTGAAATGGCGATGGGCTGGGCATATTGCAAGAAGAACTGATCAACGATGGACAACAGAAATTCTGAACTGGATTCCAAGAGACCACCGAAGACCTAGAAAACGTCCTCAAACTAGATGGGTGGATGAAATAAGAAAACAGGTTGGGGTGACGTGGAAGCGAATTGCTCAGGATAGACTTGTGTGGAAAGCATTTGGAGAGACCTTCATCCAGCAGTGGATAGATAATGGTTGAATATGATGATGATATATATATATATATATATATATAGGGCGATTTTTGAACAACTCCATTGTGGAGAAATAAGGTCTTCGCACATCTTTAATTAGCGGGTCACTTAGGTATTAGTAATAACTACCTTTCAGAATCTTTTGGAAGTTTAAATCGTTCTATTAGTAGAAACTTATTTCTTGAATTTCTTGACACGTACCTTACATATATATATATATATATTTGTATTTATACACCGGACAAGATTTTATTTTGATATTATATTTTCGTGAATATTTTGACTCAACTTGATCGGTGAAAAATAACGTATGGCGTTTCAGATAACGCTAGAATAAGGACAACTGGGATAAAAAAAAAATGACTTTATTTTCTAACATGCTGACGTTTCCATGCGAAATTCTCAGGTTTTGTTGCAAACTGCATTTCAAAGCAAAACTGAAAAATCGAACGTCAGCAAAATGAAAACTCAGTGTCACGTTAAAAAAAATTAAATTCTATTCTTTTCAGCCTGCTTCTTTGCCATTGTTTCCTGTTACGAAAGTTTTAGGAACGCAAAGACCTTGTATGTTAGGAATCTTTACTATAGGTGATGCTCAATCATACCACTTACGGAAGTTTCGCGCAGCATTATTATCGCTACCTCAACACCATCAAACATGTACGTTACGTTTAAAATAAAAATCTAACATCCTTTTCGTGAGATTAGATTCAAATTGGAAAACCATTGCATTTAGTTAAAATATTTGTTTATCAATAGTAAGCCTGCGCTTTTTTATATAAGGGTAGTTGGGGAGGAGAACTGAGTCAAAGAATTTCGCCACATAAACAGTATATGAATCAAAATTAAACAGTTTTACAACAATTTCTGATTATCTGCAGTAACTCAGAGAGTTCAGCAACCTGAAAATCGCTTATTTGGTTCCAGTCTACAGAATCTTTTTTTTTTAACTTACATATGCCCAATTAAAATATTACAACACAGTGTATGGACTTAGTTTGAAATGACAGATTAGGTTTTTTAGGAAAATTAGAGGAATGCTTTATATATAATGAATTATTACAGAACTGAAATAACAGGAACAAAAATAGAAGTATAAAATTAGAAGATAGAGGGAGACATACTTGTAAATGAGGAAATAATCCACATAGTCTACAAAAATAAATTTTTGAGGGAATAGCCGTAGAAAAAATTTAGGCTAGAATGATCACATAAGTGAAATATCTAAAATAACAAATAAGGAATCCGAATAATCAAGAGAGAATCTGCATTTGCTGAAGACCATATAAACTATTCATGGCTAGCTAGCTAATGGACGCTAATATCAGATCATCATTATTTAATATTAGACAAAGATATTTTTACGTTTTCATCTCATCTACTGCAACTGTGAACAAACAGTTAGTCGGTAAGTGTTATTTTTTTTCACAACTAGGGGTCGAACCCAGGATAATTGCAAGCTGTACTAATGCGTTGTCATTACATCACCGTAGAGCCCGGTTCCTTTTATTTTATTTTTTTGTCACTGTTAGGAGTTGAATCAGGGATAACTGTACGCTAAACGAACGCGTTACCATTGCAACGCCACAGGGCTAAAAAGGAATATTAAATGTAGATATAAATATAGACATTAAATAAATAGATATAGATTTAGTCATTCAATGCAGACCCATCATGTTGGAGATGTTGTATTCTTTCCGCGTATTAAATTGTATTTTGACGATAGTTCAGCAAGTCGATAACCATTCATGTTTCATAGACGATAAGTATTGACATTTGCTATAACTATAAAATACCTCAGATATAAAGATTCGGTCGTGTCGGAATATACGTCAATGTACCATTGACATCATTGGATGTTTATTAGTCCAGATATAGGCTATAGGTATAATTCAAAGTTAAAGGGAGATTAAGAATATTTTTTGGGGCAAGGAGTTTTTATAAATGAATAACTTTATTTAAAAAACCAAGTAATTTATTTTTTTCGTTTATCACGAAAGTGAGATCGCATTTCTTGCCTTACACTGTTAAGTTTGTGTATATACAATCCACTTGAAATAAACAATTTTTTGAGTTAACTAACATGAACAAAGAGGAAAGATGATTTGCCATGGTCAAATAGCGGCCTTCCCCCTAGTTATTTCGTATTAAAATTACTGAGATTCTCATAAAATTTGATGCTGATGATTTTCTTTACATATATGTTTTCATATATTGCAATAATAAAATTTCTTGTTGCGTTAGTCGGGATTTTTTTCCGAACTAAATATGTTAAAATAAAAGCACTGACCTGCACTAATAACTATTTACGAAATTTAATATTTGTTCCTATTTTATGGCGCAAGGAATATAAAGGTCATGATGCACCGGAACCACATTCAGTACTATTTGTGGTACCACATGTACCGTCGAACTTTCGACAGTTCCTTCAAAGTCGTTAAAATGGGGTTCGACTGTATTTATCAACATAGTGCATATCTGCAAATACGAAGAAATGCCAAAAGAGAAAATGCTAAAAATAAATTCTTGTGTATTTTTATTCCCATGCTGAGCGTGCCTCCACTCGCGATGCTGATACCGTAATTGTAACCCTCCATAATTAGTTCCCAGAAGTTAATTATTACACACGTTGAATGTATGTAAACATTAATTATGAAAGTATGTTTTTCTCTTTTCATGCCCTTGTTTACATTTCCGCAAACATGCTCCTTGCGATTCAGTTTTTTGAACTCAATCCATTAAACGATGGAGAACTTCCAGTAAGAAAATTCCACAAAATATCAAAATTCGCGTAAGCAGTTTTTGAGTTTCTACCTAATGAATGTGCGAGTAAGGGAGATGGAAAAGGAGTAATAGAGCTAAGGAACGGTACTATGTTTGAGGAAGAACAAAGAAGATATAAAATATTGCCCAAAATATTATGAAAGAAATGCTTTTTAAACACTCATTTATGGTGTACTTTTCTTAAAGGTAAAGGAATGTAAATCATCATTACGGAAAGAAATATAGGAGCTTTGCGGAGTATATTTCATTTGTTTCTTATATACTATAAAGATAAAGCGTGTGCAACTTTTTGGACACACAGTTAAAAATACGATGTAAATTATTGAGGAGGATATAGCAACAGAGCCGGGAATATCTGTTTGTCGCTGATTTCTCTCCCGTTATGTTCTTAATCTGGCGTTCGTAAAATTATGAAGGTCTTTCATTTCCAAGTCAGTTAACTGGAAGAGAAAAAAGCACCACAAAATTTGTATTTCGATTAACGTTTAATTAAAATTTATTATTTTTTCCAATGAGTAACCGTGGCAACAAGCAATGGTAATGTTAGCGGTATTAGCGACGCACTAGGGGGCCTGTAACGGCCCTAATGTCTATGGTACAACCCAAATTCAAAAAATTAGAAATAAATAACTCTCTTAACAAAACTTGCTCCTGCACCCTTCTCCCCATCTATCCAAAACAATTGAATGATGCAATCTACTCAGAAAATGGTGAAATACTTGGTAAGAAAGAGAAAGCTGCATAAATATACATTTATAACTCGCTTCATTTCAAAATTCTTGTCACTTTTTATACTGGTTCACAAAATTATAATATTTTATTAACTGAGCCTTAGTTTTATTACTCAGTGGAAAACAATTCATATTGCTCAGCACATCGAATGAAAGTTTCGCAGGTATAAAACTTGATACTCAAAAGGTTCGTTGTCATTTTTGATGTTTGGAACGGGAAGGTCGTCAACCTGATATTTGTCTAGCTACAAAATGTGCTATTATATCTCTGTTTAAAAGTGGAAGAAACAGAAGTGTATTGCAGAAAAAAATTAATGTTTCACAATCTAGTATTTCAACAGTACTAACGAAATGTAAAAATAGTAAATTTAAAAATAGCCGTAACCATTGTGGAAAAAGATTTTCTTCAACCGTCAGATATGAATGCACGTTAAAGAGAATTGTCCGAGAAAAGCGATTTAAAACTGTTTATTATATCAGTAAGTGTTGGAAAGAATGAGATGTTAACATATAAAACACATACTGTAACGAAGTAAGGTGTTCCTGAAGTTTCAATGCATAACTTTCAGTTAATGTTTTCTAACGCTTCAGAGGTTGAGTTGAAGGTTTTAAAGGAAAGAAACCATGATCCCTCTCCTATAAGAACTTCAACTCAACTTTTAAGCTATCAGAAAGCATCAATTGAAAGCGATGTACTGAAACATTCGGAACACCTTACTTTGTGGCAGTACGTGTACATAGTGCATGTAAGCCGTATGTCTTTGCTTACTAACTGAAGGATGCTCTACAAATTTCTCATTGAAAATATTTCGCTATCTTTATTATTTTTAGAAATAAAATTTTTAACTTCCTCAATTCGCCACCAGGGGAGCTGCTGTTCATCTCGTTGCAATATCTGTCTTGATTTTAAAGTTATTGGCCGCATCCGGTCTTTCCTAGGAACCCTGTATACTGTATTATTGTTTGTTTTAATGTAAGTGTCTGAAATTTTTTGCACCTAATATTGTGTGCTCTTTTATATATTTTGATAATTAGTAAAACATTTGCTTTTGCATGAATTTCGAGATTTTTAATTTACTTAAGCACAGAGCCGTAAGCAGCCTGGGGCTAGTAGGGCTCAGACCCCCCTAAAAATATTTTTGGTTTTATTTTTTTTTTTTAAAATACAGTAGAGTCTCCATATAACGAACTTCCATTTAACAAAGTTTTCTATTTAATGAAATTTTCGGCGGAACCTTGACTTTGAATGGCACTAACATGTAAATTTGTCTCCATATTACGAAAAACAATTTCTATATAACGAAGTTCTTTTTATAAAGAATTTGATTTTTTTTTTAATTTACCTTTTACAATTTTTCAGCGGGATGGTTAGGTAGAAGGGGTAGTTGAGGATTTTAATCAAGGACGGACGGAGTTGAGGTAGCCTTCTGTATTGTGGACATAGGGTCAGTTGTGATAAATAATTCTATTGTTCTAAACTGGGAACTTCGAAGCAGCGGGGATGTATCACTCTGCAGGTGTGGCTAAGCCACGAAATTTGCTTCTCGCACATACGTGTTGCATTGTTGAAGAAAATGTTATAGATGACGTGTTCCGATATTTACAAAAGTGTGAGAATTTCTATAAACAAAATGTTTTTTATAAGAAACTTGTACAAAGCAAAATTAGTGATTATTTCTCTGTTTCAAATATGTTGTATGAGGATCATACAGATATAAAGTAATCCTCAGTCTTTACTTTTGTTATTAATTTGTACGTACTTGTATACAAAAAATATTTAAATTCGTTGAAAAAGAAGAGTCTACTGAATTTAGTCTTTACTGTCCAAATTTAGCTTTTTTCATTTTATCGAAATTAAGTTTCAACATTTATGTTAATTTCTATTTAACGAATTTTCCTTATAACGAAGTTTTTCAGAGGAACGATGGCACTTCGTTAAATAGAGACTCGACTGTATATTGTAGAATTCTATTTAAAAATTTTCTTTTGTATGAAACTGTACATGACAATGAAAATTGTTCTTTGACGTTAAAAATATATTCAAAATAGATTTCTGCGATACATCTTGTGTATATGATATTTTTTCACAGAGGTTTGAGTCTTTATGTACTCTATAATAAAGATAAGGGAAATTCTAAATATTAGTATACCTCTCTAAGTTTTCAATGCAAAATTTACATTAAGAAATTTATTCATTAACGTTAAATATATTACTCTCCTTGAATACTTAATATTAAATATAGTAATAAAATACATCACCAATATTAAAGAATTTTAAGCCCTCTTGTAACTTTCTGAGTCCCCGGCGTCTGGGGGGCTCTGCGGAAGCAGGCCTTTAGCCAGACGGTAAGGGCCTGCTTCCGTAGTTTGAATTTTTTGTTTTGTTTTGTTTTAGGTATTTTTAATTCCAGAAAAATAAAAAAATGATTTTATGTGACTGAGGCCCCCGCCCATAATTCTGGATTTAAAAGGGGTCCGTAATTTAATAAAAGTACAAGATCTATTGCTATAATATGTGCAAAAACGGGTAATGTTCTTATTTGAAAGAAAAGAGAAAAAGCAGTACCATGAGAAAACTTTTCAGAACGTGAATCTAATCTTTGTATGTACGCATAGGAAAAGCGTTTTTGTTCTACAACGATGACGCCAAAAGTGTGTGTCAAAATCGACGAATACGAAGAAAAGCGAGGATGGACCTACCTTCTATTCTAGATGAAGCGTAAGTATATAAGGTTATAAACTATTCTTAAAATTCTCGTGTTACCTATTTTTAATAGAAATGGGCGTTTTCTAAGATTTTAAAATTATTCTAATTTTTTTGGATTTGGGTTTTACAACAAAGTGATAAGAAACGTTCTGCTCAATGACTACACCAATATAATTACTATCATCATCAAGTGCCTTCTCCGATTCGGAGGTTGGCGGCCAATATGGACCATATTTCCCTTTCTCTACTCGAATGGTTAATGTCTTCTGTACTTAATAATATTAAGTAAATAATATTTGTTCAACCCAATTTTATACATTTTGTGTGGTATAAATCGTGAGCAACATAAGAAATATAAAAACAGTAGGATTTATGTTTTAAGATTTGAGTTAGGGTTATAAGAGGATATAAAGCCGAAGCTTGTTGCGGGATTTTCTTCCAAAATCGAGCTGTTGCACACAAATTTTAGTTAGATTTCTGTCGAGGTTTGTTGTTTTCTTAAATATTTGAGATGTACAACATAGTGTAATTCCTTAACCGATTTCACAACTTTTCAGTGAATCAACGAATAATACATATATCTTAATGCTATATGTGCGATTATGTTGGGCCTTATTTGAGAACACTGCGATTCACAAGTGGATAAAATCTATGTGCTTAACTGAAATAGTATACAAGAGGGATTAGATTATCTATTTAATTCGTTTTTTCAGAATTCGATTTAATTGGATACCTAGAGTGTATTGTATGACAACATGAATTTTTTATGTCTATTTTTAGATTAACGCTTATATGTATGTATGGTTACACTCTATCCACTAATAAAGGTATTGATTTTGAAAAGGTATATTAAAACTAAAACATATTGTAGATTATAGGACTGCTATGTTTCCTAAAAGTAGTGCAAAAGGGAAAAAGGAGTGGGGGGAAGAGATTTATCCAAGAAGTATTGCAATTTTTCTTTGGGAAAAGCGCAGTTACAAATTATATTCATAAATCACATTCCCTTTGACAGAATTACGATTAATCTCGTCCAAGCCTTTAAATCCCCATCTATCATTTTCTCTGCCTCTAGGTCTCTTTCCTATGATGTTTTCCTCCAGTTCCAAATGGGGTAAGTTGTTATGGTGTAGCTGTACAAACTTAATTTAGACTGAACTCTAAATAGTAACAGGCGCTTCTGGATATTTTCCTGATTATATTATGCAATAGAAATGGAAATTTATGATACAAAAAAATATAATTTTGGTGTTACTGCAATTTTAATATCAAAATTCACAAAAACGGTACTACACAAATCATAAATAACAAATTAACATTTAATAATAAAAAATAAAGGAATTTTTCCGCATTCGAATATATAACTTTTCTAACGAGAATTCTATTCACAATATAAATTTTATTTAAATAATTTATTTAAACTAAACTATGATGGAAATGCTTGTTTCTGTAGTCCGGCACTGAAGCCTTAAACAAGCCAATATTTAAGGACTGTCTAGCAGCACAGTCAGCCAAAGTGATTTTTTTTTATTTTTGTTTTTCCCAAAATATTTTTTAATCTTTTTGTTAATTAATCCCAACGTGCATCGGACTGGTGCTTATTCATACTGATCTAAAAACTGCCATCTTCCTTTTTGATTTGTTGTTTTATGTTTAAACTGGATAGTGAGTACAGGCCCATTATTTTAATTATAAGCTTATATTACACTAGAAGCTTCACTTCGAGACCTAGTTTTAAGGGTATCTCCCTGGTATCGGTCTTCCATTTTTGGATTTCCTATTTTGTACTTTATTCGGCTTTTCCTTTTTTAATTTAATAACGATGTACACGCTTCGAAAAATAATAGTTATAATTTTGTCCTAAATTAAAAAACTGTGGATATATTTTATGAAGTTTTTAATTTTCTCAAAACTCAAATAATAAAAACTCTACTAATAAAATGTAAAAATAACTATATCGACTTTGACAGACGAAAACTGGGGAAATTCTTCGTATTGGCACATTAATGTTCGTTTCAACTGTCTTCTGCAGCCTCGAGATAGAACACTAAAAACAAATAACTGATACTTTACTTACTAGGGGATCAAAATTTCCGTGTATAATAAACATAATTTCTCGAAAATAAATTACTTTTCGATATGTCAACTGAAGTCATTTCCGATTCTATGAACGCTTAGCGAATAATCAAAGCTATTTTTCCACGCTGTTTATCGATGATTTACATTCCCAATAAATATTCAATCTTTTAAAATCTACATTAACAGATTAGTATCAGTTTTCAACTAATTTAATTTAGCTTACTAGTCGAATTTTCCTCGAACATATTTATCTATGCATCTACCTTAATATTTGTGTGTGAACGGTTATTGAAACTTAGTTTTAATTTAGGCTAGAATTTAGAGATTCTGCAGTTCTTTCTTCGAATTAATATCCAGCGTTTTTGTACTATAAATGAAATAACCTTTTTTATTTGCACACACGACAGAACGCTATGAATTGGTGATAATTGGTGTTTACGATTTGGTTTATTAAAATTCGAAGACGTATATTCATCTTTTGAATGGTTGGTCAGTTGAATGAATTTTTATGGTACACAGTTGTTGAGTTGAAAATTAATTAAAATTATCTTTTATGAAATTATGCAAAAAAATAAAAAAATACAAATATATATAAGACATTAAATCACTTATTCAAATTTTAAAATACATGTAACTAGGCCAACCCATTCTCTCTCCACATTGTCAATACTTTTTTTTTTCATTTAATTTTTTTATTATTATTAGTCCAGATACTTCCGCTTTGTTATTGTTTATTTCAGCCTTTGCCCACTTGTAAACGAAGTTGAAATTATCACAAATGCCTCCACTGTTGTTCACCTGCCACATTCCAACCTGACGCTGCATGACAAGCTACATACCAACCTGCCAATAAATAAACTTCCATGGACACAATCGATTAAAGAACTTTCCCATCCGAAGAAAATTATTTTTTCAAGAACTTTAAATTGCTGCAAACCAGGTGAGCTCTATGAATTGACTTTCCGATAAGAAGAATCATTTTGAACAAAAATTTAATATTCGGTGAACATTTCTTTTTCTTTTTTTTCTCTCTTCAATCAACCAATATAAAATAAAATACGTTGAAATTCAGCGCGACAGATACGAGAAAATTTATATAACTTCAATCGTCATCATTAATGTAAAAATAATAATTCTATTTCTCATTTTTGAAGAGAAAAAGTTTAATAACTCAGTATGAAGTAATTTTTTTAATATTTGTTTTGTTGTGAAATGTGATTAATAATTTTGTTCTATGTATTAATTATGTAATAACGTTAATTTTTGTTACATTGATTTAATAATTTTAGCTTATAATAATGATATTTGTCAATTTAGAAATTTCTTTTCTTCACTTATTAATATTTTTACCCACTAATTAAAGTTAAATTAAAAAAAAAATCATTTAATATCATTGATTTACGTCTTTGTTAAAGTATATGATTATACTCTCGACTGTGTAAGTCATAATGTTAAAGCACAGATGTAAGCCATTTGGCATTTGAACATTCCTTTCCCATGGTTTCAAACTAACACGTGTTTCCCTGTTTCCTAAAATGTCAGCAACTTCTAATCCTCACTTCAAACTATCCTCTAACTTAGTATTAACAGCCTGGTTGGGAATTTTACTTCCCCTTATCTACCCTCTCTCTCTCTCTCTCTTGTATTTAAAACGCCATACCAGCTTCAAATGTTTATACCAACGGCACATAAAATTTCCCTTTTCTTCATTCCCCCTGGCCAAAACCATCTGCAAATAATAAATTCTCCACACCGAACAATCCAAAAGATAGACTTCTACATACAACTGCAGAAGTAATCAGGCGAAAAATTCCTGGGGAAGATATTTTAAACAACACCAAATAGTTTAAAATTGCAGGAAAGTCACTTGCACGTGCACTCTGCATATGTACTCGCAAACATTGGCTGCATTCCTCTTGAAGGGAGTGAAATAGCCTCGTTCACAGCCAAAAATAATAATAAATTGGCGATACTATATGGGCTTTGGCGTCATGCTTGTCGCAGTGAAGAGAATTTTGCGATAAACTTCAAATCTATGAGACACATTTGTTTTGGCAACACTTAGCTGATAAGAGGTTTAAAGGGGCTCGTGGAAGTCCAAATGTGGAGAGATGAATCTGATGGCGATTAAATCTTACTAACATGTAAGTTTTTACTAATTTTCTCTTTCTTGTAAATTTCCATTTCTCTATCTTGGTATCTCCATATGCAATAATTATGTCCTGTAATTATGTCTCTAGAACAAACCCTGTGGCAAAGGCTGAAGGGGATATTTCCCATTAATTGTATTTTTTTGTTTTGAATTCCCCTAGAATTTACAAAAAAATAAAGATGTATTATAATGTTGAAATTGCATTAAAACAAATGACAAGCATGTCCATTATAGTGAAAACATGTGATTAGAAATGAAGTTATAATAGCATCTATTGAATAAGAGAAATGTATACCTTTTGGTTGTAAACCTGAAGTTAAAAAATATATATATACATATAAATAAATATTGCTTTATGTTAATCATTTTGAATTCAGCATGATTTTTGTGATTTTTACTGGGTTTGGAATCTGGGTTATTTAGTGTATTTTATCTAAATTAGTAAGCATGTAAAATGAATATTTATAGCTAAGAATTATATCGATCAGGTGCCATTTAGCCTTTGAATGAAATCTAACTTTAATAATAAAAGATTTTTATACCAAGGCAAAAGCTTTCTACAACAGACAACAAGAATCATTCGTCCCAAACGAGGTGAGGCAGCACGTACCATTTTTCATCTCACGTATAGTTCTTTGTAATGTAGTATTTATGTCTGTTGACAACTTTACAGAGTATGCGAAGGGGTTACTGAAATCCAACTACATTTCGCTTTGCGTTTATGAAACCAAATCACGACGATTATAAGATAGTTTGTAAACTGAAAGATTTTCTGAGAGAAACATTTCTCCATCTTTTCACTGGTTCTGATTATTTAGCGCTATCTTTGTGATATGAGGCATAAGTGCGTTAGGAAAGTTCGAAGAATATAATTACGACTACTTTGTTTAATTGTATAATAGTGGTTATTTTCAAATTCCAAATAATATTCTGCAGTTTGCTGCGATTATATTGATTAGCTTCTTTTTTTTTCCAGCGGTCTTAGATTCAGTGCACGGATGCAAGACCAACTACTTTCCGATGCCATTGTCACGGTAGCTAAGCTTATAATCTGAACCTGAATTAACTTCCAATTCCCTAGATTGGGCGTGGCTATTTGAGACGCAACCACTTTAGGCCTTGTACAATCCTATTGTTGCAACCGGTGGTCAAGTCCGTACAATCAGAGTTCACCACTTTGCATTCACCACATGGAGCTGGTCAATAGATTATACGGTTGCTCTGAATTTGACCAAGACCTTTTAATGCAAGTGGGATAGAACATTAAGTGAATCGATGTAGCTCTTGGAAATGTTTATAAATATCAATATTTGAAAAGACCTCCAAGTTATCAGCACTTTAGCTCTAGCTTTTCCACTATAAGAGAATCATAATTTTTTTTAAATAAAACATTAAAATTAGCATATATAACCTACAATTCCAATTATTAAGACTAATCACGGTAATGCCACAGGCATGTCCAAATAACTGGAAATTTGGATAACCAGATGTAATAAACTGACTTGAAACCTATTGAAGAACCTTTGATACGGATATGTGGAAACTGGTAAAATTTAATTATTTTAAAATTGCATTATATATATTAACTGTAAATATTTAATGCAAACGTAAAAAGAAAATTAAGATTGCTGTGAAAAAAATGGAAAAGAGCACCATTCGTAAAGCCAAGGGACCTTTTAGAAGAACGTCTAGATTCGATTAATTGGATGGTCTATCATAATCGGATTTCTATGAGTAATTCTGTTATATTTATTTCTGATATGTGCAAAGAATTGTTTTTAATATTCTTCGCATATTTTTTTAAGGAAATTAATATTAAAAATTGTAAAACAAATTTATGGAAGTATATGTTGTGTTGGATTTGTTTTTACTTTTGGCTACTAGTTACAACACTTCATAGCCCACGTGGGGCTCGTCGAAGGAGTGGTTAAGAAAATATCAGGTGAGTTTTACCCATAGCATGCACGTGTATGGTTCAAATCGACACCTTTCTATTTGGCTCATAACAACAAGAAAAGACAAGGCTCACGTCTATGAATAAAATAAGGAAAATATGATTTAAATCAAAGCACAAGAGAGACACAATGTGACTTCCTACTCATAATCAGAATTTTGTTCCTGGCAATAGAGCTTTATAATCAGATATCGCAACATATTTACTGCCATCAGGGTAGTTTTATTCCAGAATTGTAATAAGGAATGATATTTATGTTTTTGAGAATTCAATATAAAATATTTTTAATAAATACGTGTATTTTTTACACTTTTTAAAAAGATGAAGGACTTTAATTCTTAATATTGTATATTTGTTATTTTTAAGTGCAAAATAAGTATTTACGTAAAAATGAAAAACCAGTCATTTAACAATTAGTACAGGTTTATTGTTATTTCGTAATATACTAAAGGAAAACACTACACTATACGATATTTATTTCCGCCACACCGACCTTTCACTATTGAGCGTGATTTTAAAATATGTGAAAGAGCAAAAAAGAAAACCTTTCGTTACACATTAAAGGTTTTCGGTTGCAAAGCATTCAAATCCGTTATACGAAAACTGTTTTTCACATTCAATAAAAGGAGATCCTTATCTTAGGAACCAATTCTTTTAGTTGCGCTGACTATTCTGTGCCGCTTTGATGATTTAACAGGGGTCATACTAAGCAGAGGAAATTATGCCACATGTGTTTTGTCTCTTCTGAATTGGCGCATTATTCACAAACTATATTTACTATATTTAAATAAATTTGTTTAGCATTTTTACAAGCTATTGGCAATGTGTTTCTTCTATATCCTAGTCTTAACAAAAGAATACAACGACTGACCAGGGCTTACCATAACTAGCAATACTTCGTCACTGCTTCAACCGAGTTACTGAAAGTTCACTGATTCCGCAACGTTTTGAAAACCACTGTTCGCTTTATCAAGCGAAGTACTTTGCTTGATAAAGGGAACAGTGTTTCTGGAAGCTTTTAAGAATTTTTGCTTATACATTGGAACAGTAACGAAATTGTGGCAGTTAGCCTAAACTTGTTCTTTTTATAAATCTGCCCAACAAAATATCGTAGTTTTATTTATTTTTTAGTTTTACGGCGCAAATGCAGAAAGGGTCAGTTGCGCCGAGACTTACAGTTTTCCGAGGAATCCGAACTTTTTAAGGCCTAACAAACCAATCCCCGGACAATGGTGAACAGTTAGACAGTAAGCGTCCTTTTCTGGCACAGTTGGTAGTCGCACCCGGAATAACCACAAGCTAGGCAAAAGCTTTATACCACTGCACCACCGAAGGGCCCAGCAGTTCTACTATAAAAGTAAGTTTTCACACCGAGGAATTCCAAATTGATCTGCGAAGACTCGACAGTGCCGGCCCTAGAGTCTGTAATACTCTAATTACCAATATTCATTCAATACGTTAATATCCACTTCTCAAATCTTATTTACATAATTACGTACTTGATCAAATAGAATCATCATAGTTTCACTGCTTGCTATACCTGTTCTGCATGTTTATCTGTTTGTCTCAATCTCAATGCTTGAGTAGAATTTAGCCTTTTTTCCACATATAACTGCGCCTCCCTATTTATAGTGTTGACTTTTCTACTCTTATTTATTAAATGTTTCATATTTACCCCTCTCATTATTGATATCCAAACCCTGGTGGCTCGAGCTAGTCAGATCTACATCTTCACTCATAGTCACCAAGGTAAACCTTGAGTAATTCTACTTCTGTCTAAATCACTCTATTAACTTCTATCTCAAATACAAATTTACTCATTTACTACATCGACATGTATTCGTGTTTTTTAATTAGTTTTGTCATTGTTCATTTTTATTTCTTTTCTGATTTATGTTTATTGTATGATTCATTAATGCAGATTATAAACATTGCATGGTTAAACAGACGAACAAAGAAATTAAATCTGGCGGGTGTTTTGGGATTGAATAGAATCATTTTAGATATAAGTGTTTAGATTAATAAAAGTATTAACAAAATAATAAAGCGTACACTACTTAGATATGCTAATTTTAGTATACCAAGAAAATGCACTTTTAAATTACAACCGTATACACTTTCCACATGTCATGTTAACATACTTTTTTATTAGTTCGATAAAATAGTGAGATTAGAGAAAATTAAAAGTGATTTTCTCATGAAAACAAATACTTTGTGTTGAAATTTCTCCTAGCTAAATAATGTATGGTATGAAGCTTTTTATTCCGCGGCACAACTCGGACCTACTTAAGCTGACACAAAATCTCACTTTTCTTCAAATGCCCGATCAGCAAAAAATGTGAAGAGAGTTAAGTTTGCAAAAAAGAAAGAACAGACCTTGTCGTTAGAACGCCGAGAATTGCATTAGGTATATGATGAAAATCGATTAGGCGGTAATATAATGGTTATCTGCGTGCGAACAACAGAAGTACTTTAAGAATATCACAAAGCGCAAAACTGCAAAAAAAGTTTAACACTGTAAATCAGCAAGTAATTGTAACTAATGGTTAAAAGGCAAAGTTAGGCAATAGTTACATTTTCACGGCGAAATATTAAATTTGTCATTTAACACGCCTATAAGAGATGGGTATCAAGACCGTACATAAAGAGGGGGTCTCAAAAGGGTTAAAACTCTTCATTTGAACAACATTAGCTGTAAAATAAAATTCCTTGTGGGGAAAATTATTTCCACCAAAACCTTCTTTTCATTAAAAACTCTCATTTTTAAATTCTGCCCACGGACCTAATGGATATACTTTCAAAAATAAGAGGTATATAATTGGCATTGATTTTACACGCTGTAGCGGGTATGCTTCTTTAAAAGTGAATATTTTATTGGCATGTTTCTTGAAAAATTCCAATTCAAAATATCTTTCGAGATAGTCGTTAAAATAGTTTTCCACGAATTTTACCTCGAAATTGAGAATCACCAAATTTACATGCAACTAAATTTCGTTCAATATATTCAGTATAAATACTACCTAAATAATATTCTGCCTAACATATAGCATTTTACGTAAGTGCTTGAATTTATGACGTTTGCTTTAGGTTTAGAAATAAATAGGACGTTCAATTTATTTAATGGCTACATTAGGGTCTACATACAGATGAAACTTCGAAGTTAAATATATATAGTCTCTAAGGAGGTTGACGAGGAAGAAATTAAATTTTTCTAAGGAAGTTGGGATCTGGAAGGTAAAGTGCTTGAAACATCTGTTAATAAATTCAGCTTTTTCCTGAATTTCAATTTTGCGCAATGATGGGGTAGCGATAACATGTTTGTTTATCGTTCGCTCAACCAGGGTTCGATTGCAATGATAATGTAAGACGCGTGCCGTTCGGGAATTCTAGAATGGACAATTGGAAATTGGCGAGTTAGAATTTTAAAGCAAACTACAACTTGTCAAATTTTAACTTGCCAGGTTTCTATATTCAACTTGTCAGAAGTTGGCGAGTTGACCTAACTTGCTCCCAGAACATTGACGGCATCACATGTGAACAAGGTGTGTAAACAACGTCTAAGGCAGCACTTACTGATTGACCTTTCTATTGATGACAGACATACAAAGCAAAACAATAACAGATTCAATGTTAATTGAAACCCGCTAAATTTAATATATCGACAGTAGTCGTCTTTTTATTTCTTGTTTTAAACTATAATGATTATTCTATTTACTCATTATCTTAACGGTATCTCCAAATTCCATTTGTTCATTAATTCAACTTGCGACAGCCCGTTTAGTAAATTTAATTTCATCGAAACTAACAACAAAAACGATGTTCTCGAAATGACGCAAATTGAGCTGCTTTTTATCGCACCATTAAATAACATTATTTAGGCAAGGAAAAAACAATTCAAAAAGTCGTCTCTTAATCCAGTAAATACCGCTGCTCTTAAAAGTTCTCTTAAAAGGCTCTCTTAAAAGCTCTTAAAAGGCTTTGAAGTTTTCTTGTTCAGTGGAAGTTTATTTCTTCGGGAATAGCTAATAATTAAATAATTTACAAGTTACTGAAGAATCTGCAAATATAAAATCAAATGAAATTTATTTCATATATATTTCAAATATAATTTCATAAACGTGATTGTAAATAATATACACTGATGAGCAAAAAATATTCGCTCCTTATCTTCTTGAATGGAAATAGACAGGTGATTGTGATGTCATGATAGTGGTTGGTTGGTTGGTTGTTCTTCTATGGCGCAAGGACAGCAAGGTTTATTCTACGCCAAATGAGGCGAGGCCGTACGTAGGGTTTTAAGTCGTGATAGTGGCGTGTTCATCACCTAAAGCTTTTTTTTTCGAGTTTTACAGCACAAGGGCACAAGGATCATGCTGCGCCGGGACCTACTGTTTTCCGAGGAATCCAAACCTCTTAAGGCCTAGGGAACCAACACACGGACCCAGTGAGCAGTTAATCGGTAAGCGTTCTGTTTTTGGCACGGTTGGGAATCGAACCCGGGGTAACCCCAAGCTAGGCGAACGCGTTACCACTGCACCACCCTAGGGCCACGGGTTCACCTCAAGGCCATTGGGCCTTCCACCTCCATTTAAACTATGCCAATACCCTACTATGTGTATTTCCGGACCTACCACAGCTCTGCAAGTGAATGTTTTGTTCTGTAGAGCGGGACGCTACTAGTTCGTTTAGGATTTTACGGCACATGGGCAGAAGAAATCATGCTGCGCCGGAAGCTACAAGTTTCTGAGCAATCCGAACCTCTGCCGCAACAGGAACCAAACCCCGAATCTTAAAAAGCATTCTACGATATCACTGGGAGTCGAACTCGAGTTAATTGCACGACAGACGAGTGTGTTGCCGCTCCGTTACCTTAGGTAAGTGGATTTACGTTTTTAAGAGGAATCCTCAAAGCCTGACGAACCAACTCTCGAGACTACAGTGAGTAGTCCTGTAAACATTCATATTTTATTTTTAGCGTCGTTGGGGGTCGAACTCGGGTTAATGGCGCGCTAGGGGAACACGATATCGCTACGTCACCTTAAAATCACACTCTTATAGTAAAGTAATGTCCAGTGTCTCATGCAGCTCGATTTGTGTGGTCTTGTCTCGAAAGTCATACAGTACAAGAATTTCGTGCGCTGGTTTAATCGACCACCTTCCTCTAACTCGAATCGTGTCGGACATTTATATAATAACGTAAAACATAGCATATATCTGTTGTCGCCACTGCCACGCTCGTTCGCCAAACACCGCCTATGCCTACCTTTTTAATATACCTAAGGATTACCCATAACATGAAAGAGTACATGCAACCATTATCTCAGGCATATCGCACCTGTAAGTTCCCATCTGGATGAATCTGATTTCCCATGTTCTTCGCCAATAATAATATTCTATTTATCCTCATCGTACTAACTACGTATAATGCACATTAGAAGATGCATAGATTGCTTTTAAATTAATGTGAAACTCTCACTATAATACGACCATGTTGACCACACACGTCTTTAACTTTTTACAGAGAACTGGTTTTTACAACAGTCTTTGATTTTACCATGTTTGGCGCAGTATAGCCCAGATGCTCTTGCGCCATAAAAATCCAAACAAACAAACGTATAACAATTGTTCATAGTTAGATATTATGAATTTCTCGTATTAAGCCAATGTGTGTATGTGTGCTTAACATTTTTTTCGTCTAACTGTACATCCTATTTCTCCACCAAGTAATTATAAAATTAAAACGAAGTAAAATAATGGTGCTGTAGAAGTAATAACGATACAAATAAAAATTTAGTTTTGATTTGTTCGTCCACAGACTGCCGATCGGATAATCAGAGAGGGGACAGACGACGCAACGCAAGCTTCAGACTGCGCGAGCGCACACACTAATGCATTTATATGCAACTAATCGTAAGAGTATTCGAAACCATCTATACATGGAGTCATTATGAGGCCACTACAAATTTCAAAATAATTGGCAATGAGTGCCTTCAAGCTTGTGTCTTAAGGCGCAAGGACAATAAAGGTCATGTTGCGCCGGGGTATACAGTTTTTCGAGGAATCAGAATCTTTTAAGGCCTAGGGAACTTACCCTCGAACTGCAACAACAGTTGATAAGAGTTCGGTTTTTTGGCGCCTCTGGCAATCGAATCCGGGTAAATTGCACGCTATGCGAACGCTTAACCACTGCATTACCACAAGGCCAAGTGCTTTCGAAATAATTTCAAGTACTTGTACATCACTAGCTGAAATTGTTTTCGGAAATTAGGCACTGGGAGATGAGTTTTGAATAAGTCACTGTAAGGGAATTCGTAGTATATTTTATACATCTGATATATTAATATTATACATAACTAGTACATTTAGAACGTATGACTTACTATGTAGTTTTTTACAATATATATTATAAAGCAGATTTGTTGTATGCGGTTTTTTGTTATGTTGCTAGCAGAATTTACACATGCGAGCAAATTTTCCACAAATGAAGTCAATTGTATTATACACATACAGAGGTTGGACAAAACTGTGGAAACACCTTGAAAATTCGTGCCTTATTGCGTTTGTAACATAGCGGGATTTGATTTGCTTCTGAAACACTTATCAATTAAACATATTCCAAAACGTGCGTCATAAAGAATCGATGGCATTTGCGTTTTTTCCCTAAAGAAAACTTGTGATAGCTGCTGGATGGAATCTCTACGTCTCCTATTCCTCCTTAAGCTATTCTGTATTTTTGAATCCAAGTACCATTATGTTTTTAATCTATAATCTCTTCTACAATTGTATAATTTTATATAAATAACTCTAAATAGTACAACTAACTTGTTAATTAACGTTTGTTTTACAAACATTTTTTTATTTTAATCAAAATTTGATTACACATGCTGGCTCTCAGATATCCTTTTGGCTAGCATTTTGATAAACAGATAATTTCACAAGTTTTATCCAGGTGTGTATCGCAATTTTCTCAAATGAGGCCCATGAAAAGCTCTAAATAACACTAATACTTCTTGCTCATTAATTTGTAAAAACGACGCTCAGTCAGTTCTTAAGTTATTACAAGTTTTCCACGTCCCTCTGCTAAAGATATACAACAACTGAACTCTTTAAAACAAGCATAATTCAGAACTAAAAAATCTACCCTTTTCTTTCTTGTCAGCATCATCTCATTCTGGGAAAGAATCTCGTAACGAGCTACGACTTCATATTCTCTTCCATTTCTTACCTCAAAACCTAAAATAATTTAATATAGATCTTCTCTTACATTTCTATAACTTTTATACTGCTCAAGCTATGTATCACTATATATTGTATATCGGGTTGAATAAAATTTATTATTATTGTTTGTAGGTAGTGCTATCTGTTTGTCGTAATACAACTAGAGATATAAAGTCGTCTACATGCTGAAAATCTCAATTTTCGTCACGACAGAATTATGTGCAATCGTGAATGAATTGTGTCAAAGCTAACGGAATTCCAACACGACCAAATTGTTGGGGCTCGTATGATGGGTGCTTTCGTCATCAAAATAGAGGAAATTTTAGGTCCATGACGAGGCACAGTATCCAAGATGATGACTGCGTACAGCATGACTGGAAAAACTGCATCTGACAAATACCAGCGTGGATGGAAATATGTGTTGAATGACAGAGACAGACGAACATTGCTTAAAGTTGTGATGAGAAATCAGAAGTCTACAGTTGCAAAAGCGACTCCTAAGCTTAATACCGTGCCAACAAACCTTATCAGCATCAAAACAGTACGAAAGAAACTGCACAAGCAAGATTTTTATGGAAGAACTGTCACTCCAAAACAACTTATCATTGATCAAATTGCTACTAAAAGAAGACAGTGGTGCCACAGTAATATAACCTGGAATATAGAGCAATGGACATAGGTCATTTGGTCAGATAAGTCAAGCTTTACACTGCTTCGGACTTCTGTCCCAATTTACCTCTGGAGAAAGCCATCCAAGCCTACAATCCAAATTGTTTGCTACTAAGGAAGAAACATGGCTGAGGTTCCGTCATGGCATGAGCAGTTTTTGTTTGTTTGTGGTTTTACGGCTCAAAGACTACAGTGGTCATGCTGCGCCGGGACCTACTGTTTTCCGAGGAATCCGAACGAACCTCTTAAGGCCTAGGGAACCAAACCCCGGACTACAGTGAGCAGTGCGATCTTTATGAGATCTCTGAGTAAGCGTTCTTTTTGCACTGCTGGGAGTCGAACCCGGATTAGCCGCGCACTAGGAGAACGCGTTACCACACTGCGCCACCGCAGGGCTGATATGGACAGCCTTATGTAATTCTGCAGGACTCGAAATTACCCTGCAAGGCAACGTCACTACCAACGACAACGTGACCATTATGAGTGACCAGGCCCACCCCATGGGACAAGTTCCGTTCTCTGATGGTGGTGCCGTTTATCAAGATGGCAAAACCTCTGTTCCCACATCTCACATAGTCCAATGACTGGTTTTCTCAGCGCAGAGATAAAGTTTCACATCTTCTATGGCCTTCACAATCATCCAATTTCATTATTATTGAGCCCTTGTGCTCAGTGTTGGAGACAAATATTCGGAAGCGCTAGCCACCTGCATCACCACTAAGAGAACTTGTCAGTATTTTCCAAGAAGAATGATGCGATATTACAATGAAACCTAAACAGAGCCTCTATTACCCATTCTAAGAAAACTGTAAGCAGTTCTGAATGACAAAAATGGTCCTACACCATATTAGTCAAGGTTATATACTTGTTACAAGGTGTTTCCATATTTTTGTCCCACCCCCATATATATATAGTAGGTATTTTTCAAATGGTACGACTCTTGCTGTCCTTGCGCCATAAAACCGCAAACACTTATTTTACCAATGTTATTTCTTATATATTACAGAAATAATTCAAGAAATAGAACCCAGGTAAATGACACGATACATTATTGCGTTATCACTACCCCACCATAGGGCAGTGGACCTACAGTTTTCCGAGGAATCCGAACCTCTTAAGGCCTAGGGAACCAAACCTCGGACTACAATAAGTCAATATAATTTTTGGGGGCACAGCTGGGAGTCGAACACTAGTTAATGGGAAGCTAGACACTCACTGCAGGTCCGTGAAGTGAAGTGTTAATACAGTTAGCACGAGTCATTCCTGAACTCTAAAACCTTATTACCGTACTGGAGAAGCGCATATGTATGACAGCATAAGAATGGTATCAAACCAATACCTGCATCCACAAGCTGTAAAAGACGACCATTGGTTATACGATAGTGCCATAGGACGTGGTGTGGCGCATGATCGTGGTATGACTGCATTCTTATAGCACAGTATAGGAAAACCCAATACAGGCTCCCCTACCATGTGAAAACCTTGTCTTCAAATGTTATTATTTTAATAAATTATTTCTTCGACATCAGTTTCTTCTGAAACTAATATTTTCAAATTTTGACCTTTTTGCATCTGGGTTTTATAACTTCTAGAAATTAATAGATTTCTTTACTCGATGAGGAACTGTAATCGATTCCAATCACGGCAGTATTTTCCAGTATCTGGACTTCTTTCTTCGATTTGCACGTCAGCGTTGACGTCTTCAACAAAGTTTCTGTTCTTTACGGTTTCTAGTAAGACTATATTGTTTTCATGTACGTCGCGTATAATTTGATGTTTATAGAGTAAATACCGCTTTTTGTAAGGCTTTCGTCAATGGTCCACTCACATAATTTCCAATTATGATCAACTCTCATTGATGCGGTAGCGTCTTCGTTCATTATGACTGTTACAGAGAGTCGATGCTTCTATGTTATATACGAATTTTCAAGTGTATTTGCACCAATTACAAATGATTTTGTCTAGTTTTAAAGGCCAATTTATTTAATGGAAAATATCACAACAGCTTCGAAATGTAGCGCTTTTAAAATTCAGAGCAATACATTTCTCACATACATTTATGTTGACCAGGGTTTCAGACTTATGGAATTGTTAAGTCGATGGTGTTGTAAGCGAAAAATTAATAATTTCCGAAAAACGCCATTTTAGGGGTTACCCCTACAAATCACATCAACGAATTTTTCAGCTAACTTTTAAATACGACAACGCCATATCGCATTTGAAAACTTGTGGCGAATTTTGTCGGTTTGTTCTGTAGGTATTAGCTTTTAAATGGCGTTATCTCAGAAGTTCAGTTTTTGAACTGAAAATTTGCAGGATGCACCATAGATATGTTCCATGTGTAGGCATACGTAGAAAGTTTGTAAGGGGGTTATAGGCTTAATGGGGGGGGAGTTACAGAGCTACAACTCACATATTCCTATGTTAAATATACAAAATTTCATTGCAATGGGGGTTACAACCCCATCAACACCCCTCTGCGTAGCCATGGGTTCCATGAAGATTTTGAATGCAATTCGGAGCTATTTGGATTAGACAAGCATTGAGTTCAAAACGCCATATTGTTTGAAATAACCGAACGCCCACACAAAAAATAGCTCTAAAAATATCTAAAAGTATTCAATATATATTCTAACATTAATTTAAAAACATTTTTATAACTGAAAATTATTCAAAATGCCTTTAAATTTCCCAGTGGAAAACAGTTTAAGTTTAAATTAAAAAAAAAATCGCAGAAATGGAAATATAAAGTATTTTTCCCAAGCAGAAACCATATTTTAACATTAACGCCATTTAAAAATTTGGGCTATTTTTTAACAACCTTTAAATGTCTTTGATAACAGCTTTTAATAAAATGTTCCTGTGAGAGGAAATAAAAACGTTGTTTAATGACATGATATGAAAGAAAATTAGCATGTAATATTGTCAAAAGTGGGCTCATATATAAATTTAGATCTGCACTTTTAAGGAAAGATGTTTAAGCAAATACCTAACTAGAGTTGGAATTTTATTCATTGAAAACTGTAGTAATGTACGAAAAATAACTAAATTATAAATAGTCGTGAAATAGACAATTATGAATAAACTAGGATGATTTTATTCAGCAAACTAACATTATTTTCAATTTCTACTTACATTTTCTGAAACCTTGTCTTCTCTACGATATTTTGATTTATTTTCTTCACGAATATTTTCTTCGTTTTTTTGCGGCCCATAACCATATTTTATATAACCACGTTTAAATATTATTTGCGGAGAAGGTTATTTAACAGTCAATATCTGTTCATGATCAAAATATGAATAATTTTTAAATTCACAAATGATGATTGCACATCTTTTACTATGTTATAATTTAAAATGCGATACTAGAAATTTGTAAGAATTAGGCAACCACATTGAGAATCGTTTTGCAAAATTTGTTTAGAGGAGTTCAATTAAATCTCTTTAATTATATAAAATTTCTCGTCATGAATTTCAGGCTTATTGAAATGCCTCTGAAGGTCTATAATTAAACTGAGTTTTGATCGGATCAAGATGATTACGGACAGACCCGTAGATAGATAGACGTTTGTTTCAAAACGGGCTCTGAAAGTCACAAGGGGCTCAAAACCTACAGGGGGCTTAAAGTTCTTTAATGTTTTGATGTATTTTATTAATATATTCAATAACATAAATATCTAAGTAGGCTATTATATTTAACATCAATGAATAAATTTCTTAACTTAAATTTTGCATTAAAAACTTACAGAGGTAAACTAAAATTTATAATTTTCCTTATCCTAATTATAGAGTAGATGAGGACTCAAACCTCTTTAAAAAACGTTGTGTACACAAAATCTACCATATAAATCTATTTCGGATATATTTTTAACGTCAAAAGAAAATGCCCATTGTTATGTACAATTTTCATGAACAATACAGAACAAAACATTTAAAATTCTAAAATAATTTATTTTGAAAATAAGAACTATTTTTCACGGGGTGATTAAATTTCGAAGGTGACTAGCGCTCTGACTAGGGAAGACATAATAAATGGAAATATTTTTACATATTTTTAACATGAGGGAAGTAAACTGTGTTACACAGAAAACAAAATCTGAACTTAAAAACTTCGGTACCTGTCTCTTTAGATAATGGACTCAAAATATCTGAAACACTTATAGAACAACCAGAGTTAAATATCACATGGTATCCTAAGTTAACAATGATTTATAAAATAAGGACTCACCTGTCCACGCCAATCGCCGTTAAGGTATAAACACTAACGATGACAGAACAGAGTTGCATAAATTGGACTATGGGGCAGAATGTGGGATGGAATATCCACCTGCCCAGCATGAAATCGGTGTAGGTGAATGGTATGGAGAAAAGCGCCATAGTGATGTCTGATAATGCCAAATTGACCAGAAATACACGCAGTTCCTTCGAGGACCTTTTGCCCAGTATTAAAACAATGATTACAGTGGCATTCCCACCTAAAGACATAAGTGCCGTCAAGGAATACAAGATGATCAAAAATGTCTGCATCGAAGGACTTAAAGCTTCCAATGACGTGTAGACATCATAGGAAGATGTCAGATTTGAAGCATTTATGGAATAGGACATCTTTATCTCTATTGTATTATTTAGGAGGAGAGTTAAAAAGAATTTACGAAACGCATTTACAAGCACTTCTTCTGTTGTCCATGAATAGGGGCGATGCTTCAAACCTTTGTGTAGAACTCCGTAGGCATTTCACAATTCATAAAAATTTTCGAATTCCCTTTTCAACTGAATGATGACTTCTTTCTCAGGTATAAAATTTTTGTGACGAAGTAAGCTCTGTGATATAAAAATCAGCTTTTCTCGAAACCACTTTGGATATATCAGGAAAAATCTTTCTTTTCTAAAGAAATAAATTTAGGTCCATAAAGGCATTGAACTCCTGCAATCGTAAATCATAATCTCCGTTTCATATGCGCAAAGCCACTCGGCAAAAATCTTCTCTTTTTGATATTCTTCCCTCAGTTCCTATCCACAATGATGGACTTTTTCTAAAAAATTCATGAGAAATTAAATTTCGTTTTATATTTTTTTAAAAATGAATTTCTAAACACAGCAAGGTCATAAAAGTCTTCAGAAATGTATACCTCAAATAATAGTTTGTCACCCTTTCAAAATCTCGCCACAAATTTTACCACTAATACAGTACTACGCATATTTTTTTTTTAATTTCTTGATACACAGCGGAATAAATTTCAAACTATTTCGGCATTTAAAGAACTCATATACTGTTCTAAATTTAGCTTATCTACTTTATTCTATAGATATAATACCAATTGGTTTGTATAGATTTTTTTGGCTCAACTTTTCACCCAAGTTAAAATTTAGTTCTTGCAGTTAGTAATCGCGGAATACGATTCCAGGTAGTTCTTAGCGCTGATTACTGAAAAGTTATTTGAACTGTTAAAAAGTTTAAGAAACCGCTAACTTTTGCTATATTTCTCCATCTTTTCTATCGACATATTTCCATTTGTTGGTAAAATGGTTCGCCAATCGTAGATCTGTACTAGACAACAAAAATTAATAAGTTACCTACTAAATGAATCCTCGTGTCGGAAACATTTTGAGTTTTTCATGAAAGGAGTAACTTATTTTAAGTTTTAGAGAACTCCAGTAGCGTTTACCAACGCACTGTCCGAAATGAGAAACTTTTCTCTCGAGAGAGAGGCGTCGCTGCTGCCTGTTTGTTCACTGACTTCTAGCTGTTTGCACTACAGAACCTCTCACACGTGATTCATAAAATTGGGCGACTCTTGCGGTCGCGCATGCGTTCGGAATCTATCCGTTCGAGGAAGTGGTTGCCTCATTTCTCTTAGCGGCAAGTATCGGCTTTTATATCTTATTAGACTTGATGAATTAAATCTCACACTACGATTGTTTAATTCGTGTTGAATACTTATTAAAAAAATCTATTAAATTAGATTTTTAAACAACTATTATAGTTGGGTGTAATAATGTCTAGGTCTTTGTACATTACTATCAGAGGCGTAGAAAATATATTAAATAAAGTACAACGATATTAAGGAGCAACAAAAATCATGATTTGGGAGATAAAATATTAAATAACATTTTATTATAATGGAAAAAAAAAGGTTAATATAATAAAATGCTGAGCCAGTTGCTTTTTGTTGGTTTGTTTGTTGAGTCTCTATGGCACAAGGATAGCAAAGGATATTCTGCGTCAAACAAGGAAAGTTGTTTATGCTGTTTAGAGAAAGCAGTCAGTATTTGATAGCAAAGCCTATCACTGGATAAAGTATCACCTTCCATTTATTAGTAACAGAATATCTGATTTGTACACTCTTTTTTCTTTTATGTAGCTAATTTGATTAAATAAAACCAGCGCGGTGAAATCTGTCAGCAACTATATTTTCCCTTGACCTCGACAGATTTTAAGTGTATTATGTTCAACCTTATTTATGACGGTAAATTACCTATAATGATATTTTTCCACCTTTGAATATCGTTATAAAGAGATTGCATTGTATTTCATTGAAATTGATTAATGTAGAAAGTTCAAAAAATATTTTCTATTTCTCTTCTTTCTTTACATTTCCTCATTTTTCTTTTTAATCCTCTTTTCTTAATATTTATTTATTTTCATATAGATTCTCTCTACCCCACTTTTCCTAAAATCTACTGTTTTTCTTTTGCTTTTACGTTTCTCTTTTTTGTTATATTAAGTTGTTGGTATATTCTCTCTCTCTTTCTTTCACGATACCTCGACTTCGGATTATCACTGGATTCAATTGAATTTTCTTTTTATAAATTTATTATTTATTTCAGTTTTTACGCGACTGCTTATACACGTGATAGTAATTATCGTTTAATATATTATTATACAAATTGTAATGCGACCACGTGTTACAGAGGTTGTGACTTCTGACGTCGGGTCTACTGACCTAGGTTTGACAAAGTTTGTATGTACGTAAATATGCAGTGGTTTGTGGGGTCCCTTTAAACCACCGGTCCCGTGCCTTTTGAGCCATAGCATAGTCCCGTACATAAATAAAATAGATAAACATAGATCAGAAATTTTAATTTTCAGATGAAACGTGGTAAGAAAACCTTTAAATAGTTTTAAGATTTAAAAAATGTAACGATAGGATTTATGCAATCTAATACACCGACATGCGTTTGAAACGGGATTATGAAACACACACACACATCATATTTTCCATTCATGTTACACTTGAAAACCCAAAATTAAGAGGCTGTTTCATTTTTAGAAAAAGGAAAGGTTTCTCTAGCCAAATAAGGAAGAAATACTCATTAGAATTATAATGTGCGTGTATAGTGGAGTTAATGCAAACGTACATTAAATATTAATAACAACTTTATACGACCTAGTTTTTGATAGTAGGTACAATATACCCAATATGTTTACTCCAATAGGCGGCAACGCCTCCTATTGGCGCAAAATATGAGAAGCGAAGGAGAGAAAATGACAAAGAGGGTATACACTAATTACCCCATTGTCATTTTCTCTTTGCTTCTCCGCTTCCAATATTTTGCACCAATAGAGGGCGTTGCCACCAGAAATAGATCCTGAAATAGAAATACTCCGTGTTCTGTAGGAGCCCACCCGAGTCAATTCCTGACTAGGAATAGCGACGTCTCACCGAAACGCGTGGATACATTCTACCCAACATCAAAATCCACACAGTATAAAGTCGTTTCTAATATTTCATGTATTTTACATAGAGCTACGTCGCTCGTGTATTTTAGCTTCGAGGCAGGAACTACTTTTGGCACACACGAGTCGGACAATAAAACAAGTGACCATGCTCCAAGCTGGACACGATTCGGTAGTCTTTGAATTACTGTCCCAGTGCTCTGACTACTAAGCATCTGGGATCAGCCATGCATGATCCTCTTCTCTTACTCGCATTTGTTAAAGTGGATCTTCCTAATTGAGTAAGAGGTTATGAAAAATTCATCATGCGAATAAGTTTTTCATTCAATCACGATTCCAAGTTAACACTAGAACTTATTCTTAAGTCATATGAGTCTAAGAACGCAAAACATGGCCAATCAGCCTAAAACCACAGTCTCACCAGTGTCAATTCATGTGATTGATTCTTCCACAACCTTTCAATTTAATTAGACAGAACCTATTCTGACGAACACAAATGCAAGAAAAACATGTATGACTGTCCTCGGTATAGCCCGTTCGAGGAAAATTGACCCCTGGTTCCGTTAAAATTCACAAGAGCTGACGTCACAAACGGGTTAGCTCATTGCAGTAGATGGAAGGGCGGCATTTAATAACTTGTTTTTCATGCACGTTTGACTGTGCGAAAAAACAGTTTTTAAATGCCGCCCTTTCCTCTAATGCAATGAGCTAACCCGTTTGTGACGTTTGCTCTCCTGAATTCGGAAGGGACCAGTTGTCAATTTTACGCGAACGGACTATAGCTAAGTGGTTAGAGGGTTGAAAGGCAACCCAGAGGTTGCTTATTCGATTCCAACCCAAAGCATGGTAAATTTGTTTTCTTCCGGGATTTTTCTGAGTCAAAGGAAAGTCCTAGTCTGAACCTAATATCGGGATGAGTCAAAAATTAATTCCTATTTTTCACTGAATCTCCAATCATTTTAGAAAGTGAGTAAAAATTTTGAATGAAAATTATCATTCAACTACTCGAATTTACGGAAGCAAGTTATATTGTATACTATCCAAATTAATCAAGAAAATATGCCTAAGTATTTCAAAAAAAATTATATTTAATAAAACCGAAGGACAGATTTCAAAACAGTAAAAAAATTCCAAATCTAAAGAGTTGGTTTCTAAATTTTATAATATAAGACAGCAAATATGAAACATGGACATATACGAAACATTTCATGAGACACAAGAGAAACTGTTCGAAGTTTTTACTATAAGCACAAATCAGAACTCACTGCACTTTGTGAATATCTTTCCTTTTTTCTGTATCTCCATAATAGATTGGACACTCAACAGAAATGCTGCTAATATCCATTATATTTACATAACGACGTAACATATATATATTGTTTTATATAATGCTTTAAATGGTCTTATACTACTTTAACCTTACTTATTATATATATATATTTCATTATATAGTTTTCCCTTGACTCTCTCCGCTCAGGTTAAGATTAAATAAATCGATGCAACTCTGGAAAATCAATTTTCAAATTTCGAGTAATTTCGCAAATGCCCCTTTCATAAAAATTACCCTGTTCTGTTTGTTTATAATGAGCTTAAACATTGGTTCACAGCTTGTCTATTTATCAAAAGAAAATATTTGCTATTGCTAATTTGGAAACATTTCTCTTTGATAAAGAAAGAAAATGCTTTTCCTAGCGTTTTATCTACATACAGAATTTATTTAACCATATCATAATAAAGAGAATTTATAAAATACTGAAATTTTATTTAATTTTGAGCAATGTCTGATTAAAACCGGTGAAAAAATGCGAAATGAGAAGATATCGCCGGCATTATGCTACAGTAAAAAATTTGCGAAATAAAGAATTTTTATCTATATATGTATTTTTGAGGATTGTCTACTGGTCATCTATATAGTACGAAGTTGTCTACTGGTCATCTATATATATATTTTGAGGATTGTCTACTGGTCATCTATATATATATTTTGAGGATTGTCTACTGGTCATCTATATACATGTTCTAATTAAAACTGAAGGCTGTGCTTTTACCATGAATGGTAGAAAATCTTTTATATGAGCTTTCATTTTCTATGTTAAAGTATATTGGGAATAAAATGTTCAAATGCGGTTTCTCGAAACCAGAAGTGCAGGTTCATAGTTCGCATGGAACAGACGACATCCCCTGTCACAGAACTTTTCTAGAAATCTATATTTTTAAAACGTTCAAATAGCCGCCTTCCCATCTTATAGCCAAACTTTATTTCAGTCAAAATATAAAGAATATAACATATATAATAATATAAAAAATCAAAAGAAGTTTCGGAAAAAAGATTCAAAACTCATTATTTCAAATCAAATATACACAGAAATCAGCATCAATAATTAAAAATTACACATTTATAACATATTCTTCAAATTTTTAAATAGAAGAAAGCAAAAACATGGGCGATCAACGATCTTTTCCGCCTCTAAACAATTATATACATATAACGTATCTTAGGAAAAAGGGGCACAACAACATGACATGGTTAAAAATATAACACGTACGTTTATTATAAACTGTAATGTATGAAATTAATCCACTTCAGCTATACATTGTAAATCATGCTAGGAGATGAGACTTTCAAGAACTTTATTTACAAAACTAGGTTAAAAATAAAACGACTAATCAAATTAACGTCGAATAATTTACAATAAAAAGTAATGAAAATGGTTTTACAAAACAAGTTTAAAAGTAAGATTTCTTTTACAATACTGTCAGTATTACAAGAATATACGTGAAATATTATTTTTCCTCTATATACTAAGTACTTAGATTATGTTATAAGCGCACATTTGTATAATGACCATTCGTCCTGAAGTTTCTATTTTTATTAGTATTCATTACCATGCATGGGCGCCGACGGCATAAAAATATTAGTAGGGACAATATACCAGTAGAAAGCATTTTGTCTGAAATTGGAGGGGGACATGGAATCCTAATATCAACATAGTGGGGACTGGTCCCTCTGTCCCCTCCGCTAAGGGCGCCCGTGTTACCATGTGTGAGCAACTTTGATAATAGCACACTCATCGCACACTGTTTTATAATGTACGTATTTCCTAATGCTTGGTTAATGGTTGCACAAGAGAGAGCGTTGTACTGTAAAGGGATCTATGGGCTTGTCAGATGGAAAAATACTATCTTTAACAATGATATCCGCAACTGATAATAAAATATGTGCAGCGATTTTAGCGTAAATTAAAGGACAAGGTAAATTAAAGGAATATATTCGTTAATGCCATAATGTTATATTACGTACTTTTGCAACAATGACGCTTTTAAAATCATCTGAAAATGGATGAATGAATTAATTTCAATCGTTGTTGAGTTCGATTTTGAAGACGGGCTCGTTGCTCAATTAGTTTGACGTTGCGTTTAACTACGAAAATCTTACCATTAAAATATTATCTTAATATTCGAATTTGAAGGGAAAATCCCATGGCAGCGCTAGAAGAACGCTTTGCTATTAGTTATCTACCTTACTGAATATTTTGTTGATTTTATTTATGATACATAGCCATACCTTCAAGATATATTCCGCTTAAAGATATCTTCATTGAGGACTGAATGGAATTTGATTGAACACGATAATAATATGAATATATTTGCAGAGATGTTCGGAAGAATGTGTATGTCAGAATTCTGAGAATCACATAAATTATGTTCTCGGTTCTGCCGTTTATTAATGACCTCAGTAGTTACTACAACGTAAACCCTTTTTTGAAGCAAAGTTTTAGAAATCAGAAGAACTAAAAAAGAGAGAGAGAGAGAGGGAGAGTTATGGTTAGGATCGATAAAATCAAAAGACAGGTATTTGTAGAGCTTAAACGTGGACATATCTTTTACTACAGAGGCAATATAAATTAAAAATAAATGATGTTGAATTCTTAATTAATATAAGAATAAAAACAACACTATGGGGATCAATACTATATCAGATTGGATGCAAGATGTTATTCAACCATGACGGCTATATGGTATAGATAATTCAAGTAGATTTGGGTTGACATCAAATTAATTTTACAGAGAAATGGAAAGTTTCTGTTATGAATTCGAATATACATAAGCCAAATAAAAACGTAACAGGTTTTGTTTAAAATAAAGGATTTTAATCCTAGGGTCAGAACACAACATATGATGTAAAACCTTGGGCGGCAAATGCGAATATGGTGACTTGAATGTCCAAACAGGAACAAAAGATTATAGTTTTATTTGGCCAGACTTCTTATAAAGTCGATTGAGAAGTGATCCATCTGAACTAAGAATATTATTTTCCCTTAGAAACACTATCGGAAATTAAAGAACCGACATGCTAACGCGTATGCATATACAGGGTGTTCTGAACACACCAGTCAAAAGTATATAGTCGTGATCCTTGTGCAAAATGGACCATAATGGCCCTTTACATGGGGGGTCGGAAATGAATATCCACGGAGTTATGCATACTTTTATTTAGAGTAGCAGAGGCGGGATCTATAATGACCAATGGCGCTTACAAACCAAGAAGTTGTCTCCCCCGAAATTTCAACTCCAGCGCGGGGTTGCTACATTGCATCCTCAAACAGGTTTCCAGGCGTGTTGGCATTTTTTGTGGTTGCTGAGATTGGCGACCTGATTTTATAATTGGCGCAATTTCATAAAGATTTTAAGGCTCCTACGTAGGGCTGGCAACTTTCCTCAGTGATGTATTACGAACATAGGGGGCCCATAGGTTCACGGGAGCCCTCGTGATTCAAAAGCAAGAAGTTTAGTTTGAAAAATAAATATCTCGAGACTCGCAACACCGATTAAAGAAGTTTACCGAAGGAGTGTTTCAATTTTTGCTACGAAGGGCAGGGCAGGCAATAGGGGGAAGGGTGAATTGCACAGGGACCCGGTGCGGCCAAGGGCGCCCAGTACTAAAAGGAACAAACCCTCCGCCCAGCATGCGTTAACAAGATCCGTATACGGACGCCTTACCAACTGCGCTACTGGGATACCCCCGCCTGAAGTTTAAAATTACTTTGTGCACTTTCATACAAATCGACATCCACTTCGTACTGGATCCGTCAATGCCCTCCACCTGCCAATCATAAACTTTTATGCTCCGAAGATTCCTTTATTTTCGTTCATGTTTTACCGTCGAAGAATTCAAAAGTCTGTCCTGCAGGTAAATAATAAATAGCTTGATAATAAAAGTTAGTATCGAAAAATTACCCTTGATCCAGTAGCGTACGCAGAAAATTCCTAAAAGGGGTTGGTTCGAATGAGAAGGTTTACCTCTATATCATAGCTTTCGGTAGATCTATTCAGGGGCGGCCTGGGCCGCCGGCCAACCGGCCCCCTTTCCGGTGCGCCCCCATGAACGATAGGACTCGTGCCCTCCTATAATCCAAGCTATGCGCCCTTTGAGAGAACCCAGTCCGCCCCTGCACCTAGTGTTAATATTCTCCCAATTGCGGGAGATTATGGCCCACATGAATCCCACTTCCGTACGCTTATGTCTTGTTCAATTCTGAATAATGACGACTATAGGCGCCAGCATGGTGGCCGGGTCGCAGGACTTGTATTTCCATTTACCATGGAAAATTTGTAATAGGGGGCGTTCAAATATTATGTAAGCAACTTCGGGGGAGGGGGATTGCTGTTGTGCTGTGGTCCATGGGGGCGGCAATGGCGGTCACTCGCCCCGGGCGGCAAAATACCTAGCTACGCCACTGCTTGTATGCATGCATACAAAATTATATAGGAGAAACCAGGGATCTTTAACGTTTGAATTAGTTTTACTTGAATCAGACAAACAATGTAAAGAATTATTTTGGTTTACTTAATATCATAATACATTGCTATAGCACGAAATACGAAAGTTTTATAATATTACGAAACTGTAAGGAAATATTAAACTGTATTTAAAAAGTTATAAAGTGCCCCATCTTATCCCGTAAAAGAAGCAAAATAGGGTAGCCGAACAGTAGGTAAAACAATATTATTTCAAACTGATTACAGTTATGTAATATATTCTATTTATGATTAATTTAATACATTCCAATTATGATTAATTTAATACATTCCAATTATGATTAATTTAATACATTCCAATTATGATTAATTTAATATATTCCAATTATGATTAATTTTATATATTCCGATTTCGATTAATTCAATATATTCCGATTACAATTAATTTAATATATTCCGATTATGATTAATTTAATATTTTCCGATTATGATTAATTCAATGTATTCCGATTATGATTAATTTAATATATTTACATTAATATTAGTTCAATATATTCCGATTATTATTAATTTCAAACTGATCACAATCATTTTCAATTGATTAAAAATATTTTCTATTGAAATATTTTCTATTGATTTCCAATAGTTTATATTAATTACAAATATTTTCTTTCTATTACAATTAATTTCTATTTATTACAATTATTATCTATTTATTACAATTATTTTCTATTTATTACAATTTAATTTCAGTTGCAATTTTCGGTCCTCTGGAGGTGTTGGGTGAAGTTCAACCGGGGGAAAAGGAAGGAATAGCCATGCTTGTTCAGTGCCGTCGTCCAGATTTTCAGTTGAGATTTTAGTGCGGATGATAGAACCCACTTATACCTCTTATTATCCACATGTACTGAAAATATAATGAGAGCATCCTAGCTCAATGTCTGACAGCACGTATTAATGATCGCAAAGAAAATAATAAACAACACGTAATGTAACCAACAGTTTAATGTATTAATATGTGGTACGTATTTCAGAGTCGCAATCTTGCCTACTTCTTTCGTTTTGACCTAATTGACTGAAATTTTCCAAATTCGCTATTTAAAATATATACTTCAATAACTATGTATAAAGGTATAGGGAAGATCCCATGTTTTCTATTTACGAGTAACATGCAGTAAGGAGTGAAATGTCAAACTCCATAGCTATAGGATGGACCTTAATCTTTCACAGAATTATAAATTAAAAAAAAATCTTTTGCATTGTTCTGGCTCAATTAAGAGCATGAGTGATGAAATTTAGCTTCTTTATGAGTTCCCGAATTCATGAAAGAAAGGCTCTGAGCCTATGGTACGCAATTCCTTCCTATATGCTTTTTGATTAAAATTCAGGACGAAACGATTCAAATTTTGTTTCAGTTTTATTTAACTGTTTTCCATTTTCCTTTATATAAATATTTTCCGTAAAAACTTGTGTACGCCGCGGATTACAAAGTTTATATTCGAACTGAAGATGAAATGCGCAGGGCAGAAAGGTTATTTTAGAGCTTCTTTGCATATTCAGGATATACGTATATAGCTTTCATAAGAAAATATTCTTACTATTTTACTTGTATTAACTCATGGCTTACCCAAACACTGCCAACACAAGATCACTATCGTTCAGTCAAAAACGAAGAGCAGAGTCAAGGGCCCGATTAGAGCACGGGCCTCCGGGGTCGCGGCCCTGGGCCCTCATATCACCGAGGCCCCAAATCTTGCAGGTGATCTGTTTTTAGCAAGTTTAAAACGTCAGTTTGAAACCTAGTATTTTAAATAATAACTTGATAATGTATTAATATTACATTTATCTTTAATTATGAACTAGGTGTAATCAGAGGCGGCCCGAGGTTGATTTTGAATCCGGGCGGCCTGACACAGATTGCTTTTTGGCGCCCCCTCCAGAGAAATCAGAAGACTTTCACAGAATCACAGTGAGCCATATACCCTATAAAAGTGGCCAAAAGTCTGAAAGAATTTCTCTAAAGATGACTAAAAAATTCTCTAAACTTGTCTCTTTTTAAAGAGATTTTTTACTATTAAATAATTAAAAGTTTAAGCTTGACTTTAGTTTGCCCCTTATCCAAACGCACCCCGGTCGGCGCAATAGTCCGATTCGCCCTCTTCCCTTAAGCCGCCCCTGGGTGTCATTGAAAACGGGTCTAAACTATTGATTGTGCAGATAATATCTATAACAAGAGTTTGCATTTGTTACTTACTTATTGAATAATTTCGTTTTGAGTAGTGTAGGGAGGGGCCCTGAATAAATACTAGGCCCTGGTTCCACTTTGGCGTGATTGGGCCCTGGCAGTGTCCGATTAAGGATTTTATGAGCCCTCATCTGAAAAGATAAAATGGGCCCCTTAAAGAAGATGGCCTATCTAACCGTATAGTACCGGTGTAAATTT
>QLNU02015360.1:124827413-124881527 GCA_006491805.2 Dysdera silvatica
TATTTATCATTTACTTGCAGGACCGACTTGTGAATTTTTGGACGGTAAAACATGAGAAAATAAAAATGATCTTCAGAGCATAAAAGTTTATGATTAGAAGGTGGAGGGCCATTGACGGGGCCCCTGCAATGAAATCTTATCGCCTACCCTGTCCTTCGTAGCAAAAATTGGAACACTCCTTAGGCAAACTTCCTTAATCGGTGTTGCGAGTCTTGAAAATTTGATTTTTCAAACTAAACTTCTTGCTTTTGAACCAAGAGGGCTCTCATGGCCCTAGGGGCCCAACTATGTTCGTAGTGCATTATCCGGGAAAATTGTCAGCTCTACATAGGAGCCATAAAATCTTAATCTATGCAATTGCACCAATTATAGGATCAAGTCGCCAATTTCGGCAATCACAAGAAACCTCCAACACACCTCGAAACCAGTTCGGCGCTGCTATTTCGCAACCCCGCGCAGGAGTTGAGATGTTCAGGCGGGCTAATTCTTCGTTGGCAAGTTAAATTGGTCATTAGAGATCCCGCCTCTGCGAACTAAAAATATGCATAACTCTATGGGTATTCATTTATGACACCCCTCCCCCCCCACATGTAGGTTCTATTACGGCCCATTTTACACAAGGATCACGGTCATATACTTTTGATTCGATGTTTTCGGAACACCCTGTACATTAGCGTTCATGAGTAGGATTTACGCTTGTATTGATTTATATAAACTTATACGCCTTTTAAAATTAAAGAAATATGTTTTTGGCAACTGCCCATCATTTTGGTTATACGGCACTTTAATGTCTGACAATATTTTTTTTTACGTGCGAGATATAAGCAAATAATTGTCAGTCGTTTTGACATAGCGGCGCCATGATAGGCGATTGATACCAACCCACGATACGTTTGCAACTAAACAAGAACACTTGGGTATCGAACTTAAACTCAGCTAATCCGAAGGCGGCGAACATAATCACCATACCATTCGGTCGCAATTACGGAAATATAAATACTGTAAAAGTACCCTTTATTATAAATCCATGGGTGTATAGAAAGTAAAAGATAAAACTCAATTAAACCTTAATCTATAATATATTTCTCATCAAACAGGTTTTTTCTCTTACTCCATAGTTAGCTGAAATCAGTATTTCATTAAACAAAAAAGGCAGAACCTAATGGTTATCTGAGAAACACAAATAATGGTAAAATAGATGGAGGCATCGCTCTTTGTCAAATACGAAGTTATGTCTTCGTAACTAGGGATTAATACAAATTTTTCCTCCAAAACATTTTATAAAATGTTGTCTTCCTACAATGTTTAGCTTTAGATGATTTCTTATAGCACTCTAAGTTTTTTATATCGATGCTTTCAGGGAATTTTTTTTTTGTTTACGATTTCTTGGCTTGATTTAACTCCGCATTGTCTTTTAGAAAATTTGGAAGTCAAATCAGTGTTGTTTCTCGTTACTTTTTGTCTCTCTGAACGAAAAAATCCCTTTTACTTATGCAAATAAGCGATTCTTCTGATGTTTGTTCAAGGTATGAAAAGTATATAAAAATGTTTTAGACACATGGCTGAGTAGGCAGGTGTTGCTGAAATATTCATGTTTGCAAGATTCGAACTCATATTTGCGTTACGCGAACAGTTATTACAAAGTACAGCCCCATTAAGAGAATTTTAAGTATGCCTTTTCGGCTTACTTGTCTTTTATTTATTTTCATACAGTTTTCATACTGAAATAATGAAAATAATTGATTATTTTAGAGTAAAACACAATCGTTTTTAAATATCGCTCTTTCAAAAATTGAATTGTAGGAAAGGAATATTTCTCCGAAAAAATAGCTTGTAACTCTGTAAAGAGGCGCGTGTTTAAACTTGCCTACCTCTTTCTTAGGAATATCAACCTGTTCGCAGATATTATTTCAGACAAAATCAAGTGTCTTATTCAATATTGGCCGTAAAAAATCCATATTATCATCAACTATAGAAAGGTGTTCTTCGCGATTTATAATAGAATTGAAATTTTGTTTTGCCAAAATTTTTGCAGCGAATTTTTTAAATTACAAAACAATTCTTAGATACAAAGCTATGCGACAAAGTAAATATTTTTAATACTTAAATTTTCCATTCGTCAGTATCAACCTTCTTCAGAAGATTGGAAGTCGGTGGCGGGATCTGATTAATACCACTGCAATTGTTTACGGTTCAAATATTGTTTTTGAAAACCATTAACGGGTCCTGTACAACGCCAACACTATGGGGGGGGGCCCGGCGGCATAAAAATATTGGGGGGACAGTGTACCAGTGGAAGGCAGCTTGTTGTTAACCAGGGCCGTAGCCAGCGAGTAGTCCCAAGCCCCCCTCTTCCGAAATGTTTTTGTTACCAATACGTGTTCATTAGCGAAGTCGTAAAAATTTGTTGCCTTCCCCGAAAAAATGTATGGTTAAGGCCTTGTTGTTAACAACTCTTTACAGGGATAACAGACATCAACAAAGCAGTGTTTAATTTAAATGTGCTTCTGCTTGATGACGTTCACTTTACCATAAAATTAATATTCTAGTTGCATTTCCAGTTTCATTTTCACATGCAATGCTCCTTACTAAATTTCGTATTTATTATGCTAATAGTGATGGTGTAGACAGTCCCTTTAATTTATGTCGTTGATAATGAGCTTAGAGGGCCAAAAATTTCCTTGAGCTTGCGAAATTAAAATTGGGAAACTATAGTTGTAACGTTATTAAAAACGTTCCACTTGAAAGTTGAAATAATAACACGTCAATGAAAACGCTGCCATGCAGAAAAGAGAGCTATATAATGCAATCCAACAAAAGGTATAATTACATCAAATAAATGACAAAGTGCGTATTTTTTTATTTCGCACTAAATACACTACGCTGAAAAATATAACCGCATTCCTTAGATTAAAAAACAAAATTAAATTTTGAACGACGTTACCTATTATAAAATTTTTGTTTGAAATTGGGGAACGTGGGTCCCCACTGTCTCCCCTACCAACAACTACCGTATCCAACACAGAACGTCAGTGAAAACGTTTGTAGTATATATTTCTTTAGTATTTCATTAATAAAGATTGCTATTTGAAATGAAAGGCGTATGTGAGAGTGAATCTAGGAACTTTATTTCTCTTCTTGTCTGAACTTCTCTTTAAGAACTTGGAATCTATTTATTTCAGGTGATTATGTGTACAAATTTATATACCTTTTGTAAATAAATAAGAAGATATGCGCTTTATTTAATTTTTGTAAGGCGTTTTTAATTTAATTTGGCCCTAAAGAAAAGTATAAGTTATAGCAAATTCCTTCTGAGAAATTTTAGCTGTCCCCATAGAATAGCTTTTCTTAACAGTGGTTCCCCTGAACTCAAGGGGTCCGTGAGATATCGTTAAGGGTTCGGGGTGAATTTGAACCCGAAAAATACATTTGTGTACCAAAAGACAAACACAGGTTTCACATTAGGAAATTTCTTCAAAAATAACATTTTTTTGTCACATACAATATTTTACAGTTTTATGTTTACAAATATGAAGTTGTTTATTTTGTACACGTGTGTGTATGTGTGTCTGTGTGAATAAAAACTACGTGTGAAGTCTCTTAAACAGGCAGTGTGAATCCAATTTTTCTTGAAATGTCAATAAATTCCTTACATAATAGTAAAAATTACCTTTCTGCTAAACCAGCCATCATAGAAAATAAATTGAATTTTCCTTATAAACTTGAAGTTCATAAATAACTAAAGAAAATAATCACGATGATATATAATTTTTATGTAGAGGTCTCCTCTAGAATATATATTATTTTAAGGATTTTCGATTGGGCAATAGGGCTGAGAATTTCTGCCATTGAGAGTATAGAATTACATTTTAAGTACACTTCGTGAGGTATGACACTTCAGAAATTATTTTATGTTGATTACTTGAGACACGTAGGTTATTATAAATTTCATTCTTAACCAAATGAATCTCAACATTGCTACACTTTTTAATCACTGAACTGAACTGCTAGAAGCTAGATACAATTCTTTTATTTCATCCTTAACTACGGATCATAGAGATTATGGAACAATAACTGGAAAAAAAAAGAGAATTTTCGGAAATTGGTAGGGTGCGATCCCACGTCTGTTATTTGCCAGGTAAGTGCTTTAACCAGTAAATCACGGGTGACCTGTCATTCCTCCTCCTGCGAGCGTATATAAAGTTTTTTTTTTACTATGAACCTGTTATTCTAGGAAAATGAGCACTCCACTAACCGAAATTTAAATATCAGCAGAGACAAGTCTTTTAAATGAGCGACAGTCAGAAGCGTGATGTATGGCGTACCTTGTACGTCACGTTTCTCGTATCGATCGTACTCCACCAGATTTCCGAAAAACAAATTTCTGCGAGATGTTAGAAGCTAATTTTATTTTATTTTATTTTTTTTTTTTTGTAATACGATATCGCTTTCAAAATGTATTTAAAAATAGTGTCAGAAAATAGACAAAAATTTAGAAGTAGAAGATTTAAACAAGATTTTGGTTCATAAATATTAAAAAATATCCCTTGATAATAAAAATGGTTTGATGTTCACTTCACCCTCATAATTTTATCTCAAAATTCTCAGTTCATTATGCTGCTTCACTTTTGACAGCTCTCCAGAATGTTTCACTTGTACACTTCCACACTCCAATCACGCTGCATTAGTTACACTTTTAAATTCTAATTTGTAAAACTTTCCTTTCCTTGCTGAATGAGCAAATTAAGTTTTATATGAATTTACTTAGGACGCAAAGAAAACAAATACTTGTTGAATTTGAGTAGTAATTCTCAATATATTAGCTTACTTGTACAGATTTTCTTTGTGCTCACTGGAATATGTATTCATTGGCAGACGTACAGATTTGGCTCTCACCCGATCACAAAAGTATCGAGATTGAAGTACGGATGTATAGACAGTATCATCCAGTGTAATAAATTATACTTTAAACCAGTAGCTTAGCAATTCAAAACTCATGGGGCTCAAGTGTCTTTAAAGAAGATTATATGAGATGCGGCCTTACATAAAACAATGTGTTTTGATATCTAATAGGGAACTTGAGTTCCCCCTTCCCCATGCCATTGCTTTGAACCGTAGAATGTTAATTATCGAATGAAAATTTGACACTAAATATGGAATAGAAAAACCTCCGTGTTTTTTTATATTTTATATTGTATTCCATATGTTTTATTGTATCAAAAAGCATACTATATATTTGCTATAAACCAGTGGGCCTTGAATATTGATGAACCATGCATTCACATTGAAATTCATGGTCCCCAAATTACCATTATGATATTATATTATTACTATAATGATATAGATATCTCGCTTTACTGGTTTATTAACAGAAAAGCGATTAGGGTATTAGAATATATGTTAATAATAACGGTATCAATCAGAATGAGAGAATACACGTTGCCTTTCAGGAACTTAATCGAGATGTCTAGTGAATATGGCTATATCGTTTATCGGCTAATAAATATCAAATTCGCTTGAATGAGGAACATCTCCGTCTTTTATTAATAATTGAATTCAAAATTACGTATCCGGTATACATGTTTAATATTATGCATCAAACTGGAAATATTTCTTAGAAGTCCCAGCAAACCTCGGAATTTGAAAAAAATCCAAAACAAATATATAATTCTCGCAGCTTTAATGTATAACGTAGGTTATTATAATTAAGTTGAGTATAACTTCACAATGTAATTCGTAAATTTATGTGGCCAAACTTCATGGAATTTGCAAATCATTGATCAAACGAAACAAACTACCTTATGTTGAGTAGGATTTGTTTAGATTTATTAATTATTATTTGAGATGGCTGACTTGGGTTGTTGTGATGGGTTTACAGGTATTTGTTGATTTTTGATTAGGGTTTTTATTAACCAACAGCTTGTTGGCTGTAATTATTGCTTAGAATAAAACTGCTGTTTGTTATTGCAATCTGGTCGCCAAATTGGCGAGATTGAGATAATACAAAAACAACAACCGGTAATTACTGTTTCCTTAAAATACTGATTCGATTCCTCTGTAGTTAGGTTAGATTCTTCAACGTTGAATCCAGGTTCAATTTCTCAACGTTAAGTCCAGGTTCGATTACTCAAAATTAAATACAGGTTCGATACATGGAAATCCATGTTAAGTTCAATTCCTCAGTATTTATTTTTAGGTTTAATTCCTCACTTCAGCAGAGTTAATTCCTTGTATCTTGGAATTTACTTTATTTGCAGATGAAAATGAATATGTTTGGGATGTTTCACGCAGTGGCAATGGTACAATAAAATTTCCTAGGTAGCCAATACCTTGGAACAGTGGGAATAACTCCCGAATTAAATAATTTTTATTATTTAAAATTATTTTGCTAAAATATTCTCAAAAGGACATATCTCGCGTTGTGACCGCTTAATTGGTTACGTACAAAATAACTTACAATTAACGCTGACTCGAAAGCTGGAGATCGTAGTGGCACGAAACAGGAAAAAATATCAGTTAAAAAAAAAGATTTATTAAAAAAAGATAAACAAAAGAATACAATTAATATTATAAGGGGACCAATGTGGACCTACAGGTAGACACAATACCGATTGATTCAGGGGATGAGTAAACAGCATGTTCCAAATGCTTCATTCCAGTATGACAATTACTCGAATTTAACTACTGTTTTTAACAGGACAGTACGGAGTTTTTTCACACGATAAATTTTTGGTGAACATTCACCCCACGAAATTGATGTATGTGGCCATATCATAACTTTTGGGCCACATATAACATAACTTTCAAAAATATATTGGTTAATTAATTGATCAACAATGTGGATAAAATTACATTGCTCATTTAATGTAGGAGGGAAAATAGAAGAAAAGAAAAAATGGTTACCATTTCTGAAGTTTGAGCCCTTCAGATGGCCGTGAATACTTTTGCATCTTACAAGTTAGGTGGTTGAGCTGGAACTATTTTTTCAGCGGCAGACTCTCACTTTTCTGGCAACCATAGGTTGCCATTTCCACCTGAGAGGTGGCGAAGGTTGGCGACCATATTCTTCAGAACTTTGGTCCGTTTAACATTGAAATCAGCCAACCGGCTCTTGTCCAAGGCGATAATGGCTAGATAGTGGCAGACTTACCCAAGCGTGAGAATATCCACGTCAGATGATACACCTCTCGCTGGGAACAAGTGGACATTTTGGAGAAGGGAGGAACTTCCCCTTTGTAATGATTTTGATTAACCGATCCCAGTGTGGGAATAGGACCCACTTCCATATAAGGCAATATTACTGATTTTACGATCTTTCTGTGGTCGAAAGTAAAATGAAGATGCGATGACTCATGGTCAGCTGAGTGCAATCTTAGTTGAAAAAAAAGGAATGGCAAATGTAGAAGTTGAATTGTAAAAAATATATAGAGAAATAGTATATGAAATTTAGAGTAGAAATTAGTTTAATAAGAGGAAATTTTATGGGGAAGTAGAAAGGGTTATTTAACGTTCATTTTCACATCAGATAATAATAACCACATGTATAATTTTAAATATCATCCTTTGAAGTGTAACGTAACATCCCACGCTAATTTTAAATGTCTTCACATAAAATAAAGCAGCCTTTCACGAATTATAGTAACAATATTACAGAAAAATATATACATAAATAATGTTATTTGGTGATTGAATGATTAAGAAAATATGTCCATAATCTTGCTGAATTCGAATATTGGGAGAGTCCACAGCATAAGTTGAATTTAGTTTGCGAATAAGGTTCCCTTGGTGTTTTAATACATATAAATTTAAAGTCCACTTATCATCTGGCAGTCTGTACAATTGAGTTTTTTCATTGATTAGAGTGTATATCCAGATGTTGCTGGAACAGATGCATAAAGCTCAGGCGCTAACAGGGCTGACCTGAAACACAAAATTAAAATCCGGCAGAAAGTGTCTACGATATTTTTAAATCACATTTTCCCCAAGAAATAATATTAACTGATTTCAGAGAAAATGAAATATAATAAAAAAATTCATTTGAATATATATATATATTATTAAATTGATTGAGTCCATTTGAGTCCTATTTTTTATTTTTATTTTTTAAGATGTAATTTAGAATAATTAAATATTGAATAAACGATGTGTTGATTTTTCAACACAATACTTATCGCTATTTCCACAATAAAATAGTTAAAAGTTTATAAATGAAACTGCAGATACATGTACGCCTGTGCACTCCCCCATACAAGGGTATATATGAACTGGTTATTTCAAAAACAATATAAGTACATTTATTTTTAATCTGCACGCTTTCTTGCTCTGTATATTTAGAAGTATTTCCCATAAAAATAAATAGGTTACAGTTAACTAAGCACGAGAAATATGCCATCATAACCTGAAGTCACCATAGAAGCAACATTAATCACTGATTGGCTTTTTTCATGATTTCTGTAAAGTTTATTTGTGCGTAGATCATGTTGCAAAAATATATGCAGTGGAACCTGGAAAAGTGACGACCTTGGTAAATTGACCGCTTGGATAAGGTGACCGCTTGGATAAGGTGACCACTTTTTATAAGAAGGAACAGGTAGGGACTTAGTCATGCCTATACCAAAGTCTGTCGTGTATAGTGGCCACCTGTCTATGGTGACCACTGTAGTCCAGTCCCAAGGGTGGCCACTTTACGCAGGCGCTACTATATATTACGGGTGTGTCAAATAGCTCACTGGAGGAAACAATAAATGGTTTTTTCCCCTCCGTCTGCAAGGAGCAGACTTGTTCAATGATTTAATCAATAAACGAATTGGTACATAGCTGATTTACTGTATATATATATTATACAGTATATATAAAGAACCTGCCTAAATTCACCACCCTTGGGAATGGACTGCAATGGTCACCATAGACAGGTGGTCACTATACACGACAGACTTTTGTATGGGAATGACTAAGTCCCTATCATTTCGCTCCTATAAAAGGTGGTCACCTTATCTAGGTGGTCAATTTACCAAGGTGGTCACTTTTCCAGGTTCCACTGTTTCTCCAGATATGCGACATTTTACAGCGCCGGAATCTGGTGGCCTACCATGTCCCATACATGTTCGATTGGCGAAAGGTCTGGTGACGTTGCTTGCCAAGGAAGAGTATCAACAGCACTGGGGTAGCTCACAGATATGCGAACCATATGGGGCCTGGCATTATCTTGTTGGAAAATGACTCCAAACTGTCGTGTCATGAAGGGTAACGTAAACGGCCACAGGATGTCATCAACATATCGTTGAGTTGTTAAAGTTGGACGTAGGATGACTAGGAGCGTCCTGCTGTCGTATGAGATAGCACCCCACACCATCACACTAGGGGTAATGGCTGTGTGCCTTTGTAAAAAAAAAGCACTCCACACCTCCCTAGCACTTCCACACACGGATCCAATGGTTATCTGCTCCAGGACTGACCAACCGATTTTGCCTCGCATTCGTGCACGTTGGCCTTCCAGAGCCTTTATTCTGCCGATGAGTTCCTCGCAGCAACCATTGTTGTCAACACTTCTGCACAGAAGTGTCCGTACGGTGTAAGCGGCGGCCTATTGCTCGGTATGGTGAACTGTATTTGCTCGATTTTGAAAACAGCACTGAATCTGATATCCGATATTAGATTTGAATACCGATATTCTGTAAGAGGTCAAGACCTAAAATCATCTGCTCGTTAAGGAAAACCCGACTTACCGATATTCGTGAAAGTATGTAAGGAATGAATTAGCGTCAAAGAGACCTTCCGTTTTTTAAAAATCCAACAAATAATTTAATTATGCTTAATTAGTAATCTTGAAATGCCTGTGATCTAGTACAATGCAATCATGACGCGTAATACCCAATCGAGGAAAGAACTATTTTTCTGTTAATACAGGTAGCTTATTACACCTTCAATATTTCAACAATAAATACCTTAACTTAATTGTTACTGAACTTAACAAACAACACTATAACACTTAACTAGCGCAACCTTGCTAAATGAAATGGTAACAACCAACCTCAGGAAGCCTCATCTAATACAATCTTGATTAATTACTGGCACTTTTTTACTAAGCAGAAATGACCCTAATTAGCTATTAATATATAAGTGATAACAATCAATAATGGATGCGTATAAGTACCACCTTTCACTAATTATCCCAACACTAAAAAAAAACAATGCGTACCTCAACCCAAATTTCAATTGCAACCACATTCTAAGAGAAACAGCAAAATAACTCACTCAGTTCGGCAGCCGAATCCTTCTTCTTCCTTCGAGCGTTGGAAACGACTACGTTGCTGGTAGGACGTCGGGTACGACGGCTTTCGGTGACTGAACAGCATGGAAATCTTGAAATCGTTTTTGCAGGCCAACTCTTCCTCCTTCTCGCTGAGCCAGGGTTTCAAAAACGACAACTCGGGCGTCGGCAGCTTCATGGCTCTCTTTGGGGCTCAAGCAGACCACCTTGACCTTACTCGACTTTACGGCACAGGCTTCAGGATGACCACCTTGACTCCTTGCAACCAACTGCTCAAGCTCAGGACGACCACCCTGATTCCTTGCAACCAACGGCTCAGGCTCCGGACGACCACCCTGATTCCTTGCAACCAACGGCTCAGGCTCCGGACGACCACGTTGACTATTTGCGACTAATAGTTCAGGCTCCGGACCAGTGCCTCTTTTCTATCGGAGTTTGGCCTCCGCTATAACTCTTGTTCGTTCCTTCTAGCTCGAACTCTACGTACTACGGCCACCTCTACTACGGGAGCTACTTGCCTCTCCCACATCCACACGAAGTTTCGAATACCAGTCGCTCTCAGCCGCCCTAACGGCCACCACAACTCCGCCTAGCCTTACTTCTCCAAACCTCACACTTAGGCGTTCCAAATCTCTCTCCCTTTTCTTTTCTTTTCAAAATTTCCCTCGTTTTCTTTTTAATCTTAGGTAATGTTCATACTTCACCTGTCTATTAATTTCCAAAACTAATACTCTACCGACATTACCTTTCCAACCAATGCCACACAACACCCACAAACACTAGCCACTTCTTGTGGCTTTTAATAGGCCGTATCAAAAACGTTAGTCCCTCCTTGTGGCTTCTGATACGACTGAATCACAACACGACAGCCTCCTTTTACACACAGCACTACTTTATCTCTCCTCTCGGATTTTATACCCTGTTGACAAATGTGTGCAATATGCCCCCCGACATTTTATGACCCGGTACTGTGAAATAAGACTTTTCTTTGCGCCAGCATGGCCATAAACGGTGTCTAAGTGCCCTTCCCTATCTTTGTATTCTTTCACCAGTCTATCTATTTTCATTGCATTTCAAACAATCTCCAATTTTATTCATAACTCGCATAAGGGAAAACCCCAGCTATATCACTACATAGTGCCAACATATGGTCCACCACATCAGTAGGACCAGCTAGCTTCACGCATCTTGACCATGGGGCCACCTTCGAAGTCATACAATTGGCTATGAGATCTTCGACAAAGTCGTAACGGCATTACTTGTTCCGTTTCCAGGGAACTGCAACGCCGACAACGAGAAAAAATAAACCGTTCGCAATTTTTACCTCTTTTGTTTGTTTGTTTGGATGTTTTATGGCGCAAGAGCATCTGGGCTATACTGCGCCAAACATGGTAATTTTACCTCTTTTATAATATGCCAGTTGAGCAGTAGAAATGTGCGCTATGATCGAAGTTAACACTCATTGGCTTTGAAAATTTAATCATTCATACTTGGTCTAAAGGAATTTGCATGCGAAATTTTGAGATGATCGGATAATTTTTTAGGGGTGGTTCTTTTTTTTTGTGTAAAAGAGTGGATTATATTATTATATGGGCTATAATAATACTGATAATAGTCATATCATCCTGATTATGAAGATGACCCAATTATATTAACACATCAATCTACAACAGGAAGATACACCACGTATAAAACACAATCGCCTTTCCATAGCTTCCGAAATATTGGTCTAGCAGTATTTTCTTTTAAGTTTCTTGATTAAGATAGACTAGAAATTTTTCGGAAACAATCACGTAATGCTACACATAAAAAAAAGTTCTACCATTATCTAACAAAAAATAACTTTTATATAAAGAAGAATGCGGTTCATCTTACGTTCGATGCATTTGTTCATTGTGAGCCTTCCTTGGAAACTGAAGATACCAAGTTCCATGAAGTTTTCCTCTAGTGTTCGAAAAATGTATTTCGTACTTACATTTGCAAGGATTAAATTGAACCGAATGGTTCTGGATTACAATGTATTTCATAAACCTAATTCAGTCAGCCCCACCAAATCAAGTCACAAATTATCGAATACCCCGCTTATAAGGATAAAACCCATTAGTACCAAAAAAATTATTCCCATAGAATCAATGATAAATTTCCTCGTTTTAACGGATAATCTTCATAGGCCATACCAGGATAATAATAAGAAAGCCAACAAAATCGACAAAGATCGATATTTAAATTTAGATGGTTTCAATTAACATTGAATCTGTTATTGTTTTGCTTGGTCTGTCTGTCATAAATAGAAAGATCAGTCAGTCTACATTAGATGTTGGTGTTTACTCATCAACATTCAGGAAGCAAGTAAGAGTTAACTCGCTAACTTTTGGCAAGTTGAAAATTAGAATTCGGTGAATTGGAATTTGACGAAGTGTAGTTTACTTTTAAATTTTAACTCGCCTAATTTCATATCACTACTCTCCGATTCTCCACTTTTCTAATTCTCTAACTCTCCACTTCTCTAATTCTCCACTTCGCCAATTACAATTTTCAATGTTAACAATAGCTATCATTATTGTAGTTACGGAAAATCTTTAACATACCATTTTTTATTATCGACAGACAGACAGACAGACAAAGAACAATAGCGAGTTCAATATTTATTGAAACCCGCTAAGAACTGGACAATTTCAGCACGAAAATAAATACTCATCCAAGGATAAAAAAAGTATGTAGAGAAAAATTTCTCTTTACAAGCATCTTTCTTTTGCTTTATTGAAGGGATTTCAAGATCTCTACGTATTGAGAAGTGAAAGACAAACAAAAACTTGAAGCTATTGCCTCACTAGTTCATTTTTTCTCAAATCTAGGGGCCGGTCTACTCACTTTTGACTATCCCAATCATTGGTCACTATCAATTGTATTGTGGAAAACTTTATCTCTAGATAAGCATCACTATAAATAAAAAAAAGATCTGAGGATGTATGATAAGATAAATATTTTAAAAGAAAAAAAAAAATATATATATATATATACTGCCTGTGACTAGACTTGATTCCTAAGATGAAGGAACCCCTTCGTGGCATTCGCTTCAGAACTATTCCAGAGATTCTTCAGCTTGTAACTATGACTTGATTCTAAGATGAAGGAACCATTTCGTGGTATTCGCTTCAGAACTGTTCCAGAGATTCTTCAGGCAGTAGACCGGTCCATTCGAACTATCAACACAACAGGCGTTGCCAAAGTTATCCTACAATTTCCACATCGCTGGCAACGGGTTGTGCACTATGCAGGTGACTACATTGAGGGACAGTAAAACTTGGTAACATGTATCTATTTTGTATCAATTGTAAATAAATAGTTGCCACTATTAAAGTTCCAACCCTCGTATATATATATATATATATACGAGGTTGGAACTTAATAGTAACAACTATAAGTCAGTAAACCAAGTTTTACTGTCCATCGATGTAGTCACCAGCATTGTGTATAACCCGTTGCCAGCGATGTGGAAGTTGTAGGATACCTTTAGCAACACATGTTGTGTTGATAGTTGGAATGGACCGGTCTACTGCCTGAAGAATCTCTGGAACAGTTGTGAAACGAATGTCACAAAGTGGTTGCTTCATCTTAAGAATCAAGTCATAGTTACAAGCATGAAGAATCTCTGGAATAGTTCTGAAGCGAATGCCACGAAGGGGTTCCTTCATCTTAGGAATCAAGTCATAGTCACAGGCAGTAGACCGGTCCATTCGAACTATCAACACAACAGGCGTTGGTAAAGATATCGTACAAATTCCAGATCGATAGCAACGGGTTGTGCACTATGCAGGTGACTACATTTAGGGGCAGTAAAACTTGGTAACATGCATCCATTTTGTGTCAACTGTAAACAAATAGTTGCCACTATTAAAGTTCCAACCCTCGTATATATTAGGTCACTTTAAGCCGTCAGTCTTCTAACACAGTTTTCGGACCTAAAAATCTGTAAACTTTTTATGGTCACATTGTGAGGAGTGGGGCAAAATGGGGACCCTAAGGGTTTTGACTATAAATATCCACCCTTGAACACAAAATGGATCAAACAAGATGCTTAGATTCCTTGGTAGGGCGTTAGCCATTGAATCTTGCCTTGAATTTTGAAAATATCACCAATAATGATCCAACTAATAACGTTTTATGAAAGCATCCATATTTGAGATTCTGACTAAAAGTGGGGTAAAACGAGGTACTATTCAAAAAAATTACATAAAATGTCAATTTATTACTTAATTTGTTTTGTGTGAAAAAATGAACGTTCTAAGCACAAGTAAAAAATAAAACATTGAAAATATCGTGATCTGTAATTAGGTATGTATGCTTGTCAACATGAAATGACATTATTTGAAAATTAAAAACACATTTTCAATAAAAAATATTGAACTTCACCAAAAAAGAAAATTTTATCGTTTTAGCAGTCACTTTTTCAAGGATATTTATGCAGTTATATTTGTACAAACATTTTACTCATATTGGGGATCGCCTGTTTCATGCCCACTGCAGGTATCACGAGCCTGTTCTTGGCAACCTGCACATTGAACCTATCTTTCTCCCGGTACTGAATCAGTAAGAAGTTCATTGCAGAATAAGCAGACCGTTGAACAGCCTGCGTCGTCTTCGTCACCAGTCGAAGGACGCCACTCCATTTTGTTGTCCTCATCGTCGCTTTCAGAGCAGCTGAATTCATCCTTCCTATAGTAATCAACCCAAGTTAAGAAGTTGGCCAAAATATAGGATTTTAGGCCTGCTTTCTTCAAAATCCAATCACGCAAACAAACCAGTCCAATCGATGCCTTAACCGAAGCTAACGGATAAGGGGGACTTCAGGGTTATATACAGGTGGTCGTCGCCAGATCGCGGTTCCTCCATAAGAAGATACGTGGCCCCCCACTGCTAGCTGCCAATCTACATGGCGTGACTTAATCTTGGTGCAAACTGCCTTGGAGATGATGGATCACAAATTTTCGATAGAACATTCCGATCCGCAAAACATTAATTGACAAAGAACTTTAAAGTGCTGGAAACAAGTAAACAAGATGAATTGTTAACAATTGACTGAACATTTCTGTACGGCGGCAAGGCTCTGTGGGCTTTCTTGGCTGTTATATTAGGCAGTTAAAGACTTCGAATGGCGGCTTGCCAGTATGTCGCCAATGGAAATTATTCGTATAGAAATAATTACTTCTCATCTTATTTAATATATTTATTTAAAGCACTTTGCTTCAATATTAGCGTACTGCTAACTTGATACGAATCTTGGTTACAATGGCAACGTAATAGTGAGAGGAATATTAATTTAGAGGTTGGCCATTTTGACGTCTGGCCTCCCTGAAAGCTCCGACGCTTCTTTACACTTTTCCCCGCGAATATGCTCGTTACGTCACATCCAACGGCTACATACAGATTTGGCGCGAACTGTCGGCCAATTAGCGATTTTCGTGATTAACGTATATTTTTTTCTCGCGCGTGTGTGTCCTTGACTTAAGGAAGAAGGGCAATCCGTAATGGCGATATTTGAAATGCTAAAAATTGATAGATGCGGCCGGACAATTTCTTTTTCTATTTTTTTTGCAAAGAATTTAAAAATAAATTAAATATTTCGAAGTCAAGCTCTACAGTTATATAAAAAAATATGTATCTACAGTCGTCATAATTAATGTAAAAATAATGGTTTTATTTTCATTTTTTATAAAAGATTAATAATTCAAATACTATGAAGTATTTTTGAAATGTTTATATTTTGTTTTGAACGTGATGAATAATTTTCTTTTATATATTAATTATGTAATAATGTTACTAATTTTTTCACATTAATTTATTGATTTCAGCCTTTGTGATAATAATTACATCATTTCTAATTAAAATTTTACTAATCTACAATCATTAATGTTTTTACCTACTAATCATGGTTAATCCATGGTTTTAAAACTTCACTTTAATATTATTAACTCATAAGTTTGAAATTGTACTATAGTACTCTTAACTACGTGAGCCCTACTTTAAAGCACGTCTGTATTTCATTCGGGAATTGATAAAATTCCTTTCCCAACATTTCAAAGTTGCACATGTTCATCTGTTCATAAAATGTCTGCAACTCTTAATTCTAATATCAAACTATCCCCTAACATTAATATTAACAGCCCTGTTATAACTGAATTTTCCTCTTATCTACTCTGACTCTGGTGTAGCTAAAACACCCGATATGCTTTACAGGCATGTAGGCAAGCCGGAGCTTTACAGGGATGTGGTCCCAGTTGCCCCATCGATATATATGCAAACATTAACATTTTCCTGGTAGGCAGACAGGAATTTTCCAATAGGGCCACAATACCTAGGCATAAGAGCGCCATAGGTAAAATTCTTCCTCTCCCACCCAATTCCCCCCTTCATAAAATATAAACTTTGATATACATTAATATTAGAGGATTTGTAGTTGTAATAAACTAAAAAAAAGCCATCAGAGGAGCGTTAAATTTATTTGGGGTTATAGTGACATAATGTCTAAATTTTCTACCGCTCCCGGCAATTATTTTATACTCGCTAGTCCTCGAGTGTCCTGTGTCCCATATACCTTTTGCATTGTCCCAGTAGGGTGGGTCGAATTTTCAAAAATTGCTCGAATCGAAACGTAATAATGCGGAAAAGTTGCTGCTTGTCGAGATAAACACAGTGGCAAAAGAAGTTTTGGAATCGGATAATATCTTCAGGTCACACATGACCCTCAAAATTTGTGAAATTAGCCATAAATTGACCTTTTTTAGAAACTTTTGAATAGTGCCTTAAATTAATCGGATTATCATGAAACTTTAGTTGTTCCAGTAATTTGAAACTAGTTAATAGAAAATAATAGTTTGACCGATAAAAATACCCCCAAAGCGAGCAGGGAAGCGGGTGGCTTCAGAACGAAAATTGGCCAAAATTGTGAAAAAAACAAAACACCGTAGAAGCGTTCATGACTTCAGAAAAATAGGTTAAGTAGACTGTTTGATTAACTATTGCTGTGCAACTTTTTACCCGTTTCCATTCCACAATCAATCAAAATGAAAAGATCCAGAACTCACCACGGGGAGATGGCCGCACTTTGAGTTCCACCCACGCCTTTCCCAAGCAACCAACCATAGCTGGACGTGGGAAATCGCTAGAGTAGCTATTTTCCACGTCCAGCTATATTAATTCTCAAGATGCGGCAATGTTCGATTCTATCTTCATTGATTAATGGGGTCAAGCGGGCTTGAAAGAGCTGCTTTCGCTTTGTTTTTTGGTTGTACGGCTCAAAGACTACAGTGGTCATGCTGCGCCGGGACCTACTGTTTTCCGAGGAATCCGAACCTCTTAAGGCCTAGGGAACCAAACCCCGGACTACAGTGAGCAGTGCGATCTTTATGAGATCTCTGAGTAAGCGTTCTTTTTGCACTGCTGGGAGTCGAACCCGGATTAGCCGCGCAATAGGAGAACGCGTTACCACACTGCGCCACCGCAGGGAACGAAGAACTGCACTGCAACAGTTAATCAATCTGTTTAACCTATTTTTCTGAAGTCATGAACGCTTCTACGATGATTTGTTAGTTTTTTTTTTCACATTTTTTAGCCAAATTTCGTTCTAAAGCGACCCCCTTCTTGCTACCTTTAGGGGTATTTTCGTCCGTCAAAGTACGATTTCCCGTTAACTAGTTTTAAATTAGTGCCACAACTAAAGTTGTATGATAATCCAATCAATTTAAGGCACTATTCAAAAGTTTCTAAAAAAGGTCAATTTATGGCTAATTTCACAAATTTTGAGGGTCATGCGCGACCTGAAGATATTATCCGATTCCAAAACTTCTTTTGCCACTGTGTTTATCTCGAGAAAAAGCAACTTTTCCGCACTATTACGTTTCGATTCGAGCAACTTTTGAAAATTCGACCCACCCTATCTCCCAGTTACCTTTTGCCCAATACTCCCTTTGCATCGCATCAGTTGCCCCCTCGTCCTGACTACAGGCCTGAAACTATCTCTCTATTGAATCAAATGAAAATGCGATTCCTATTCCCTGTATACATCGATTGTTTTTGGGCGAACCAGAAGTGAGATTATTAATAATGATCAATTTCAGAATTAGGAAATTGCCTTATAAAGAAAGAAAAGAACAAAAACATGATGCGTATCGTACACTTAATTTTAACATGTAAAGATGGCTTTCAATATAGTTATTCAAACAATATTTTGAACAATAATTTTATAAAATAACTAATAATTTTTGCTAATCACCTTGCTGTCACCTCAAGAAGTACCGCTACTAGGCACGTGCCTTGTATGGCTACGTGGAAATCCGGCCCTGATAATGATGACGTAACTTAGATGATGTCCAAAATAGGGGACGCTTTGTTAAATATGCTTGTATAACGTAAGCAGAGTCTCTTTGGATCACCCATTATCCATGGAGCTTCTTCTTAAATTCCCCTTTTCTTTACAAAACTCACGTCGTTAGCTGCAATCTTCTTCCAGGTTTGTAATACCTGATTAACTACAAAAAATTTTCTACCGATTTCATTTATTTTTTGGGTTGCTTCGTATGCTTAAAGTCTTGCTTGTTATGATGCAACGAGACCAAAATTTCAAGCTTCCTACTCATTTTAAGCAATGGAATAAACATTCTCTACACATTTCAAAATATGGATACATCGCTCCCATTCTTCTCTCGTAGACAGGGTAGTCAAGATACTTTTATAAGCTTAATAACATAAATAACGTTATTCATCAAGACTACACGAATGATCAATGTGGAAGACAGTAAGATTCCTCATTTTGTTTTCCACAATTAATTTATCAAAATGTTTAACTTATAATTGTTAACAAAAGCGTGACTAATGTTCTTGAAATCTTTATTTTATCAACTTGATGTTCCTGCTTGTCCATCATTCTATTTTAGCTGGCGACTCACGTTATTCTATTTATTATTGCAAAGAAGACAACATGCCGTCTTTTGTTGAGAAAGACCATCAGAATCTCATTTATGATTCTAAAGATGCCTCAGTTTTTCCTTTACCCCTAGCTATTTTCCTGCCAACGTTGAGTGCTACTTTCTGATGGATAACTCGCGCTCGTGAATAATCTGTCTCTCCTTGTTTAAAAGCATCTTTCTTGCGAGAAGTAAGTTTATCCTAATTTAATTTGACTGCGAGGCCATTTTTAGCAAAGGACTTTCCAGCATACAGAGGGAACAATCTGCCAACTATCAATATTTCAAAAATATATAATTCGTATATAATAGTTGGACCCGTATACAACGAGAAACTTGGGACCAACGAAAACACTCGCTATATCCGGTGGCTCGATAAATCTATTTTGAAATTTAAAATTCCAAACTTCGAAAATAGCATCTGTATAGGTAACATATATGTATGAATCACGCTGCTTTAAATTTGCTTAAAATTTAAGGAACGTGTTATTGCCATTTGAATTTCAGTACAAAAATCCAAAAAATCTAAAGTAACTTGCATTAATAATAACGATTCCCAACACAAACTTTATTTGTAGATGTTTTAAAAAGGGGTTAAATTTTTTACCCCGTTTTACAATACCTCTGTCCATAAAATTTTCACCGTAAAATATTTAGTGCGTTAAATATACATAGAGACGTCAGTATAATCTATTGTCTCAATAAAAGCGCTTATTGTGAACTTCTTTATATGCATCCTGAAAGGGGTGAGAATTCTCAAAAATTCCTCGGTTTTAAATACTGGGAAGTTTATTTCCTCTTATTCGCCATAGTTATAAAGACATCCTTGATATGGAATTTTTTTTTCCTAATTTTCAATTTTTTAATTTTTGTTTCTAATTTTCAGTTCTTTAATTTTTTTTTTAGAATTTTCTACATTTTATTTGAAAATTTTCACCATTTTACTTGTTATATCGAGCATCCGCAAAAGCCTTGTGCTATAAAAACGAATAACTTTATTAATCATTATACCAAACAAAATACACAATTTCTTTGCTAAGTCGGAAAACTCGCGAAATGCGGGATATTTCTACGTGGGCCTTGCTGTGTTTCAACCTCTGAAAATTCTCTAGCCATCTTGGTCACCTTATATTCTTATAACGAATTTTAAGATTTTTAATTGATGTGGAAAAGGTTAAGGAGGGCTACGGCGGAAATTCTGGACAACTCTTTTAGAAAATATTTTCGGAAAATTATTTTCGGAAAAGTGTTAGTTCTGGCTGAGCATGATTAAAAATGTCCTTGCATCAAAAGATATATTCGAGTAATTGATGACGAAATTAAATTTCTTATAATTGATAGAGGATAAAACCTTGTCAATGCAAACAGAAATTTGAACTCTTCTGCTCATTTAGTTTTGCACTCTTCCTTGTCAAAGTGCTTCAAAACATCTAGTTTATGTCCACTGCCCTCGAATTCAATTCATTCAATTGCCAGTTTCTCCTTTGGCATTTAAGTCCCTTTAAGTACAAGATGTCTAGAAATATTAGAAAATTAGAATATTTCTCATGGATTTCTTTTTTATAATAAAAGATCACTGTCAGATCTCATGGTAATTTTCAACTTCGTTTTCAACTTCAAGCAAAATGGGAATAAAATACTTTTCTTTGAAATATTATGCGAATGAGAGAATTTTAGAGTTACCTAGTGATAAAACAAGAAACATAGAATTGTTCTAAATGAATTTCGTGGAAAATGTAAGTAGCATGTATAGACAGGTTGTCAGCAATTAACATTCCATCTCGTGAAAAGAATATTAAATGGATTAGAGTACTTATATAAATGAATGCGCGATGCAAAAGCAGAACTTGTGTCTCTACCAACATATATAACCGCGTTTGTGCTAATTCCAATTTGAGTAACTGTATCAGGAACAGCCCAGATAGAGGCAACTTTTCTATGTGCATTTTTGTTTTTAAAGATTCGACAACTGGAAGATTTCGTTAATAATTATAAGTGTTGCGCGGTACTTGAATTGGATACGTTTATTTGCGAAGGTTAATTGGAGCCATTTTCACAATACATGCAATTTTATAAATGATTATTTCTCATCATTCCACAAGAAAACTATGAAAAATTTAGTTGAAACTGATATTTGGTTTTTAAAAAAAAATTAAATGCATACCTCTGGCGATCGTTCTTCGTACATTATAGTAACGTTAGTAGTACTGATAAGGAAAATTTCTGAAAAAGCGTTTAAAACCTAACATGTGGTCTCACCTTGTTTGGCGCAGAATGACCCTCGCTGTCCTTGTGCCATAAAAATGCAACCAACCATCTGAAAAGCGGGGAAAACTGATACAATTTCCTAGATTTGATAAATTTAATAAGCGTATCAAAATATGCTAAAGGCTATTTAATCACATACAAAAAATATAATAATGAACATGCATTGAAAATTATGATGCCGAGAGAGGTGGAAATAAAGGCTAAGTGTGCCTAACAAAGTTTTCACTGCCCTAGTGACAACACACAAATAGACTAAATAATCAGAATATCATCTGAAGGAGAAGAGTTAATAAGTGTTAAATATATAGATGTATCTTTTAATTAATATTCTCAGGTAAAAAAGGAGACAATTGCAAGTTAATTTTGGTTTCAAGGAAAACTATAAGATACTTTTTACACAAAAGTATTCATTTATAAAGTTCTGCGAAAAAAAAAGGGTAGCAATTTCTCACAAATTTTTTTATTGAACAATCTTAAGAATTGAAAAGTTTAGCTTCGATTTGCATTCGAAAAGCCTGCAATTATCTGCTTGAGCATTTGCATTTTCTTTTTATTTTGATTGCAGATGAAGGGAAGTAATTGTGGGATTTCAATTTTTTTCCAGAATTTGTTCCGTTTTCAAAACACTTGCAATATTTTAGAGGTCTATTTTTTTTTTCAACCAACGATAGAGTTGGACGTACTTTCTTTTGTTATTGGAAAAGCAATGATGCTGAAATATTTCAATAGGGAATCCTAATTGCACTAAATTCCATTAATCAATATTCTGCTTTTTAATCTCGTCGCCCGGAAAACTATCTGGAACTCCTAGTTGCTCTTGTTTTTAAATAACTTTCATTGAACTCAATGCGCACGCCAATTATTATCTCTCTCCTCTTCATTATGAGAAATTTTGAATCTCATGGTTTCCACGTTTTTCCAATTGTTCAATATTAAAAAATCTTTTCTAAGAGATTAGCTTAAACTGCTCGCATTTTCCAAAGAGATAGATGAATTTATTGACAAAATAATTCACTTCCATCGATTGCCAATGGTTGCGCTTACATCGCGAATTGGATTTTCGATTTTTTGGTAAAAATAACCAGCAATTATATCTTAATGACGAACAGCCCTCCATATATTAATATATCCATTTTTTTATATAAATCATTAAATAATTAGTTTCTCGTTTATTCTGCCATAAGGTCATATATTCCTAAAGCAAATGTGTTTCTCTAATGCTTCGCACACTCCTGAAAGTTAGCCTTTTTTTTCGAATCCGCATCTTTCTTTTTAAAAAGTCTATATATGACTCTCACGGAATATATTCCCAAAGAGCATTGGCCAAATATGCGTAACGCATCAATGAATCCATAGTTGAATTTACAACTTCGGTGCGTTCAAACTTAGGTTTAAACTCTCTTGAACTTGAATGTATGTAACTACTCATGTAGCAGTTCAGAAGTCTCATAATCCATCGATCTCGTTCCACTGACAATCAAATCGGGTTCAAATGAAAACAAAAAGCTCGACCAAACGACCAGTCACTTACATGTATACTGATTACATACAAGGCATAGGCGTGCGAAGGAAGTTCATAAGGGGGTTATAGGCTCAATGGGGGTTACAGAGCTACAACTCACATATTCCTATGTTAAATATACAAAATTTCATTGCAACACGTTACAATCCCCATCAACATATGCCTGCATACGCCAGTGATACAAGGGTGGAATCAGAAAATATTTTCGGTGAGGGGTGGAGTATGTAAAATTCGAAAACCGATGTGGACCTATTTGGTGAATTTTGTTGCCGAGTTCGAATAAGTAATGAAAAGTGTAAATTTACTATTCTCCGGGAATACGCGTCCCCTAGATCTACCCTTGGTTACATAACATATTTATTTAAACAAAGCATACTTTGATGGATAATTTAATTAACAAAATTTTAATTAATGACGTCACCCGTTTCAGAAAATACGTAAGCTGATAAAGAGTACATATTGATTTAGCATGCCGGCTATGTTAAAATTAGCGCGTAAGCTCACTGCCGTTTGTGGCATCCGAAAATAGAACCTAAAATAGTTATTACTATACCGACCATTGAATTAGTTTCCTTGTAAGACAAACCAGAATTCAACGTTGGAACGAATTAGGATCTCAAAATTGTTTAACAATTTATGCAATTACTTAAAGACGTACATGGCTAGATTACACTGTTTTGCATATGTAAAGGAATAGTTCAAGGTTTGAGATTCAAATTTACTATCGAAATTTTGACTACCATAATACAATAGTATCCCTAAATACTGAATGGAATTGTTTGTATTTAGGGGTCCAGAACATTATTAACTCTTAACGTCAAGCAACCAACATTTTAAATAATAGTTAACAGACATACTAATGAATGTCATGAAATGAGCTTTATGTGCAATATGTAGTTAAAGGTATCACTCAATAATTCGGTCTTTCGGAATCACTCATTTGAAATCATTCGCACCAAAATTTTTAGTGTAATACACTTTTCATTTGTTAATGAAGAAATTTTTGTGTTTCCACTTGGATGTTGAGAGCCATTTTTTGTAACTAAAATAATATAAAGTAAAAGATAAACTTAATCTCTTTTATCAACGATTTCACCGTCATACACTATATGGTTTCTGGAAGTTTCTCCAACCTGGGGTCGACGACACACAAGAACACAACTGATTCACATTTGTTTAATGTGAAACAAGGACGTAGTTCCTAAGATTTTTACAATAGGTTACTTTTTTATAAATTTTTAAAAGAAATAGTGCATTGTTTTCAAACTTCATCTTATCTTTTTAAAATAGATGAGTATATTGTGAACTATAGCTTGCGTCAGGCATACAAAATACGCAAGAGACAACATACACAATGAAAGGGTGTCCACTGCGCTTTCCGCTCAATTCATACTAAGGATTCTAGATTATTTTAATCTTGTCTCAATTAGAGCTTGTTTTAAAAATACTTTTCCAATATTAACAGATCATAGTACATAACGTGCAATTAGTTCTTCATTGATGGTAGGTAATGGGACAATAGAAATCTAACAAGAAGTCAAGTGAGAAATGATCCGCAAACGATTAGGAATCACTGATTTAGGATAATTACATGAAAAACCTTCTATGGCGCAAGGATATTTCCCTCATATATTAACCCTCGTGGGAACACTAAAAATATTCACTGTATAAGCATTTCATACGTGGATGTGTAAATATTTCACATTATATCGAAGAGTTTATACATGCATTATTTAGAAAACTATTATGATCCAATAGATTGCTTGTGGCTAAACTAAATTTAAATGTTTCGGGACGCTTAAAACATTTTTTGCTGCACAAATCTATGAAATACATATGAACGTTTATGAAAGTATAGGTAATATTCAGCTAAAGCAATTTCGATGGCCCGTCAATGTTTTCTGCTAAGTGCACAAAAACATGCAGAAAATAATGTACAATTATGTCTAATTGATTAAATCCTTAAAATATGCAGGAGCACAGAAAGAGAGAGAGAGATTAAATATGTTTTTCATATATGATATTATTACCCTTCACAGGGATAACACAATTGCCAAATATGGTCAACACAGAAAAGCCTCCGGGGCGAGATTTTTGTGAGTTTTCGTGGGGGAATTTATTATACAATAATTTTTGCCACCCACGTATATTTAGCTCAAACTAGAGCTTATTGATTTTGGAGAAAAAGAGACGCCGTCCCTATGACCGCTAGATGAATGAGGACAGGAAACAACACTCTCTTTCTCCGTATATAAGGATGTATGATATTATTGCTCTATAGGGTAATAATATCATCCACATATACGGAAAAAGAGAGCGTAAGACACTCCGGGCTAAACGGAGGGACCCTGGTTCGAATCCAGGATGGGGAAAGCGTCTCTTTTTCTCCAAAAAGAAAAAAGCTCTAGTTTGAGCTACATACACGTGGGAGGCAAAAATTATTGTATATGTTTGTCATATTACATACCTGATGATCAAAAATTCATTCCAAATATAATGCTTTTTGGGTTCGTTATACGAGTAACATTTACACCATGTACTAATGCTCGTGTTTTCCTTTCAACGGAAAAAAAAATTAGCTAACCATTAAGCCACTTAAGCAAAAATAAATGAATAATAGAGAACGCTTTTACGCTAGTTAATCAAGAATTAATAGTTATCTAAGTGTACCAGGTTTACCATATTCTATAAATGTCACATCTACGAATAGTAACATTACTTACGATATATGTCAAAGGACCTTGTCATAAATTAGCCAAACGGTTACGACAGCGACAAATTATTAGCAGTTCAGGTTTATACGTCTAAATTTAGGAACTAAACAGGCATGGAAAGCACTTTATCACTCACATTTTAACTGAACTAAATTGCTGCCCAAACTCAAAGGATATTGTGCAAAACTATGTATAAGTCGCATTATAAATAAAGAAATATGATAATGTGAGAAGGATTTTAGAATTGTTGAGAAATTCAACGACAATATTTCGTAGGTACAGGCGAAAGTAATGGCAAGAGGCGTGATAGGGGTAATGAGCTTCTGGTGATTCTTTTCACTTATCACCTCTTGCTTTCACATAACTCTGACTGCTACCTTGATAAAGCATAATCCAGTAGCCGAAAACTAGAGGATATGGTTTATGTGTGAAAGCACCGTGGAGCAATTAGCTAAAAATTTACCATACTGACCACACGAGTTGGAAATTTTTAGCTTCTCGCCTTCCACCTTTCTAACAATAATTAAAATTTTTTTTATTCATAAATAGAAAGTAGCCGTCTGTATAACATGGATGTATGGTAGGACACGAAGATTACCCAGGCCGTTTCTACACATCCTTACTTACGCTCAGCCTGTGGGTCCTTCCAGTTAAGCACCAGTTAACCTTCACCCTCCATGAATATAGTATTCGGTGGCATCCGTCACCATCATCAGAAGTCGTACTGACTGTTTACACAAGATGCTCGTGAATGTTGTCTTTGGTTGGAAGATAAAAGGGATATGTGCATCTGTGGCCACGTCTCTTGTTGGCGAGCGGAGGAAGTTTCTCCAAACAGATGAAACACTATTGACTGGGAGATAGTTATTACTTTTGTTTGAATTATCAGTTGACAATTCGAGAAAATAATCATCGCCTTTTGATTCCTCAAAACTCCTATCTGAGAATTATTAAGCATAATCCTATTTCACAAATTTCAGCTCAAATTTTGGTTCTTCAATCCGAAAGTAATATCGTTAACGATGTATCCACATTTAGCGAGCATTTTCAATCGTGATGTTTGCTGGCATTTATATATCCCAGGATTTCTTCACGGATCATTTAGAACAGGGCCTGTAAACCATAATATATTTATACGAAACTGAGCGTATAGCTAATCGCAACCAGTCCAGTCGTCTCAAAAGCAATGTCCATAACCACTGGGGCACAATATTCAACAGCATTCTACTAGGCTTAAATTTTCTCTCCTTTTTTTAAAAGTTTTATAGAATTTCGGAAAAGCAATAAAAATACTACTACCATATATTAATTCAATTTTTAATAACATGTGAGAAAAATGCTTTTATATAAGCATTCAATCAACTTCACAATTTCTTATATGCAATTCTCTCTCTCTATCTCTCTCACACACACAGTAGTGTCATAAAACATATCATAGCTCTCCTAGCTGATGAAATAAGACATGATTTATGTTGTCCAGTTTATATCGTCATTTCTCCTAGTTGTCAGACAAGCTAAAATGGGCATAGGGACCTGCATCTAAGAAAAAAATTTGAAGTGTCAGACTCAATTTCTTATTTTGCAGAAAGTTCGGGAGAGATGAGACAAGTTGAAGGTATCGCAACATTATTCATATATGAATAACTGCTTAGATGGTCATAAGTTTTATTGATCGAAAAATGGTCCAACTTAGAAAAATGATCTAAGATAACAACTGCTAGTGCACCAAAAGCAAAAGTTGACAAAATTTCGCGACTCGTTAAAGCAGGATCCTATGATAATTTATGCTTAGAGAAAACAAACTATTTAGTGCATGTCCTCCATAATTTTTCTCATAACTGTTAAGTTTATAATTATACTATCGAGATGGTACTCAAGAGATATTAATTTAATCATATCTTGAAGACAGCCGTGCCTATATCTTCTACTACTCTTTTCAAGTTCCCATTAGTTTATCCCTATATTATCACGTAGTAATAAAGATTAATAACTAATTAAAGAATGGCACCTTGCGCTTACTTTTCTGCCCAATAAACTAAACTTAGCTGATATTCATATATTTTGTGGAAAGCTAATATTTAGAAGTGGATTAATTGTACCCTTTTTAAGGGGAAATACAAAATTAGAAAACATCGCTCCTATTCTCTGTTACCAGGAATACAGTAATCACCATTTGGTTACTTTTAACGTTGAAAATTATTCTCTCTAAGGTTTATCAGAAAAATCGTAACGTCAGACAAGCCGTCACACAAAGCAGCGTAAATTCGATGGGAAATTTATTTCTGTGAATGATGCGCAAGAGATTTTTACAGTGCGGACCGTTCTTTTAAATTCCCATTCACTTTTACTCCGGCCACTTGTGCAAAATAGCTAACTCGTTTCATAACGGCTATTCCTTTTTAAATTTGATTAGAACATTTTCTACACAGATCGTTCTTTTAAATGCCCGTCACTTATTATCTTGCTATACGAATACCTTATTCTACAAAGGCTATATCTCTCTCTGTTTTTCCACAATACTCTTCCTACACAGACGTTCCCTTAAACAACCACCTTTACACTCCAAGTACCTGCTATAAGCGCCCAACTTCTTTTTTAATATGGTTTTATAAATTTAAATATTTAAAATTTGCTTTGAGAAAACCTAGTTAAAGATAGTCAAAGCTATAAAAAGGTATTCAACTTTAATACATGTGTGTTTTTTTTAATAGAAGGTATCCTAACCCTTACTTATAAAGTTTTATTATTAAAGGTTTTATATATACATAAAGTTTAACTTTATTAAAAAAATCAATCAGTGCTCTTATGTGATTTGTCGTGGGAAAGTAATTTATGATTAATGATTAACATGTCAAAAACAAAAGTCTTTATGATCTAACAATGATAATAAGTAACTATCGAAATAGCTGTTAATAACACATTCATTAATGCAACTGCATTAAAGAAATTTTGTGTAATTATTCTTTTATTTTATTATGCATAAATTTAAGTCATTTAATTTCTTATTTCCATCTCTTTCAGTTACCTTATTATCAGAGCTGGAGAAAGGATTTGATGTGACTTACGCGTGATCTAAAATTATGTCCTTTGCCTGGAATATAGAGTACTATGTGTGCGTTCAATAAGACTAACGTTTAAAAGGAGAAACTTTAATCCAGCGTACTAATGACTGAAAAAATATACATTTTGTTTGAAATGTATATCTACAACAGTGTTTCAAAACTTTTTCAAGTCGCGACCCTCCTTTATATATAGTAACCAAATGGTCTGCGGTCTCCTCTGTCCGCCGCCGACACATTTGTATAATAAAAGCATTTTTAATAGGATAAAAAGCACATTAAATATAAAATTATAATATACTATTTACATATATTTATTAATTATATATATTAATGTATATTACAGATATAAAGTTAACAACCGTTAGTAGAATATTGCAATGTAGCCATGTTGAAATATAAAAGCGTTGGAAACATTTGGTATGAAATTCCTTATAAAAATAATTGCAACTAAAAATAATTGTGGCGAACCAAAGTAATCAGATTGTGACCCCCAAGTTGGGAACCACTTCTCTAAAACGTTTGTGCATTAAGCAGTCGCCTAACTTAGAGCCAATCGGCTAGTCGATTTTTGCTGTTTTCCTGAGCTAGACAACCTTAATTTAAATTACATTATCTATATTCAATTTCAACCATTCTTTTCTTATTTTTACTTATTTACTTGATCGCCACATCGGCCCCAAACGGCCAAAAATACAACGGACATATAACTAAGAAGCTCAAGAAGTTGCACCACAAATTAGACACTAAGACGCTACGTCAGAAGAGAAATACAGGTGAAGAAGGAAGAACTTCATCCAAGCCCCAAAAACTCTTGGGCGAAAAAAATCCGGTAAAAGAGTACTAAAAATTAACTATCGTAAAGCAGGGTATTTTTATCGTACCTAGAAAATAATGAGACAATGCAATTATTTCAGAAGTTAACCTTTTTTGCTACTGTTTATCTTATAATTAGGTTGTCTCTATCTTGCAATACGGGCCAACCTTTAATCAAGGTGGGAGGGGGTATGCAACGGTTAATCGTCTCCAATTAACGTTACATGGCCCGTCAACAATTAAAACCAATTTAACCGAATGAATCAGATACATTAATTGGAGAAGAAGGGGCTTCCTCACAAAAAAAAGGGAGTTTTTCTGCAGTGTTTAATTTAGCATGCGAATTGATTTTTAAATAGAAAGATTACATTCCAACCTTTTATTGAAAAATTTGAAAATAGTTCTTATTCTAAAATTAATTTCATTTTCGGTTGAACCATAATGGATAAGGTAGGTAGGTTAATTTACGAGAATTGGCCTTTTCCAGATGGGTGTATTTGTTAGCTTATAAAGAGCCGACTCTGTGCATATGATACATCTTAAGATATGTCATATACACCGATAAAAATCCGAAATGTAGAAAACTTAACCAATTCAAAAGTATTTTAAACTTCAGATGTATTTCGACACAGGTTATTTTTTAATGAATAGCGTTTGGCACCACCACGTTTATAAAGCTCAAACTAGATATGTGCTGTAATAAAGAAAAAGAGCTACCATCTCGGCGCGGAGTCGAATCGAGGACCATCGGTCAGTGGCCCACCCAGAATTTTCCTAAAGGGAGGGACAAAAGGTGCAAGGAATTTTTGGTGGAAAAAATGGTCAGAGGTAATAGCAATTACAGTCTTCCTTTTGTATACATTTATCATTATTAAATTACTAATAATTCTACAGTGCAAGATACTTAAATCATTAGAAGTAGTACTAGATTATGTTCATAAAATTTTACAATGGCCAGCCCTTGTTCTCCACAAAAAAATTACCGTTTTGATAATAGGTTTAAGAATAACCCTATTCTGCAAAACTTGCTTTTGCTTGCCCTCTGTCCACTACTTGATCTACGGAAGCCTTTTTTCCTTTTGCGACCCTTAAAAACTCATCGGCTTTGAGAATTGAATTCTTATGATAGAATAAAGTTTCATGATGGCTAAATTTCTCCAAGGCCTTCTTCCAACTATGAAATCCTTTTGAAATACGTTGACCTGTGATTTGTATCGACCTTAAACCGACTTCACGCGGTGAAAAGAGAACGCAAAATTTGCAATAGGTACTTGGTTTCAGCAAACTAGCCAGTTACGCTTACTCAACTAAGGTGAACAAAACTTCCGACTATGGTAAGATTTTCCTTGACTTAATGCAGCACAAGTGATAGTCGTAGGAAAATTTCAATTTGCATATGGTTCTCGCAGATTTTTTATCACTGTTATCCTATCTTCATCAATGAGGTTAGATTTCTTGACATAATTAGAAATATTTGCAGTCAGAATTTCTATTTCAACTGTGTTTGATATTGTGTTTTGATCCATCTTTACCTCCTGAAAAGCGTTTGAAGACAGCTCCGGACTACTGCTGTTGCTTGCTTCAACATCAGTCTCATCACTGTTATCCGAGTTCAGGAAAATGTCTTTTGAAACGTCACTACTTTTAATCTTACTTTTTTTTAAAATAATTTACCAGTGTCTGTTGGCGTAATAATTTTTCGCTTTGTTAGCCCAAGGGAGGGGCCTGAATCCCTTCAGCCCCCTGCGTGGATGCACCACTGCAATCGGTAAGCACCGGAATATCATAACTGACTAGATTACTGAGACATGGGACCGATGTTTTTTCTTTTCATATTTAAAATTTCTTTCCTGGTTCGTGTCCCGGAAGGGAGGGTGTCCCGTTTTGCTCCTTTACAAACCAGCTCTAGTTCAAGTTTTGTAAACTTGGGTACCAAACATTATTCATCATTGTTAATTTCCTCACGAAAAGGCATAAAAAACTTGCTTCAGTTGCTTTATATGTCGATCAATATTTAGCAACTCTCTGTTATCCTGCGAAGAGTAATAATATTCTGAAAAGTGATTTTTATTTAATAAGCAATGTGCAACCTTTCCTTTAATATTATCTAATGTCTATTTTTTAACCATTTACAAAAGCAAGCTGTTCTAATGGAATGAATATAATAAGAATAAATATATTCAACCATGAATAATTTATTATTAAACCATCAGTGACCATCAATTAAAAATATACTACATTAGTGAAACCATGGCTACCGAAAATTTTAATTATTCATGTCGCCGGATTTCATTTTTTTTAACAAAAAAATAGAAATCGTCCATCAGCAGTCATCAATATTCAATCAAGAGCGCCTTTTCTTAAAAAATCGTATCTTTAAAGAATTTTATGATTTTAGAACTTTTCCTAAAAAACAAGCGAGATAAATACGAAAAAAAATAAAATATTCACAAAACTTTTTCTTACTTATTAATGTTCATTTAGGGTTTTGTACTAAGCTTTTGCTTATTCATGTTTGCCCTTTCAACAAGTCACTGAAATTAACAAAGGACCTCTACGTTTAAAACCTATATTTAGCAAAATCTTTACGCCCGAAAAAATATGATAAAAAAAAATTGAATACTTGCTGCTAAACCTCAAAAATCTGCAGAATGCCCCTGATTCCATAGTGTTTAACCCTTTGCACTCCAGGCTATTTAGCCAAAGGAATTCAAAGCCATATACTGAATGTCGCTCCAGCGGAGCCAGTGGAGTGCAAAGGGTTAAAATAAGTGATCTGAGGATCATTTTATCATAAAACATGTTTATTATTTAATTGTTTATTGTGCTGAATGGTTATATAGCGACACAATTATCTTTCTTCAACTGCTTCTGGGCCGGCCCAATCTTACATTTTAAGAACTCCGTAGTTAGTATCTCCGCAGATCTATGTAAGAAAGAACAAAAAGGCATTTCCTGATCTCCCTTGTCCATCGTTATCTCGTAAATTACTATTATTTCCGAGTCATTCCAATATTTTTTCCCTATTCTTCAGCAACTTTCCCTTTTCGTGTACTTTTGTCAAAATACATTTCTCTTTGTTTCCCTTCTCATCTAAATCCTTTTCTTAATTCTCATACCGCATTTCAAAGTTCTCGAAAACCTATAGTTTGTGGTTTTACGGCTCAAAGACTACAATGGTCATGCTGCGCTGGGACTTACTGTTTTCTGAGGAATCCGAACCTCTTAAGGCCTAGGGAACCAAACCCCGTACTGCAACGAGCAGTGCGATCTTTATGAGATGTCTGAGTAAGCGTTCTGTTCACCGTTGGGAGTCGAACCCGAGTTAAAGGCGCACTAGGCGAACGCGTTACCACACTGCGCCACTGCAGGACATTCTCGAAAACATTATCCTTCTTAAAATTAGTTAGCTATTTTATAAGGCAATAGAATATATGTATTCCCCAAGGGCGCTGAGAGCCAACGCAGGTCCTCCAGGCTCACTTCGATGGGCCCTCGTGACCCCTTCCCTGGGCAGTGGCAGAAATATTTTTCTTTCTTTCTTTCTGAGAGAGGAGGGGGGTCGGACCCCGAAATGAACAAAAAGTATGAAATAAGAAAGCATTTTTTTTTACTTACTTACTTATTACTTAATTATTTTACAAGATCACTGCTGAAAAAAGAAACTAACGAAAGCTGCTATTATTATTTTTTTAATAATCGAGTCAGGATAATGAAGAATAATTAAAAAACTGTACATTAAAAATGTACAAAATCTTATTAATCTGGATTTAGAGAACAATTTTTCTGGCCTTCCGATTAGCAAAACTAGTTTGGCAGGCCCGGGTCCCCCACAACATAGGTTCTTGCCAGCGCGAGCACCTAGACTTCATTCTGGTCCCCTGCGCCCCCCGTCGGCCCTGGTATTCCCGACCAAATTCCCTTTCAATATGCATCTAGAAACGTAGTGACCAAACCGCTGCACGCGTACCAATTAATTGCACGTAAAAGTGTGTTATGCTGCACGTAGAAACCAATCCTTTTTTAAAAGGCAACCGAATTTTGAGAATTCCTTCCAGTTCCTGATTTTCCTACTATACAAGAAATATCACTGGCGTGAGATACTGTTCCAGGTTCGGTTTAACCTATATGTGTGAGAAATCAGTTTTAGTACCGAATATTATAAACAATGGTTCAAAAAGTACTGACGCCCACATGAATCTTTCTCGCCTGTTCAAAAACAAACACAATGAAACGTAAAATCGCAAACCAACAGGAAAATTCAAAATCCGGATGGAAATTAGGAATTCTATTGCCATTGCGAGTAACAAACATGCTTTATTCATTGTAATATGCTCTAAGAACGATATATAATGGCAATGAATTCTTATGTATGTGAAGGTAATGGTACGTTGGTTTGTTTATTCAATCTGACATATAGGTTTAATGGGTTAGTCGAAACGATGACTTGAGGGGCACGCCGTAGATTCATAAGCCTACATATTGTTTGTTTGGATTTTTTATGGCGCAAGAGCATCTGGGCTATACTGCGCCAAATATAAACCTAAATATACTGGTGTCCAAAATTAAGGTTATATTCAATGTTATTTCAATGGGAGAGGTACATATTTTGCTCTGTAACTTTCGATGTGCTTTATTTATAAAAAATCATTTTACAGAAAATTAAAGAGCTATAAACACTTAACATAATTATAAAATAAATCAAAATTTTCTAGGCACCCTATGAAAGAGAATCTACGATTGCAGTTGATGCAAACATTAAAGTCAAAAACGAAGATCCGTAAAAAATGATTTAGAACGACAATTTTTCCCATATAAACATGCAAAATTATTAGAAAATGATTGTTGACGTTTAAGTCAGCAATTTTTTTTATCTTAAATCTGTTTTTTACTGATTTTTGTTTTCTACCTTTAATTTATGTACCATTTTTGATCGTGGATTCTTCTTCATGGGATACTTAAAAAAAATGATTTTTTGTAATTATGTTAAATATCTTTAGCTCTTTAATTTGTCAGTAAAATATTTTTTTATAAATAAAGCACGTTGACATTTATAGTGCAAAATATGTACCTCTCTCGTTGAGTAATATTGAGTGTAAGCTTAATTTTGGACAACAGTTTATGACATAGGCCAAAATAGGCTTGGCCACCACTGGTCTGGTGGATGAGAAGTTTATGGTGGAAAAATTGGGTATGATATCTCTTTCTCTTCTCTCTCCTCACAAATACTATAACACTTCAGAATTTTCTTTATATCTTTCCATTGAATTTTTCAGTGAAATTTAAGTTGCTCCAACTTAATAGAAATAAATGGACGTCGCCACCTTTTCTCAATTTCGACCGCAATTTTGGAAACGTCATAGTTCTGGTTCTTGGCATTAGTATGTTAAATCAATGTGTTTTAATATACCGTTATATATAGTTTTGAGATACCATTTCTCCAAAACTTTTTACTTCAGCTTTACAGATGATTTTTCATCAAATAAATTGGAATAACAGGGGAATAAAAATAAATGGTGAATATTTAAATCATTTGCGGTTTGCTGATGACATTGTTATTTTTTCAACGAACCCATCAGAACTCCAAGACATGGTACAGGAGCTCTCAACTAGAAGTAAAGAAGTTGGACTCAAGATGAACCTACAAAAAACTAAGATCATGTTCAATAATTTCGTAGAGGAAACAAAAATACAAGTTGACAACATTGAGCTAGAAATTGCTGATTCATATATTTACCTTGGCCAGCTGATTTCAATGGATGGCAACATTATGAAAGAACTCAACAGACGTATTAAACTTGGCTGGAGTGCATTTGGAAGAAACAGTTTTATCCTGAAGGGGAAATTGCCTTTGTGTCTAAAAAGAAAGGTCTTCAACCAGTGTGTATTGCCAGTCCTCTCTTATGGATCAGAGACATGGAGTCTAACAGTTGGAGCAATACGAAAGTTACAGACAACGCAAAGGAGCATGGAGAGGTGCATGCTTGGAATAACTAGGAGAGATCGAAAAAGAAACACTTGGGTGAGAGAGCAAACTAGAGTAGAGGACATCATTGTTAAAGTAAAAGGGCTGAAATGGCGATGGGCTGGGCATATTGCAAGAAGAACTGATCAACGATGGACAACAGAAATTCTGAACTGGATTCCAAGAGACCACCGAAGACCTAGAAAACGTCCTCAAACTAGATGGGTGGATGAAATAAGAAAAGAGGTTGGGGTGACGTGGAAACGAATGGCCCAGGATAGACTTGTGTGGAAAGCATTTGGAGAGACCTTCATCCAGCAGTGGATAGATAATGGTTGAATATGATGATGATGATATATATATATATATGTGTGTGTGCGTGCGTGTTGTGTATATCCGCGCAGAATATATATTTAGCACACAGGTAAAGATATACACATGCTTAACGGTATATTTTAAGTTCACAGCCCTATTATAATTCTATATGCCTGGTTTAATAGATGAACTTATTCAGCAATAGAAATAGCTTGAACACACAGAAAGACACTTGAAAAGAATAGAAAAAATATGCAAAATAAAAATTTACGAAGTATTTTGCTTTTGTCTTCATGTAATTTAAAATCTCGTCATAGAATTTTTCGAGTTTTCACATGATATTTTAATTCCAACGGAAATAATTTTTATATTTTTTTTATCTTGAAAAGAAGAAATGTAATTTTCTGAACTATGGAAAATCTTCTAATTCCCTCTTCTAATTATAGGACTTAAAAAAGAAGAAAAAAAAAAGATATATTTTGAACAAAAGAATATTTGTGTGACGATTTTCTCTTTACGAAAGCTTTTTTTATGAATTGGGGTGATGAAATGCCTTATACAGGGTGATTCAGAACTAATGGAACAAACTGAAAGGGGTGGTAAAGGACGCCAAATAAGCCATATTTGGCGAAATCCCCATGTCCGCAAAGGATCCGATTTGGCTGTACAGTGAAAGTATTATTTACATCCACATCATTGCTATGTAGGCAATTACATGAACAAAAAAATTTTTTTGACACATAATTTAAGTGATTGACCTAATAATGCAGCAGATTAAAAAAAATTAAAAAATTCCCTTCTCTGGCACTGAGTAGTGTTGCCATTTAGTCATCAAAGGTATGGAAAACGATTGTTTTACCATACTGGAGGCAATTGGGAATTGTCCGGTATGAGTAATAGCTGAGAAACATCAAAAGAAACAACTTTGGCAGAGTGAACCAATGTCCGAAAACGAGCCGTTCTTAAAATCAAATTTGGAAAATTTGCCGTTCCAGCCTAGAACCATATTGGAAAAGATTCCACTACTTACTATTGTCCAAAACAACTTCCCATGGCCAAATATATTCAATTGGATAATTCATGGCCCATCACGTTGTGGCCATGAATGTTCCTGTGATTGCCTACGTAGCAACGATGTGAACGTAAATACTACTTCCACTCTACAGCCAAACTGACTCGTTTGCGGACATGAAGATTTCGCCAAATATGACTTACTTGACGAGTTTTACTTACCACCCTTTTCACTTTGTTCCATTGGTACTGAATCACCCTGTATAACGGTATGGAAACACACATACTGCTATTTATATGTGTGCGTTTATGTTGTACCTATGCATGAGGGAAAAGTGGGAAGGGTGGCAGCCTAAAGTATTTACTTAATAAAATGCCATATATGTAATACCGAAAATAGTACGTAACTTACATAAAAATACTAAACCGGAAAAGTATTTTGAAATACGAAGAATACGGTATATCTGATCTCCCGTCAAAGAAAGTTTGTTTTTTTACTTTTAATACATATACACTTAAACTTTGCATAACTTTATGCTTCAGAGAGCTGCTTCGTTGTGGTGCGGTTTATAAATTGACATTTTCTTTTAAGTGACAAAAATGTCGTTTTAAATATTAATACATAAACCTTCTTAACACGTTATAGGTCCATTATATACCTTCCATTAATGTTATAATGTAACTTTATGATGATACCGTATAGAGTTCTATTCCCGAGAAATATATCCTCAGCATTGGGTAAGAGATCAAAGTGTTTATTACCTCATATATATAATTGCGTTAATTTCACATGAGATTTCGCTTCCATAAAGATATAACGTGGTTATAAATGTTTAATTAAAATTTCTCAATTGAATTGTGTAAACTATAATAGTGATTTAATGTAGTCCTTGAACCGTAGATCCTACTATTTCACTTGAAAGTGATTTACTTATTATAAGTTAATGAATTTTACTCAGTTTTATTAATATTTCGATGAGATTTTAATTAATGATTAACTCATTCAGGCAAACAAAAACTCAATTACAATTTTTTTGAGAAAACCGTATTTCGTATTCAAATATCTGCTTGTTTTAACCAATCTTCTCGAATTAGAAAATATATTTTTTCATAGAAATTTTGCTAATAGTGTATCATGTGCAGTTCTGCGCAATCTGGATCAATAAGTTATTCATGAATGATAATGCTGCCCTTTATAAAAGATGATTTATCACACTAATGAAAATTACTGCAGAAATTTAATACGAAACTACATTATTTACTTGCAGTGTCATAAAAAATATTAAGTTCTTGAAGGTAGATAAAACGTATCAGTTTGGAAAGTGAGCCACACGAACTCATATTGAAAGCGACTGGAAGCGAAATGAAATTTAGAAAATTTAGAAAACTTCCTTGTACCAAGTAACACTGGCTTGAACTATTTCCTTGAAACAATTTTGAGAGGCCTTGAAGTAACGTCAAAGACTGTCACCGTAATCATCCATGCTTTCCTTTGGGAATAACCGGAAACTGTCAAAAATTGGCTTTCAGCTAAACACCTCAACTTCGGTAAAACAACCGTATAAGAAAGAATCAATTGCTCCACCAACTTCTAGTTTCAAGATTACGATATCAAACTGATATCTAATAAAATTCTGATATATCCAAACCCTTGATGTCAAATTTAAATTCTGGATAGAGAATTATGAAGCAAGAATTTATGCCGTGCACACCTGTGTCAGAGAGAAAGAGAGAGAATTTTCGCTAAAAGTGGAGGAAAGCAAATATTTTTAACATGCTAGGAAGGCGTTAGTTTACGTGCATGAAATAGCTACAGGTACGCTGTTATTGACTTGACAGGGTATAAATTCCATAGTAATGTTTGTGTCAAAGTGTCAGTACATACGCAGATATTATATAGATCAGCATTTCCCAAACTGTGGTCGAGAAAAGTTTTTGAAATGTGGAAATTTTATGCTTACTTGAAAATCATGAAGATATGGAAAAACGAAAAAGCGCGAGGAATTTTAAAAGGAGTGTGATTAGGCGCATAATTATATGGATGCTTCTTTCTTTAGCTTGAAAATCTCTTCATATCACCGGCATGAAGATGAGGTCCATCATTAACACAATCAGAAAACACGTACGTCTATTACAAAAAATAAATTGTGTTCTTTTCTAATTATGCATGATAATAAAAAATATTGTATTATTAAAGACATATAGGGAATCCGGGGCAAACGAGGACTATAGTGGTTAAATTAATTTTACGTAGACAACGTCTTGAATTGTATTAACCTGTCTTTTGACTTGGTATACATAATGATGTATATCCTATCACAAGGGTTTTGCTTTATTAGGAATCTGTATGGAAATGTGGAACTTTACGTAAAAAGTCATAAAGTGCCCCTCTTACTCTGCACCCGGGGCAAGATGGGGTAGCCAAACAGCTGGTGAAATAATATCATTTCAGACTGATTACAACTGATGTAGTTCCATTACTATTCACTTCAAGAAACTTACATTCATTTTATTTTTGATCACAACTAATTTCAAACGAATTACAATTAATTTGATACCGATATAATTATAAGTGCTGTGGAAGTACTGAATTAAGTCCAGCAGGAACAACCAGGTAGTGTTGTGCTATCGTCCAGATTTTCAGTTCAGATTTTAATTGCGGGTCATGTAACACTTGCCCCACATGCTACTGAAAACATGACGGCAGCCTCCTAGCTCAATGTATAACAACACATGCTAATATACCAGTTGCCTTTTAACTAATAACTGCATCTTGCCTAAGGGTTATCAGGTTTTGGATCAAATCGCATCTTCTTTTCCACAACGATGGAATTCATTTAAACCGAAAATTATAACGAACTTCTTTAAAAGCACTTAAAAGGAGTCTAGTACGTTTGCCTGACAGGTCGTTTGCTCGACAAGTCACCGGCCCGGTTATACCTGTCCGGAGTTCGGTTCTAACGAGCACGATGAATATGAGTTCGGTTATAACGAGCATGATGGATATGAGTTCGGTTATAACGAGCATGATTATAACCGAACTCATATCCATCGTGCTCGTTATAACCGGGCCCATGTGCATCATTCTCGTTATAACCGAACTGATGTTCATCATACTCGTTATAACCGACTTCATATCCATCATGCTCGTTAAAACCTAATTTATATCCATCCTGCTCGTTATAACCGAGTTCATTCCTATCATGCTCGTTATAATCGAAATCATATCCATCATGGTCGTTACAACCGAACCCATATCCATCATGATCGTTATAACCGAGCTCATATACACCATTCTCGTTAAAACCGAGCTCATATACATCATTCTCATTATAAACAAGCATGCTCGTTAAAACTGAGTTCATATCCATCATGCTCGTTATAGCCGAACTCATATTCATCATACTCGTTATAACCGAGCTCCGGACAGGTATAACCGGACAGGCGACTTGTCGGGAAAACGACCTGTTCCCCATAAAAAGTCCTTAAATTTATGAGAAACGTGGCACACATACATTCCTAAACTTCTGCAAAGTACTCCACGGAAAGCGTAAATACTTAATTAACAGTGGATAGATAACGCTGCTTCCGACGGAAAAAAAAATTAACCCCCATCTGCTCCAGTACCCCGTTTTATCTCAAGTTCCCCAACAAACAATTAATAAATTAATAAGCAACGCACTTAATTCCTATTTCTTTAATTTTATGTAGTTCAGTTTTTATCGCCAAAATAAAGGCTCGATTCAACATAAGAATATGGGTACGTAAAATTAATCTTGTGAGCAATTTTTAACCTTTCCGAAGTGATAAGTATTCCGTGTTTATGAATTATTTAACTTTACAATTATAATGTTAATAATAATAGATGTTCAAAAGAAGAAACAAAAAAATTGGCTAGAATCTAATTATTATTTTTTTTTTTTTCAGACGAATTCGGAAACGAATTTTCAGAGATTTCGTGTTTGATGGTTACATATAATCTTTTATTAAAAGCATTTCGAAGTACATTTTGTGAAATTTTGAGTGTTTCAATTGAGGAATTAAAATGTTATTCATGAATGTTTCAATTAAAGTGTTTCAATTATAAGGAATTAAAATGTTATTCATGAATGTTTCAATTAAAGTGTTTCAATTATAAGGAATTAAAATGTTATTATTTTCCCACACACACACACACACACACACACACACAATGAGTTGATCATCTTTTCCCAAATTTTTTTAAACGCCCATACGTATCATGAAAAGGTAAGAAGGGAGTTTTCTTATCTTAACATAAATCGTTTTTTAGTAAAGCTATGTATTATCACTGTCTTTTCTATCCAAAATAAGGCTTCTGCATTTTAGTTGAAAATTTTTAGCATTTACCTTTCGTAGAATATATCTACGGTGAAACGACAGCAAAAGCAAAGCCAAGGCGCTCCTAGCTTAAAAATCCTATTTTTAAAGTACAGTTATAAAAGTAATTACACGGAGATGTACTTCTTGAACTCAAATAATTGATATCTTAAAGCATTAATATTTTTCAAATCAAAGTTATTCGATTCAAAATAATGTTTCAGAATTATTATAGCAGTTGCAAATTCGTCTCCAGTGGGAACACCTTTTACTTCAGATTATTTTTTTATTATTTATCTTTTTATTTTCGTTTTATTCAAATAAATTCGGCTCAATATCATATGCAATCATCTAGAATCAGAGATCTGAATGCATAATATGACAGATACCTCGCCAGGGCCGCACCAGAAAAATCGTAAGTTTGACAAAGCCGGTGCTGCCCTTTGGAGTAGACAACGGTAATCTCAATTTTTTTTTCTTTCCCTTTCCCTATATATGACAAAAACATGACAAAACGAAATATATATATATATATATAGTTATATCCGCTCATTCGCATGATCTAAATTATTTTTAGTACTTATAACTTGTTAGAGAATCTCTTTGTTGGTGAGTTCACCACAGTAATCCAAATGGCCATTAATTTTCAAGAAAATCATTAAATTCATCTGCTGGATTTATCTTATTTCACCATTAGGTTTTCTTATTTGAATGACCCGTCATTCTCATCTAAACGAGGAAATCCAGCTTTTCTGTAACAATTCCGAATTATAGTAGTGATCATTAATTCCCAGGACCATTTGATCACATTCACACCTTCCAAAACGTCAGTAGTTTTAGAAAACGTCGGTAAAGACCGTACTCCTTCGAGAAAAAGAAGCTACTTGCGAATAATTTGCTGCTGATTGCAAAACTTGAGCGCGCGAATTATCCCTTGATCAAGCAGCTGAATAATTGATATTGTGTTGGATGGTAAAAATTGGATATTTATTTGTTTCAGACTGATTCCACTTGAAAGTTTATGAGAACCTGCATTATCGGCAAAGAGAAGGATATTTCTTTCCCCATTTAGCAAGTTTAGCATCTAATTGAAAGAAGATTTTATTCCAAATCCCACTCGTCATCCATTGCTTTGTATTTGCATAGTATGGGTCTTTTCTTTAGCGAATATTGTGTGCAGGTTTTTGAAAAATCAGGTAAAACGTATGTGCTTCTCTATCCCACGCATACTGCAAATAAAGGATAACGTTAAGAGATCTTTTTGCGTTCCCTTCCCTCAATTTAACACCTTTAGAAGCTAGTGTGTCATCTGGAAGAACTTTTTAAAAGTGTCCTGATTCGTCTGCAATATGCCGTTTTCTTCATAATTGTCCATCAGCTTAGTCAACTTACAACACATTTTTAATCCAGTCACTCACTTGATCAACAACTAATTTTTCACCTTGCATCCGACGGAATGGAACACTTTTCTTATTTTTCCAGTGCCCTAACCTCAATTTCTGACTCAAAATGTTCGATTCCGAGGAGTCTTGAAAACTCTTTTTCTTACCTCGAAGTCGTCGAGCCACCAGTAACTCTACTTTCAGCTCCCATTTGTTTAAATCACACAGAAACTTTTCCAAAATTTCCGTACTGTGATTGTTTCTTAATATCGTTAAAACTAGGAAACTTTTTTTAAGAAATATGTTATTAGGTTTTGGCTGATGCTTATTTTTTACCAACCCATGCATTATTTTAGAACAAGCATTGATGTCATATGCTAATTCGAAAATTGCTGCTGATTGAAATAATAATAATTTTAAACTGATGCATTTTCGCAGTTACGAATATAACAGAAATTTTTGGATTAAATGATGGAAGTACAGCTTTGCATACATATGACTATAATATTGAGATACGCCGTTAATTATAAAAAACGGGGATGATGCCTAAATTCACATATTAGGACCTGTAATTGAAGATATATTTTGCCTCATTATTATAATTTGAGTGACGTTTGACTTTGATTGCATTTTAGGAAAATAATAACTACTTAAATTATATCAATTATAATTGGGAATAACGAGAAAAAGGTGTATTACAGTCGTAACTCTTTAAGAAGGACACTCTTGACGCGAAATACTTTTAACATGAACCCTTTCCTAAATTCCGTCAAATTGTATCGGAAACCCTATACTTTTGTTTTTTTAACCCGAAATACCGTTTAACACAAACTGGTAATCAATGGCCATTGGTAGCCCTGCGGTGGCGCAGTGTGGTAACGCGTTCTCCTAGTGCGCCGCTAATCCGGGTTCGACTCCCAGCAGTGCAAAAAGAACGCTTACTCAGAGATCTCATAAAGATCGCACTGCTCACTGTAGTCCGGGGTTTGGTTCCCTAGGCCTTAAGAGGTTCGGATTCCTCGGAAAACAGTAGGTCCCGGCGCAGCATGACCACTGTAGTCTTTGAGCCGTAAAACCAAAAAGAAAGAAAGAAGACAATGGCCATTGGAAAATTTCCTTCGCTTAACACGAACAAAACATTCTACTCTAAGTCTCATAACCTTTACAAAGTTCGAACTAAATCTGTTTTGTAAAGAAAGAAAAGGTACACCGGCAACCTGGATTCGAACCGGAGACCCTCCGTATGTACCTGAGTGCCCTAACCGACTAGCCTACCGGGAAACGAGAACGATTATGCGTTTCTTCATATTTACAATTTATAAGGTATTATTACCCTCCGCAGGGATAACACAATTGCCAAATTTGCCAAATATTGGTCAACACACAAAGCCACCGGGGCCTGCCTTTTATGTTTTTCGTAGGGAATTAAAAATATGCAGTATTCTTGGTACCCACATTTATAAGCTCAAGCTTATGCAGTGCGTTTGGTATTTTAGTGGACACTTGATAACAGTGCACTATCGTGAGAAATAATGCCAAATTTGAAAATGAAAATAAAGATACTACAATAAAACAGTATTCTGCAAAGTGGAAGATTAATAATCTTTATTAAATCATTCATAAATGTAACAAAATCAAGATGAGGCTTTCAATCTTGTTTGAAAATTTAATGGACACTTACTGAAATTGGAGTGTTTTATGTACATTAATACATGATAGATGCTCCATTTTTGCATATAACTTTAAAGACACGTGAATCCATTGATTCTATCAATGTTTGTAAATACTTAGGATCGATTTGATACCAAGTTTCCACAATAGCGTCCTTTAAGGCATTAACCGACGTGAATTGCTTCCCATTTGCATATATTTGACGAACAATATAATCCCATACGTTTTCGATAGGATTTAAATCAGGACTACGTGTCGACCAAATCATACTTTTAACTTTTTTGAATTTATCCATCTTTTGGTGGAGATAGATGCATGGCACGGTGCGTTGTCCTGTTGCAAAATCCAGTTTTCCCCACATATTTATGAGGCATATGGGAGGGCATATTCTTTTAAAAATTCTTGATAGCAGGTGGAAATTATACGACTGCCGATGAAAGCTCCAGGCGTAGTACCGTTGTAGCCAAAGACACTACAAATGGTCATCAACCCTCCTCCTTGAACTCTACGAGAAAAGTATTGCGGCGCTTTCCGCAAATCGTGCCAATAATGTTGAAAAGCATCCGGACCATCTAAGTTGAATTTCTTTTCGTCCGTGAAAAGTACCTGCAACCATTTATCGTTCCACTCCATGTGTCGTCGAGCCTAGTTTAAGTGTTCCTGTTTGTGAACTTGGGTGAGAGATGGTTTGCCTTTTTTTTTCCGAAAAGATAAATTTTTGGAATTAGAGAGCACATTCTATACTGTCCAACATTTAACTGGGAGCTAACTAAGGTCGTTTCGGACTTTTGCAGCAGACTTTCCTGTGTTACTGGCCTCTCTATTAATGTTCCGCTTATCTCTTTTACTCAGTTTTAGCTTCGCTCCCCGTTTTTCGAGTGGATCCTTTTGGGGTTTCTTTTTGAAAAGGCCCCTATAGCACTCCTTGGACGCTGAATAAGCTGACAAATTTTGAAAATGGATTTTCCATTTCATTTAAAAGCCACAATTTCCTCTTTCTCGAAATCCGTAAGTATTTTCCTTTCTGACATGACTACAAACGCTGTTTTCGCAGACTCAAACCTGTTCACACGGGTATTTATACGAACCTACGCATCGAAAGAATACAATATGCAAATTTTTTAGCGCCTGCACTGCCATCTGTTAGTCAGGAATGATAGTGTCCCTTAAATTAACAAACAACATTTGTTACATAAATTTGCATTTTCCCCATTTATGTGACGATATATTGATATAAAATTTATTTTTCTACAAGACATTACAGTTTCCCGACATCTTTCAAAATCCTATTCGCAGTTTTTGTATTTTTTTTAGCATTTACGTAAAAATATCAGGTGTCCACTAAAATACCAAACGCACTGTAGGTGGGGAACAGTTCTTAAAACGAAAATTCCAAAAATAGCTCCACGTCTATAATCGTTATGTGTCAGAACCGTTTTTGGAAAGAAAAAAAGTGGCATCGATCAGAAAATGAGTACAACTAATGAAAGATACCGAAGTTTGAAAAGTAGAAAAAAATTAAAAACATCCTGATAACAATATAGAGCAAAAATATTACCGAATGAATTTTTATTAAACGATACGTACTGTAGAGTTAGGGGCCTGCTTTCTCTCGACAACCCACGCTTTCAAATAACGCTTAGATCACAGGTCTGTGATGCTCTTTGCGAATGTTAAGAATTTAATAACAACAACGTAGTATTGACTTTCGTTTGCCTAGTAACCTATGCGTCTTATAAATAACAAGATGTTAGATAAGGATTTATTTATTGGTCTGTTTGCGTAATGGTCTTTCCCCATTACTCCAATTACTTTGCTATTGTGTAGATTTGTGGTGCCCCTGTCCAATAACTGTCTTGATTTGAGATATAAAATTATCCTAAGCTTATTTATATATATTCATTGCGATATTCGCAAATAGGAGTTATGCTTAGAAGAAACATATATCTTCTTCCATAAGAGTTTTCTGAGCGAATTTATTCGAGTCCTTCTGGAACATAAACAAATCTCGGTTTAATGCTCCTATGTGTCCCTTATCATTATTCATTTAATACCAGCTTTTACTTATTGCCTTTCTTAAAATAATATTAGTTTCTTGGAAATCTTAATATAACAGTTAAGAGGTAAGTATAATCAGGTTCGATATGTATATATATATATATCATCATCATCATCATATTCAACCATTATCTATCCACTGCTGGATGAAGGTCTCTCCAAATGCTTTCCACACAAGTCTATCCTGAGCAATTCGCTTCCACGTCACCCCAACCTGTTTTCTTATTTCATCCACCCATCTAGTTTGAGGACGTTTTCTAGGTCTTCGGTGGTCTCTTGGAATCCAGTTCAGAATTTCTGTTGTCCATCGTTGATCAGTTCTTCTTGCAATATGCCCAGCCCATCGCCATTTCAGTCCTTTTACTTTAACAATGATGTCCTCTACTCTAGTTTGCTCTCTCACCCAAGTGTTTCTTTTTCGATCTCTCCTAGTTATTCCAAGCATGCACCTCTCCATGCTCCTTTGCGTTGTCTGTAACTTTCGTATTGCTCCAACTGTTAGACTCCATGTCTCTGATCCATAAGAGAGGACTGGCAATACACACTGGTTGAAGACCTTTCTTTTTAGACACAAAGGCAATTTCCCCTTCAGGATAAAACTGTTTCTTCCAAATGCACTCCAGCCAAGTTTAATACGTCTGTTGAGTTCTTTCATAATGTTGCCATCCATTGAAATCAGCTGGCCAAGGTAAATATATGAATCAGCAATTTCTAGCTCAGTGTTGTCAACTTGTATTTTTGTTTCCTCTACAAAATTATTGAACATGATCTTAGTTTTTTGTAGGTTCATCTTGAGTCCAACTTCTTCACTTCTAGTTGAGAGCTCTTGTACCATGTCTTGGAGTTCTAATGGGTCCGTTGAAAAAATAACAATGTCATCAGCAAACCGCAGATGATTTAAATATTCACCATTTATTTTTATTCCCTTGTTATTCCAATTTATCAGCTGAAAAATCATCTGTAAAGCTGAAGTAAAAAGTTTTGGAGAAATGGTATCTCCCTGCCTCACACCTTTACCAATTTTGATAGCTTCGGTATCTTTATGTAACCGAAATTTTGCACTTGCATTTTTATACACACGTTTCACCATGTCAATGTACACATCCTCAATGTCTGTTGATCTTAAAGAGTTGATGACTGCTGATGTTTTAATAGAGTCAAAGGCCTTCTCATAGTCAATAAATGCAACACACAATGGAAGTTCATATTCATGTGTTCTTTCAATTAATTCTCTTAATACTTGAATATGGTCCACTGTACTGAATCCACTTCGAAATCCAGCTTGTTCTCTTGGTTGAGCTGCATCTAATTTTTTCTGCAGGCGATGTGTTAGCACTTTTGTGAAGATTTTATAAATAGCAGGTAACAAGCTAATTGGTCGGTAATTTTTCAAATCCTCTTTATCACCTTTTTTATGCAAAAGAATTACTGTTGCAGAATCCCATTGGTTTGGTATGTTACCGCTGTTAAGACATTTGGTAAAGAATTTTGCAAGTATGTCTTCTACATATTCTCCAGCTTCTTTTAGGATATCTAATGTAATACCATCATCACCAGGGGCTCTTCCTTTCTTCATATTTTTTATTGCAAATGAAACTTCTTCTTTTAAGATTTTAGGAGCTGTTCCTTCGACTATTTCAATGTCTTCGTTTAATCCACTGTTACTTTCATATAGTTTTTTGTAGAATTCTTCAACTCTTCTAAGTATTTCTTCCCTATTTCTTGTTACAGTGCCATCCTCTCCTTTTAATGCAATGATGTGTTTCTTCCCAATAGACAAACTCCCTTTAACAACCCTAAGGCTCTTGTTGCTTTCAATGGCCTTCCTTACTAACTCACAATTGAATTTTCTTATATCTTCTTTCATGTTTTTGCGCAGAGTTTTACAAAGTTCTATGTACTCAATCCTGGAACTGGTATTTTGATTGTCCACCTTCATATCTCTTCGCCTTTTCATGAGCTGTTTCGTCTTCTCAGATAATTTGCTATTGTGCTTTTTACAGGTTACACCACCAATTTCCCCAGCAGTTTCAATTATTGTCTTAACAATGTTTTCATTTGCTTCTGAGATGTCAACTTCTTCAATAAGTCCTTCCAGTGCAGAAAAGCGATTTTTTAATTCCAACTTGAATGCCTCGGTATTTTCTTTTAATTTCTTTAAATCCACCCTCTTACATACTTGTTTCCTAATGAGCTTCTGCCTTTCTAGTTTAGTATTTAAGTGCATTTTACATCTCACCATTCGATGATCACTTCCAGTATTAAATCTGTTCAGTATGCTGCAATCTTCAATAATTGATTTCTTGTTTGCCAGTATATAGTCAATTTCGGATCAGAACTCAGCACCTGGAGACTAGGGGCCATGGTTTTTGGTGTATTAGCATATTGGAGGAATTAGCCATCATTTCACCACGCTGGCTAGACGGGTTGGTGAATTAGCCCTCCCCTTCCGCCTTTCCATCCGTGCAGCAAATATTAATTTGCCTCTTGGATAGAAAGCCCAGCCTGCACCACTTGAAGGCGGGGTAGGACACTAGGTTACTGGCCTGGCCGGTTCCACACATCGTCACATACGTTCAGCGTGTGGGTCTCCTTCCAGTTAGATACCAGCAACCCTTTTGCAGGCCATATATATATATTCTTTGCGGAAGCCAGCGGTATTATGGTTACAAATATTGTAAGTATACCGAATATGAGACCCCTTTTGGTTTTCATATATAATTAGGAAAATAAGTGAGGAATTATAGTACCAACGTGATATGCTTTTAATTCATATATTTTACTACATATAACAATAACAGAAAATGAAAACAACTTCAAAATTTTCCTTGTATGAAATTATAAATACAAGTATTACATTTTTTGGTGTCTGAAAAAAGTGGTCATAATGTTAGGTTTCCATTCCACAACTTTAAAAATGGATTATAATTACTGAAAAGTTCGTCAAAAACAAAACAATATAGACAATAATTAGATAACAGTTACCTACATACACTACTAGGTAGAAAAGAAAAATGACGTTTTAAACAAAATAGTTGATTTACCCTAGAAGTTTTGTTTTCGTTTTTTTTTTAGGTTCAAACTTTTCACCTTTTTTACAAATAAAAAGTTTGTCAGCCCCACAATCTTCATGTGTCCTCCTTAATCACCTTTTACATTGACACCACTGCTCTCCCCATTGGTCTGCTGAATATAAGCAACCACAAAAAGGCAGCGTCGTTTTCATCAATGCTATCATCATCATTGCTGTCATAGAGAGAAAGTTTTCCATCATCATCAATCATGCTAAAATCATCATCGGTATAATTAGGCTTATTCGTCCTCTGTTTTTTAACTAGTGTTGTATTTTTATCCATCTTTAATTTTTCTTTTCTTGTAAGGATTCCTTTGCCTTTTCCCTTTATTATCCCTTCATTCTTCCCTTTTTTTTATCTTGATCACTTTTTCCTTGTTTATTCGTTTATTTATTATCTTATAAGTCTACTCCTTTCTGCTTTCTTATAGAAAACAGAGTTTTTAAATCTGTTGTAGCTTTTTTACTAATGCTATCACTCAATTTTTTATAGGGTGATGATATGATGATATCGGCTTTACGGGCCCTATTAGCATTTTATGGGTCGTTCTCTGGTAACATAAGCAAGGGAATTATTTCTTCAGGGGTCACTAAGAACTGGTTTGAACTTGTTCTTTCGACAGTACTTTCGACATTGTCAAACAATTGCTGTGTTAAAGTAGGCCTTCTTTCCATACGAACCTCTACCAATAATTCAGCTGCTTTTTTTTCTGTATCCTTAATGTAACGCTCCAGCTTTCCTTTTAGAACTTCAAAATATTTCGCAGCTTTTTCATAGCCCATTTAACGATTCCTTACAGCTTTGACAGCTCGCACCATTATTACAGCATCCCACTTCGCGCGTTCCGTTTCGAGAGGCACCTAAAAAGGAAAAACAATATAAACATGCTCGAAATGATATAAACTAAAATACCTGAGACCCTATCTCTTATCAGGCATCCTCTGGGTCTCTTATTGGGCACAACCATGTTGTTACACACGCCAACGAATTTTTAGGTTAGGGTTGACGTTAGCTTAAAAACAACTCGGCTTTTTTACACTCCACATTTACAGCTACCTATCCGATACTAGCAGTTTTAAAAAAAGACTTACCTTGAAATTGAAAACAGCCAATGAAAATGGTGATGCAAAAAAGTCGACGAGCAGGCATGGGCGGATTTACCATTTTGCCGCCCCCAAAAAAATCCCCCTCCCCAAAAAAAAATATCAGTGGTAGGAACATAAAAATTGTTACATTCAATATACGCTACAAAAGTTTATATTAACAGTAAAAATGTTGAAAAACAAACTCATAAAGTAAAACGTAACATTAAACAATATTAACTTATATTGCAGTATTATTTCTTTTTGGTATATAATAAATCAAATTCAATTTTATTGAAATAAATTTTAATTTTATCAAAAAATAAAAGTCTATTGAACACTGGTATTTAAATGGAAAGCATGACGTCCAGCTTTCTGCACGGTAAAATGCCTGATTATGAATATACCGTTTTATGATATTGATTATGTAATATCAGACTAAATACTCAAAACTGCTGATGAGTTTATTCTATCTTCACACGTAGTTGATCGCGCGTAGTTTTTAATTCTCTTAAGGCAATAAAAAGATCGTTCTGAAGAACAGTTTGTGGCAGCCATACTCGTGAAATCGGCCGATAACAAACTCAAGAGACTAAAAACGATATCATTATTCAAAAAAAAAATAATAGTCATCGGAGACAAGAATAAATATGATACATTATATCTATCGGGACCAGAGGCGGATACAAATTTTTATTTTGTGGGTCAAGGACAGAATTTGCCATGGTCTTGGAATAACACCCTTCATTTTTCATGAAAGTTGGAATTTTTTACAGTGAAAAAATATATATTTGGGGGTCATGACCCCTGTGACCCCCTATGTCCACACTTGGTCGGAACCAAGGGAAAGTATCGTGAAAGGCAGTATCGTTTTAGACAGATTTCACTGCATATAGTGAACATAAATTATTTTATATTAGTAATCAGGAAACTAGAAGCTCTTTGCAGGGGACTCGAATCATAGTGGCTTAAAATTCGTTAATATTTTAATTTATTTTATTAGTATCTAGTGGAACTAAACATCCACAATATGCGAACATAAAATATTTTAATCGAGTTAATTTATTTTAGAATAATCCATTTTTTTCAGCAAATCTTAAAAGGTACGAAACAATACATGTGAAATATATAAATTGATGTTTATAATGGTTTATGTGAACAAGCCATTTTACAACGAAAAAATACTAATCTATTTAACATTAATGAATACAATTATTAACATCAATTTTGCACTGAAAACTTGTTTAAAATTTATAACGTTGATGATAAAATGTTAATGAAAAATTTTTACGTGTTTCCACTTCCAGTGACCAGCGCAAGACCGCAACCAATATACCTGTCCCCAAAGTGTAGGCGCTGTATGCGTCGCGTACTCTCACGAAATTTTAAAAAATATCGAGTACACGCCGCATACTCTCAATGCCTCAAGAAAGTTTTTGTATTTGCTGGTTTTGGGGAAACTTCCAACAAAGTTCGGCTTTTTTCTTTTTTTTTCTAGTCATTTACAAACTTGAATGGAAACAAATGAGGAGGAAAACCCCCTGAATCCACCAAGCCTCAAAATAATATCCTGCGTATGACCAGAAGAGGAATGAAAAACTGATGAAAGTGGTAACTGCCACCTTGGGCTTGGATAGACGATAGACGACCAGTCAAATGACAGTCAGCTCGGCGCGGCGTGACGTCACCAAGTCCAGTAACCCCGCAATTTCAATACTCTTTAATTAAGACAACACTGCATACTCTCAACAATTTTCTTCAGGACAGCTGACAGCCCTGTGTACAGGAGCGGACTGGGTCCTCTCAAAGGGCCCAATTTTCGGAGGGAGCGGCCTGCCAATGTATGAAGTCCGTTGGCCCCGGGGTGTCGCCTTGTCGGTTGTGTATCACAGAACTTGTGACGTCACAAGTATCGTTTAGAGTTTGTATTAGGCTAGAACTGGAAGTTTGAGAGGGCTTTGAGCTGGCAGGGACTATCACTACGCCCAGTGCCTGGTTGTGGTTTTTGCAAGGCTGGGGCTATAGGGGGGCTGAGCTCCCACTGGAAATGTTGTCAGCCACCCTGGAAAATATGTTTTCTCAAAATAAAATATTATAGTGCTATGGTGATAGCAGGGTTGTAAAGTTTTAATTTAATTAGTTATAATTTAGGATTAAAAGTTTAGAATGAAAGAATAAAAATGAAGTTAAAAGTATTTTATAATTAGTTTGGTTAAATTTAAAGTTAGTTTACTTATTGATTATTTTTACTATTTGAGAACATTACAACCCCATTACCATTACGTTTAATATTAGTTTTACTCATCGAGATCAGTAAATAGGCCGGTTATGAAAATTGAAGCTTAAGTACATTGCATGATTGTGTTTTAATTATATTAATTTAGAATACGCAATTAAAAGTAAAGAATCCCAGAAATTCACAATAAAAACAGGCAAGAACGTTATTTAGAATTTTAACTGTGCCTTTTATTTAAACATTGGGGCCAGTAACAATTTTTTCATGATTACGTATTAGTACAAAATACATATCTTCAAAATTTCCCTTTTGAATAGGGAAAACATCCATATTTTCATACTTCTTTCCTTAACAAAACCGATTTTCTTAATCATATCTTTCGTAGGTTTATATCTTTTTTTTTTACATTTTTGTTTACAATTGAAAACTTCCTATAACTTTAAATTATGAAACCAAATTCAATTACCAGTTAGGTCATTTATACTAGAGTATAAAAACCACCAGTAAATAAAACTTAATCATATTAGAATTTTAGTGGGAAGGAGGCACTTAGAATTACACATTAAAAAGAAGAATGGTAACTGTAACTTGCATGTCTAATTACTTTGGGCCCAGGGCATTATGGAGTTTCTCATTATACGTCTAAGGCTCGAACGCTCATCTGACGTGACCACCCCACTTAAAAATTAGCACTCTCTGGTATTTTCAGGTCTGAACAGGTCAATTTATATCGACGCCATTTTGTGGATTGGCCGGTCCAAGGACTGCCAGAATCTTAGGTCGCCAAAAAAAAAATGCCAACTTTCATTTGGCAATTGAATAAGCATTTTCTGCAATCATTTTCGTTAGTCACATAAATATAATTAAATTTAAAGTTCCTGAAAAAAAATTACTATTTATAGTTCTTTTATTTGGGTGTATGTCATGCACAGAAAACCTGTTTGATTCTTATTTATGGAACGTCTTGGTGCTTCTTAATATTTTGCCGTTGCTGCCAAAGAGGAAGATGCTGTTGCTACCACAGTAGGTGTCGTTGAACGTAGGTGTCGTTGAACGTAGGTGTCGCCTCATGAGGAACATTAATTAACATGAAAATCATCAATGGCATATGGTAAAGACAGTGACAGTTACCTTGAAGTACAATCTCATCTGGAATAATCAAATAAAGAGCGGCAGAATAGCGGAAAAAAATACATGTGCAATATCTAAACATATAATACTTATATACAGTGAGAGAGTGTGTGTGTGTGCTTTATTATTATTTATTTATCTATCTATTTATATGCTCCTGGGCGTTTAGATATAATTATTTATTTATTTTAAAAAGTGAATTTTCAAATTTCGTCCTAACAATAGATTCTTATTTTAAA
>QLNU02015360.1:124899715-124923527 GCA_006491805.2 Dysdera silvatica
CTTAAACTTAAAGCAGCACAATTTTCTTTTCATTATAGTAATTCAATTTATGGCTCACTGCTCACTATTTTTCCTAAGATTTCTCACTTTCTCCTTTATGTCCTTGCGGTCGTAACGCTTTCACCTCACGTGCCGTTAATGTGGGTTCGACTCCTGATAATGCCAATATAAAACAACGCTCTTACCGACTGACTGCTCATTAGGTGGTTAGTTCCCTTGACCATAAGAGATTCGGATTCCTCTGGAAAATGTAGGTCCATTGCCATATGGTGTCGAAGTGGTAAGGAATTCGTTTGCAGTGCCATTGACTCAGATTCGATTCCCAAGGGTATCGTTGAACGCGTGTCATCCAATCAGTCCAGGATTGATTTCTCTGACGATAGAGGTTCGGATTTCTCAGAAAATGGTAATCCTTGAGCCGTACAAACACAGACGAACAAATTTTCCTTTGATTAAATCATTTTTGCTAGCATAATCGACAACGTGGTAATGCTTAATGATTATTTGTTGCTTTTGTAGGTATGGTGTAATGAAAATACGCGTATTTTGAAATATTACTGGCTGATTATTCTCACTCTGCTTGTATATGTTCCCCTGCTTGTCATGGCTGTCGCCTATACAGTTATCATCATTCAGTTGGACAAGTACGAGCATCAGCTCTTTCTACGGGAGCATCCACTCAAGATGAAATACAGGAAGAAGGTAAAATAATCTTAAATAGTGCTGTTATTTACTTAATATGAACGAAGCAAATGAATTAAAAATAATTGGAATTTTTAAATACGACGAAGAAGATTATTGTGTGCTACCTTCAAACATCCGTAACTACAAATACGAAACCATGCAAAAATTGCACTGCCTCCATATTATACCCATTTTAGATTGTCGTATTTAATATTATACCCATTTTAGATTGTCGTATTTAATTTGAAGGTATTAAGCATGAACAAATCAATGCCGGATTTATGAAATAGGGCTCATCGATCTTGTAAAGACCTGGCATTGTTTACGTTTCTTAATCTTTGTTTTCTCTTAAATCGTTTCTAGGAGTTATTTTTATCTAAATTTTTGGCCCGAAACTTTCCCATATTTCTATATTTTCATATCCATAGTTGACTCGTCATTTATTATTCCAACTGAAAATCTTCTTCTTTATAAAAGTTACGATTTCGGCGTTTAGGTCTCTATTTTCTATATTAGTCCATATCATGGACGCCCATATGATGGGCAGAGAGGAGGGATCGAGCCATCCTAGCCGTTCAGAAATTTGATTTTGCCGATTCTGCTATAAGTTTACTTTCAAAAGTTTTACAAGCACATTTTAAAGTAAGATACTTTTTAGCTCATTACTAATTGCCAAGCAGTATTAATTATTTTTGTAGCATTTTAGTATCTTGTACATTCACTAAAATTTTTGACAGTCTTGAGAAGAAGGTAATAATTTTTCAGCCCCCCCCTAAAAGTACTCATATGGGCGCCCATGTTCTATATGCCTACAAAAATAATAGTCACTTGCATGCGCTTTGGAATCCTTCGAGCGTTTACAAATACGTAAAAAGATTCCGTGTTTTCTACTTGATTCTCCCTTTTAAATTGCTGACAGTGCACAACATTGGAAGGCTCTACCGTTAAACTTGAAACTTCGTCGGAATCACCAAATTTCTAATCTTTGAAAATTTTGGCCCGAAACTCTAGCTGTTGGCCACCTTTATCTTTAGGGGATCATTTCATCCTTTCGGCCTAGGGCCCATAAAATCCTTAATGCAGCACTACAACCAAACTTCTATTTAGTTTCTTTTTTAATTAATATTGGAATCGTCTGCAATAGTCTTACTTAGAACTAGGTTTTCATCTTTACTATCGTCTTCACTTATATCAATCATTTCACATGCGAAAAGTTAAAATTTAAATAATATACTAGTAGTACCGGTAGTCGTTTATGTTTGTAATCATAAATATATTTGGACTATTGCAAGGAGTAAGCATTAGAATGGCTGTTATTGTCGAAATAAATGGAAACATAACAAATAGGTTTTATTTTATATTTCGATGTAGCTTGAATGTTATAAATGTGAACCAATTTATCTCATGACTTGAAGCACACACTATCAATTCAATTGTTTTTGGTATATTTCAGGTTATTAAAGTTCTTTTTATGTATGTTATCAATTTTATCATCTTTTGGGTTCTGTTTCAAGTGGTTGTTTTCTACCGTTATTTCAAACCAGTTGGGGGCGAAGTACGTTCAATTTTCTGTAGCCAAAATATTTGCAAAAATATCCGGTTTATGTTTATTTCTGTGTTGATATACGTATTTAATAATATACCGATTCGTCCTTTGTCTAGTTAGACGGGTGGTATAAATACGTCTTCTACGTTGGCCATGTCTTGACGTATGCCCAAAGTGCCATCAATCCGATCATCTATGGAGCATGCAACGAAAGCTTCAGAAAAGCATTCCGGATTACCTTCCGTTGCTGTTTCAAAAATAATCGTGTCAGACCTATAAAAAATAATTTTAATTTACAATCTCCTGTAAGACAACAGCAAAGAAACAATACCATTCCGAAGACTACAGAATCGGCAGATGAAGGGAATCAGGTAAAATTATGGTTTTCCTCGTCTTTGAAGTAACGAAGATTCATACATGCATGCCAAATAAAAATCTAAGACATATGCATACTAAATAAAACAATATTCATGCTATGTGCATATATATTATATATATACACGCACACCATATAATACATTTTGCCGAGAGAGAGAAGAGAAGGAAGATAAATAAATGCACATATTGTTTTACATCATAGAACTTGCGTAAATTGAAGCTGAAATTCACAAATGTAAACATATATAAATTAGAAAATCACATACAAACATGAGGGAAAAGAAAAGAACACGAGACTGTCGAGACCAGATAAGGTTTCCATTTGGGTCTCCCCGGTTTCATGCTCTTACCTTTGCTCATATATATAATAAATAAATAAATAAATACATATTTATACATATATATTAAACGTCATATTTCTCTACTGAAACTGATTGAATAATTGAGCTCAAGCACCCGTTGTTTAACGAGATTTACATTCTTAGTAGTTTTTACCACCTATGGATAAAAAGTTTATCTTGTCTATCCTGTTTGAAATTTCTTGAGTGATTTCTCTTGTCCGCACACATCTGTATTTTTAAATGCATTAATATTACATATTTAAATCATTACAGTAGATTTTAGAGTTTACGGATTCATACACACTTCAAAAAAATTAAAAAGTTCATAAAGCAAAAATTTGGAAATGGGAATAAATATTAAAACATTAGTTCTATGGAAAACCTTTCCGGACCACGGCAATAGTGCGTAAGAGCGTGTAGTTCGTAAATTATAAGTTCATAAAAATTCAAGTCCACTGCATTTTTTTCAACTGATTTCATACATTTTCACTGATATGAAATCCATTAAGTCCAGTTATATTTAAACATCAAAAAGTCATTCTAAGCCGCTGTTATAGGTCATTTTAAGCAGAGAGACAGTCACAGTTTAATGTTCTGTGAAGATCTGATTCTAACAAATCTGGTTTAAACTAAAAAATTTAAAAAATATTTGCTTTAGGCATTTTTGCTGTGTATGTTCTGTGTTCGAGAAAAAAAATACCTTAAAGTGTTTCTGATAAAATCTAGAAATTTCCATTTTTAAATATTGAGGTATCCTTATAAAATAGCGCATAAAACCATTTTCCATTTTATGAGTTTTTTTTTTTCAACTATCCACAAAATCGAAAATATGAAAGTATATTACAGTAAATAAATGCTAAGTGTTCACAAATAAATGAAACTGTCATTGAATACTCTCTCGCTGGATGACATAAATTCACATATTAGGGTTATAAATTTTAGTGCGTTTATTCGCATCAAAAAAAGCTATTTTTATAGAATTTTGTTTAAAATACTAACACTTTTCCAACGGCTCTTTGTTTTCGATACAAGTTAAACGTAGTTTTTATATATAACACTTTAGATCAGAGGTTCACAAACTGTTCTCCGCGGAGCCTCAATAGCTCCTCAGTGTTTGTATAGGGGCTCCACGAAAGCAGTAAAAATGAAAAGACGTTTTCGGAAAAAATCCACTTGTCTAGTAAAAAATAAATAGATGATCCTAGTTTTTAAAAAATTATTTTTCATCATATTGCGATTTTGTTTCTTTATAATCTTAATACCATATTTTAGACACTTTAAAAAATCAGTCAACGGCCCGGGAAACAATATTAAAGGAACATATCTGAGTGATGAATCCGTTTGCCGTTCTGCGAAAAACTAACTTGCCTGACATCAGCTCACAGATATTGCGTCAGACAGCGCTTTGAAAATTGCTTTCTAAAATAAGTAACGTTCCAAATTTTAGTTAAGTTTAAAGACCGAATTTAAACCAAAAAGAAATGGTTTGGCCGATAAAGCAAAAACATTTCTTCCCCCGTTTGCCACAAGTTACATTGAGTGAATCCAAATTTTTCTGCCCATGCGGCAACTAAAACCAAACAAAGAAGCTGCCTCGACACTGAACCTAATATTCGTTTGCAGCTATTATCGCAAGAACTATTAGTATACGGTTATATCGTAAACTTCGATTTTCATAAATGACTAGTTTATTTAAGCAAACGTATAGTTTTAGTTTCGCTGGAAGACAAAAGGTGAATGAGCCAGTCCTATTTATATGTGAAACATTCATAAAACAAACAATAATTTAATAAATGCGAAATACTGGAAATACATCACCGTGATCGTATAGATGAAATAAATTATGGCCAACAATCCATTTCATCATTATATCCCGAAATATCTATCGAATTGACTGAGAGTATTTGTTCATAAACTACCAAATTGATTCCGATGATGCGTGTATACCCTTAACCTATTGTCCCTTCCTTTGCTTAGCCCCCGCTCCCGGCCGTATATAAAGACACTTAACCGAGCCTAACCCTATGCACCCTCATTCGAGAATAAAAAATGGAAAAGACTCATGTGTGGTGTCCAACAATGACTCCTTGCGCCACAAGCCTGCTCCAGGTATGTCTTCGGTGTTGTATTGGTTTGACAGTGTAACGCACTGCCTTGGTTGGTGATGGCCGCCGCTGCTACTCCTTGCTTCGGAAACGCCAGTCGTAAACAATCAATGCTCAAGCTCACTCGGATCCTTGCTTCGGAAACACGCCCCTTGCTCCACAATTTGCTCCGTCGCTATCAACTCTGTTGTTACAGCACTCCCGAGGTTTACTCAATTTCTAATTTCGAGCCACTTGGCCCCGGCACAACTCTACGCTCGACGCATCACGTTCCCGGCTCTCTCTCCCTCTCGCTCTCTCCGCCAACTCACTCCGTTCTCTTTCCGAACCTCTCTCTCCGCCACTCATTCCGTTCTTTTTCCGAACCTCTTCTCTCCGCCAACTCACTCCGTTCTCTTTCCGAATCTCGTCTCCCCTCTCTCTCTTTCTATATCATCCCTCCCTCATTTCTCGATCTGTCCATCACCTAGAACGTACCAATCACTTCTCAACCAATATTTCTAGACAAATCACAATTACCGCCCTCAACTATGGCTCCTCCTTACGACCTATCTGATGCTTGACCACAAACAAGCACGGCCCGACTTGAGTACGTCCCTAACATCTTCCTTCTTCTCGGGATTTAAAACAGCGAAAACCACGAGGAGTTATAACCCCTATAAACCGACTGTCAATTCTATTGCCCTGCCTTTATTACATTCGATCTTCACTGGAGACTCTTGATCGTAAAATCCGTCTGGGCTGATAGTTTGCGGTTTCCTATCGGACCACTGTACTTGCCGCCTTCTTTCCAATACAACTAATCCTTCAATAATTCATATCTCTTTACCACGAAGGAGAAGCTCCTAAAATTTCTAAATACACAGTTTATGGCTCTCCATACTATCCTAAATAAAACTAGACATTGACGAAAATTTCAAAACAGAACAAGCAAATTCCTCCTATTAATCACTACATTTTGTAATTATTACTAACTTACATATAGGCCCTACCTAAAAACTACACATTACAAGTGAAAATGAGTCGTGGGCTCCGTGATCAAATATTTTCTTAAATAGGGCTCCGCGGAATAAAAAGTTTGAGAATGACTGCTTTAGACCTTACAATTAGTTACATCACAAAAGAGACTATGATATGAGTGAAAAATTATTATATGATAATGATAATAGGCGACACATGCAAAAGATCAAGATACAATAAAATTGAAATAGCGGATGGCACAATAAAGATTTTAATAAACTTGTAAAAGTTTTTGGGCAACTTAAGTTTGTTCCTTTTCTCTGCAAGAACAAAACACACTATGAGCTTCTTAGAAGACGTGAAGAACCAGTTGCATATTTAGATATTCCTTCACACGCTCATTGCAACTCTGTTTCGCGCCAAAATTCCATTCTCATGGACATTTGGCAATGAGTCACACGTACAACCAGTTTCTTAGAATTTCTACTAAAAACTCCAGATACAAGCATTATCCAACTTCGAACCCTCTCCCATATATTTTCATTTAATGGGCAAAAACTGTCAAGAAAGATAGCCATAGGCGTAGAGATATATGGGACCATGGGCACGAACCTCCTTCCCCTCCAATAATTTGAAATAAATTGCAATTTTACATATACTGTAATGTATAAATGTACAAAATATGTGCTTGCCCCTCCCCCAATAATTTTAGAAACTCTACGCTAATGAAGATAGCTCAAAGTTAACATAACTCACAGCAAGTTCTCCCCTCTGTGGGGTCAAACTGACCAATAAAATCAAATACAAACTATTGCGTCAGTACTCAATTGTCCAATCACGGTCCACAAAAATCATTCGAAGTAAAGTTTTGGACCGATCAATAAATACTCTCTTGCTCCTTAACTTTCGACCTGAAAGGATGTTCGCTGCTAGCCTTAATAACGACCAGATAATATGTAACTTATTCAACCTAACGAACGCCTGGCAACATGCCGTGGTCTGTATCCGCTTTCTGTCTCTTCACCATAACGCTACAGCCTTTAACTCTTCAATAAATATTATGTTTAATTTGCATCCTCTCTTTCACCTAACTATATTCACCGCCACGTAAAAATACCTTCTGAGATTATAATCAAACCATGCCGCACGAAGTACGCCACCTCACGCCACGGGACAAGAATCGGATCATTGTCCACTTCAGACCTGTCTATCTGCTCTTACTAACGTTAACTTAACTAGCGAGTTGTTACCGAGATTATCTTTTTAATAAGCCAACGGCAGTCTTCAAAGAAGAAACTTAGAGCGCTTCCTTGACGGCCGTCTACAGCGAACCAACGTGGGTTCCAGCCGCCTCACATTTCTACATTCCTACAATTCAACAAAATGTCACCACCTCTGAAGATAAACATCGTCAGCTCTCTCGCATAAGAGACTCCATTGTGGAGTGGACTACCAACAGCCCTTCTATCACTGCCATTCTTCCAGACATCTCATCTTTTCTCTCCACCAGTGCTCAGGGGAAATCATCAATTATCGACAGCTGCCCTGCTGAATCGTCCTACACCTGCCTGTTTCCATCATCAGTGTAACCAAATCAAATCCTGTCCCTCGCCAGTGTGGGTCCTGCCTGTGCTGCGCCTGTGATTTTACTAGCGTATGTTCATGTGCCTGTGTTTCCTGAGTGCCCGTTGTCTTTCCTGCCGCTTCTCTGTGCTTCGACCTTGCCTCTGAAGCTGTTGTGTTATCGCGTGGTAGTATGTTCGCTTGCCGAGGAATTTCCCTCGATCATCGTTTCACGCTCGGTTTTCATAAATTCGGTTGCCGTTCTCTTCAAATTCACCGATCCATCCTTTTCAGCGATTCTTGAAATCCGATTGGCAGTTTTTCACCTTCACAGCCGCTGATTGGCCTAAAGGTGTACGTAATATTTTGATTGGACGAGGGTACTACATTTCAGCTGATCACGCCCTCTTTGATCTAGGCCATCTCTCCCTCCCGCTGATTAGCCTCTATCAAGTTCTCGTGGCAATTTTCTTATTGGCCGATTTACTTTAATTTCTCTGCTCAAAACTAATTACGAGCAAGATTGATATTTTACTGCCGCTTTTGTAAGAAATCTTTTGTACGGAAACTTTTATTTTTTGTATGTTTATTTTTCCGTGATTGACAATTCAATTAAGTGTGTAAATTTACCCTTCACATTCGTCTTCACGACAAATAATTTACGTGTGTTTTTTCAGTAATAGTGGGACTTGATCCCTGACTGTAAAATATAGTAACTTCGTGATTTATTTATATAAATCGAACACTACGCAGATTAAATTAAACAACAATATAAATCAATTTATTTATTTTGTTGTTTAACTTCGTGATTACCCAAATTTGTCCACTGCCGGCTGTAAATTTTTTATTGAATTATAATAAAACACCGTTGAACGAGCTCTGTTTCCGACCAGCTTCTACAGCTAAATAAGCAACTGTAAACTTCGGCGTTCCTATTTTCCTGCATTTTGGAAATTTGTGTACCTCTGGACATCTCTTATTGTCCTTCAAGGTAAGAGTTTTTTAAACATCTCCATACGGTGCTCACTCCTTGTATTAACTTACTATGGCCAAACCAACTGCCCCTCAAGAAATCGCTGCAAAAAGAAACTTTCCCTCCCCCAACTCAAACCAGTCTTCACCAAACAATTCTTCCTCTGCTGCAGCGTCAACGATTAGCTCTGCTAGGCCTTCGAGGTCCCCCTCCCCCCCCCTCACAGTCCTCCTATACTACATCAACCCTTTGTTGATAGTGCTCTTGATGAAATTCACCGAAATGCCCCCCCCCAAGCGACAAGCACCCAGCCCACAGGCCGGTTCCAGTTCTACTAATCAGCCCCTTCCTACTCTTGCAGCACACCCTACTCAAACCATTCCTTCTATCAAAATATTTCTAGATACCCACGTCATCGCTCAAGCTGGGTCCCCTTCTTACCGAATCCTATGCATTTGTGATAGAACCCAGATTTCATTCTGTAATTACGCATTCCGTTTCAGATCATCGTATAGCAACGAAATTCCTTGAAAGAGAGGGTATTCAATTCGCACACGTCGTCCTCCCAGTCACTTCCAAGGCGCAGCTTGTCCTCCGAGGCCTCCCCCCCGTCTTGTACTCCCGCTGAGGACATCTGTAACGAACTTAATGAATCTCATCTCCCCGTCTCTGATATCAGGCAAATGATGGGTAAAAACAGCAACCCGGTGCCTCTTTACGTGATTACACTTGAAGACAAATCAGGGCTTGATATCGTCTTCAACATTTGCACACTTTTCCACACGAAGGTTATGTTTGAATCATTAAAGTCTCCCACTCGTCCCCTCCTGCAATGTTATTTTTGCCAAGGATTTGGACATGGGACTTGGAATTGTCACTCATAAGCCTTGTGTATCAAATGTGGACGTGGACACCCCACTCGCACTTGCACAAAACCTGCCGACACTTCTGCAACATGTGCGAATTGTCAGAGTCCTCATCCAGCCAGTTTCAAAGGCTGTCTTTCCTATATCAAAGCCCTCAGTCTGCACCTAAACTAAATCGTTCCAATGCAACTTAACCTCCTGGTGTTAAACCGGTGGTCAGACCCGGCCGCCTCCTGCGACTACCTTTTCCTCAACAGCCCATCGCCAACACACGACATACTCAACCCGAGAGAACAGTCATGACAATGTTGGCCAATCCCCCACATCTCACTCCAACCCTTCTTATGCTGACGCTGCAGCCCCCACGCAAACTCCTTCTACCCGGGCTCAAACCGTTACAGGCTCAATCTTTCGAACTTGCCCGACCTCTTGCTACAAGTTTGGTATATTTTGCAGGAATCGTTTAACAAATTTCTTAATACTCCACCTGAAGATTATACCATGCTCACGTCCAGGGCCGCCCCGAAGATTGTAGGCGCCAGGGGTGAGAGTACTTACGGCGCCCCCTCTCCCAAATCTTCCAACTAAGCTTTTAATAATCGACTCAACATTGAAAATTTTTCACTTTCCAATAGGCACTTTCAAATGCTTACTTTTAGTAGTCATATAGCCATTGAACAGAAAATAGCCCTAAGTAAAATTAGGGAGTTAAAGAGTTGGGGTAGAAGTAAAAAAAAAAAAAATCTCAATATGATTTGTAGTTTTAAAGAAAATCAATGCATTTCAAAAAATATGGTATATTAATATAGTGCTGAACGAAGAAAAATTGAGGTATGGAAAAAACTAATAATATGCAATGTTATTTGACTTCACAGCCAAATGCAATATGTTAAACATCTAAAGGAATCTTTCTGGCTTTGGCACTTGCAAAAGATTTTAAAATTTGTTTAAAGTCCAACTTTTTGGCTTCCTCGTTTGCAATTGCTAAAACTGCCAGAGCACTGTCTCTACTCGGTCCTGGTCAATATGAGGTAAGTTTTTGTAAGTTTTAGAGTTTGCTGAAACTTCGCTTGATACTTGCGACTATGACAGGCACAGTTAATAGTGTGCGTGATGCTATCCACAAGTTTGTAAACAGATCCTTTTGGTCGTTGGATTTTATTTTCTGCAGTACTGTGATAGGAAAGTATCTTAATCTCTGGCTCTCTCTCTCTCTTCCAATCCATACGGGGAAGCTTTAAATAGCTTATAGAGAACAATCTGGAAAGAAGGAATTCTATTGCTTTCTCGAAATTAGTAGAAGTTTGCAGAAACTAATTTCACCTCGGACGAGTCTTTTCCCACGTCATTGGTCAAGGCTCGCGCCAGAACGGGCGACGGGTAGGGAAGAAAAGAGGGAGCGACAACCGACTTTCAATAAATCATCAGCTCGTTGGCAATGACAGCGACCCACGCTTCGCTACCGGAGGGATGGAGGCGGAGGGCAGAGCGGGGGAGTACTTTTTCCAAGGACGCGGTTCGCTAACCAATAAGCTACTTGCGATGTACTGTAAACAGACCCTTCATGTTCAAGTGTTCTATTCGATTGTTAATTCCACGGTATTGGAGTTACGAAAAGAATTGGTATAACAGTTAGCCACTTTTTTTAAAATAATTTTCTCCCGGTAAATTAATGTTACCCGATTGTGAAACCCAATATTTTGCGGCGTCGCCCCCTTAGGCCGCCTCGCTCTCCCCGCCCTTGGAACGACCCTGCTTACGTAATCCAGCCTGAAAAAGTATCCTATGCTCTCCACCATTTCGTCAACGCCGTTAACCACCACCGGCCTTGAGGTTAGGAAACCCCATCGCCTCTTTGTCGTTTTCCTCAACATAAATGGACTTACAAGCAAAATCCACGAAATTCGTGATTTTGTTATACAGGAAAACTTAGACATTCTGCCACTCCAGGAAACTTTTTTAAACCAATTTCATACACATAACCCCAAATTATAAATGCATTCGTGAAGATCGTCCCTATCTCCATTCAAGTGGTCGGAAGTGGGGAGGCAAATATATTGTAAATTTTTTTATACTCCCATACGTATTTTATATTGTAATATATATATTCAGTCCCAGAGGAGGATCCAGAAAATATTTTCGGGTGGGCACGCAAAACTAATATAAAGCGCTTGCAAAAAAAGGACAACAAAGGCTGATCCTGGGAGGGGTGCAGAAAGGGGACTCATAGATTCACCTTCGTTCAGTTTTAATGTTGCTGGTACAGCAGTGCGGCCCACGAGCCAACAGGAATAAGCAAAATTCACCCGTGGACTGAAAAAGGTTGAAGACACCTGCTCCAACCATACACGAACATGCCAGAATAAAATTTCATAAATCCTAAATTCCCATATAGTGAACTGTGTCTGCTCAATTTTATAAACAGCACGGAATCTAATATCCAATATTAGATTCGAATACCGATATTCTGTAAGACGTCACGACCTAAAATCATCTGCACGTTAAGGAAAACCCGACTTACCGTTATTCGTGAAAGTATGTAAGGAATGGATCGGCGTCAAAACATGAAAAGAGACCTTCCTTTTTTTTAAAACAAACAAATAATTTAATTATGTTCAATTAGTAATCTTGCAATGCCTGTGATCTAGTACAATGCAATCATGACGCGCAATACCCAATCGGGGAAAGAACTATTTTTCTGTTAATGCAGGTAGCTTATTACACCTTCAATTTTTCAACAATGAATACCTTAACTTAATTGTTACTGAATTTAACAACCAATACTGTAACACTTAACTAGCGCAACCTTGCTAGATGAAATGATAACAACCAACCTCAAGAAACCTTAGCTAATACAATCTTGATTAATTACTGGCACTTTTTTACTAAGCAGAAATGACCCTAATTAGCTATTAATATATAAGTGATAACAATCAATAATGGATGCGTATAAGTACCACCTTTCACTAATTATCCCAACATTCAAAAAACAACAATGCGTACCTCAACCCAAATTTCAATTGCAACTTCATTCTAGGAAAAATAGCAAAATGACTCACTCAGTTCGACAGCCGAATCCTTCTTCTTCCTTCGAGCGCCGGAAACGACTACGTTGCTGGTAGGACGTCGGGTACGACGGCTTTCGGTGACTGAACAGCATGGAAATCTTGAAATCGTTTTTGCAGGCCACCTCTTCCTTCTTCTCGTTAAACCAGGGTTTCAAAAAGTACAACTCGGGCGTCGGCAGCTTCACGGCTCTCTTTGTGTCTCAAGCAGACCATCTTAACCTTACTCGACTTTACGGCACATGGCTCAGGACGACCACCTTGACTCCTTGCGACCAACGGCTCAGGCTCAGGACGACCACCTTGATTCCTTGCAACCAACTGCTCAGGCTCCGGACGTCCACCACAACTCCGCCTAGCCTTCCTTCTCCAAATCTCAAACTTCGGCGTTCCAAATCTCTCTCTCCTTTCTTTCTTTTGAAAATCGCCCTAGTCTCCCTTTTAATTTTACATAACGTTCATACTCCACCTGTCAATCAATTTCCAAAACCAATATTCTACCGACCTTACCTTTCCAACCAATGTCACACAACGCCCACAAACCACACTTTCACCAAGCCTATCTATTTTCATTGCATTTCAAACAATCTCCAATTTTATTAGGAACTCACATAAGGGAAAACCCCAGCTATATCGCTACATAACGCCTGCATATAATCTCCACCACACCCACTACTGTGTACTCCTATACCACCTACTGTCTACTCCTATACAATTCCTATTCATCCCCAATATATATGTGAGCACCTGTTGGGAGTTACTTTGTCTTTGATTTGTCCTGATAACTTCGCTGCCTTTTCCTCGTCAGTATTCCTTCAATTGATTTGTCATACCTTCCCTTTAAAGTAAGCTCCAAAAACAACCATACATCCAGCCCTTCCATCCTTCAAGCAATATTCGCTAAAGCTCTTGACCTTGGAACCTTAGTCAGAAGACTATTATAGTCTTATAAAATTATATAATATTATATATTTATGCTTTGGACAGTCATCGTCCTTACTGCACTGACTGTTAGAATTTAATATGGCCTGCCTAGATATAATTCGAACACCTCTTATAATTCCTCCATTGTTTCACCTAATTCATGCAATTTTTTTCCATTGTATCCAATATTTAATAACCTTCATTTGGGGATAAGCGATTTTTTTTCTTAGGCGCCCCATTTAACATGTTAATTTAGACTAGGCCTCATGCCACGCAGCTACACACCATCCGACCCACCACGACACGGCAGATGATGACTCAGACACACGTCGCGGCAGTTGAGGACTTATAAATACGTCGCGGCACGTGTTATTGGGACTCTATCTTCACGTCTTCTAAGAAACTCGTAGGGTGTTTTGTTCTTGCTGAGGAAGGTAGCAAATTTAAACTACCCAAAAACATTATTATTACAAGTGTTAGTTACAAGTTTATTAAAAAAATTTAACCATATCTTTCGCTATTTCAATTTTATTGTATCTTGAATTGTTATACGGTAATAACTATATTTATTTTAGAATGGAAATTTGCCACAGAGCACCCAGGAGACAGAACTGAAGCTGGTATCTGTTGAATCCGTCAAGCACGGCCAGGGCATAACTCCTCCACCGAACACGCCAATGTCAACCACTCGTTTAACTTCTAGACATCTGCAAATCAACTCAAGGCCATGTTAAGTTTTTGTATAAAAGAACACTGTATATATATTTTAAACTTTCATTCAGACAAATATAAGCTAAAGAGCGATTTCCATTTCCCATAATATAATCTCCTTTCCTGGGAATGACAGAAAACTATTAACACGAATAAAAAGTATTTTTACGCCGATTATGAATCTGTTAAAGTTTTGATGGTGTAATGTCGGAAAATTACTTTTTACGGAACTTCAGATCACAATGGGTGTTTACGGAAAAAATTGATTCTAAAGTTTCTGTAAAGAACAGCATAAGCCACTTCAAATGTATTTTTACACAAGAAACAGAATCTATGTTGCATTTAACTCACATGCATTAAGTCCAGAAGGCTACAACATGAAAGGCTATCAACATGGCTAGATTTAACTTAAAAAAAAATGCTTTGACTTATTTGTTAAAGTTGAATTTGAACATATTCCCAATGCCTTCTGAGTATTTATCTAAGTGCATTAAATGCAACATAGCATCTAGGTCCTGGTCTAAAAATAAAATTGAGGTCACCTGTAGCAACTTTTGCAAAAATCGTAGAAAATATGTTTTTACTATAGAATTTCATTTTAAGAGGGATAGCCGCATCCCATAGAAATCCTCCTGAGAGTAATGGAAACTTATCAGTACCATTTACGATAATTTTTAAGGGTAATTTCGAAAATATAAAGATTCTGAAAGCTCGAAAGCTAAAAAGGACTTTTTTCGAAAATTCAAATCGAACGAAACGTGTTTCTATAATTTAAAATCTTGAAAACGTCAACCCCTGGCATTGTACTTTCACAATCCTTACATATTCGTAAGCAGTGTTCAAAATACTCCTAATTAGTGTTGATAATTTCCGGTCACTCCCATGGAACTTCCAATAGAAATTAGTTATTGCTTTTGAAGTAGAAATCTATATTAGAAACAAGCTTCCTACAATTTTTACAACAGGCCTTGCAATTGATCTCAATTCTGTTTTTGTGCAAAAGACTGCAAGCTATGCTGTATCTAATGCATCGAAAATAATGTTCGGGAAATGCGAGAAATATATTAAAATTCAACTTAAAAAATTAGTCAGAACAATTTTTGAATTACAATTTGGACATGTTTCCGACGTTACCCGAACATTAGTCTAGGTGCGTTAGATACAGAATTAATAATAAATAATTATATTAAAATAATAAATAATTATATTAAATAATAAAATAAATAATATTAAATAATAATTTCTTGTCCAGAAGTAGAATTCAAGTCACCCGTGGCGCTCTTTGTAGAAATCAATGAGAGGGATAGAAAACTTGTTTCTCCTATAAACTACCAATTTTTCGAAGTCGAATTCGAACATGTTCTCAACATTTCTTGATCATTCAATTATATGCTTTATATGCAGTATAGCTTCTAACTTCTCGTACAAAGATAGAATTGAAGTCACTTCTAATCCCCCTTTCCATCCAGAAATCGTCGGAAGCTTATTTCTCAAATAGACTCATAATTTCTTTTAAATTGAATTTGAACATGTTTTTGATGATTTCCGAACACTAGTCCAAATGCGTTAGATGCAGCATATCTTCGTAGTCTTATACAAAAATATAATTGAGGTCAGCTGTGATTTCCTTTACAGAAATCGTAGAAAGCCTTTTTCTCCTGTAGACTCCTAATTTCTTTTAAATCGAATTTGAACGTATTCCCGATACTTTCCAAGCATTAACCTAGATGTGTTAGATGCGACATGATTTTCCGTTGTTTGTTTGAAACCAAATTGACGTCAACTGTCGTCTTCTCTTAGGAAATTATAGAATACTTCTTTTTTATAGATTCTCATTGTAATCTGAAATCCTGAAAGTGATTATCACTAAAGTTGCCCTTTCAAAAGTTTTAGAGATTCATAATAAATGTTAAAATACTCTTATCCTTTAGGTGACGACAAGTACGAGGGGTGAATTCGCCTTTCGCACGGCTGAAATACTCTGAATGCTTTCCCCCTTTCTTGTGATTTTTCTCGGGTCAACGTCGCGACATGGGGGTCATGTGCAAATTTTAGCAAAACAGCTGATGATAACTTTGCCTTCTTAAAACCCCTTTATTCCCTGAAATGCTCTCTATTCTTTATGCCGATGCAGAATCCGACCCCCTCCCCCTCGCAGCTAACGCACAGATCTTAGAATAATGGGTCTTTGTAAATTGATGCGACTGAGGGGTAAAGATGTGCATGATATATATATATATATGTCCCACGAGCCGTAAACTTTATGCGAAAATTTCATGGGACAACCCCTGTCCCGCCATCACCAAAAGGTTAATCAGTGGTGATTATTTTCTATCATTCCCAGGAGGGATTTTCTATCAAGAATGAAAATCGCTCTTTGATATAAAATTTAATTTGCAGTCTTCTCTGTTTTATAATGAGCGTAGACGGATATACATTGAGCCTCGCAGCTATGAAGTAAATCCTATACTCATACAAGTAATCTTCGTTAATTCTACTAATTTAGAAATTAATTGAATTCCGCGTAACAGATATTATCCTTGTCAATGCAATGCAAGCTATTACAGAATATGCACATTTAACTTGGCAGTAGTTTTAAATTAGTTTTCCCGGTTTGAAAACTACCGAGTTGCGTCATAAATGATTGCTACTTAAAAATATTATACTCAAATGAAATAATTAGCCGATAAATTAAATGCGTTTATGTATATCATTATATATATTGTATATCAAGAGATGGTATATTTTATGCTGTCATATGTGTTGTCATAACGTCACTTTCATTGTTAACTCTGCCGCCGCACCGTTCCAAATTCTGCCTTGAAAATTATTTTTTTTGTTTTAGTTGTCAACCTTGAAATAAGTAATTACTGACTTAATTCCAGTTTTTAGTATCGCTTTGACATTAGTGAAATTTATAGAGTCTACAAATGTAATGAATAAAATTTAATCAATTGCACACAATGAGAAATTTTACAAGAAAAAAAATATCACCTCCAAAATGATAAGGTTGAAATGTGGTGTCTTTCATTTCACATTCGTTAAATAAAACTACATAAAATCAAAGTTTTGTGTATGATTTTATAAAATTCCAAATTTGTGTAAAATTCATGTCTTTATCTCATGAAAATAAAATTGTAATAAACATATAGCAAATTATTTTACGTATGATCACTCAGTGTAGAGATTTTATCTATTGCATCTTACTTCATATAGCAATTTTATATATGTAGTGAACCTCTCTCGTCTCTTTATTATCACTTAAAACAGTCAATATTTTGAGTTTACGAAGGAACCTATCGGCCTGCTGCTCGAGTTGAGAATCGAGACTGTGGGGATTTAAAAGTTTTAAACCCTTGTTCCAACCATATAATTGGGGTTGTTTTTTTTTTGTAAAACTTAAATTTCGAGAAATGATGGAGGTTCAAATTTCACGATTTGGCGATTAAGTTGGCGATTAAGTTGGTAGTTATTCCACGGTTTGTTAATTTCTTTTCCATGATTAAAAGAACAAAAAATATTTGTCACTTTCGTATCTGATATTTTAATTTTTTTAATTGATGGACGTATATGATAAGGTAATAGTGAGAGACGTCGCTAAGGGGGTGGGTAGTCCCCACCCAACAAAACAAACTTTCCATTAAAATCACATGTCCACTAGCAAAATCGGTCACCGAGTTGGGAATTCCTCCCAATCCAATAGGCCACTACGCCTCCGGTAATAATATGTAATAATATATAAATAATAATTTCTTATAATTTAATTTTACTATTTTTTTGAATTTTTTTTTTTTTAGAAATAATATATTACGAAATTCGAAGCTTTGAAATTTGTTAACCCAATTTCCTTAACTCTCAAATAAGCTTACCTTTTCAAATCCATATCATAGACTAATAAATTGTGTTCTCTTGAATAAAAGAATTTTGATATCATATTCTTCCGGATAATTGCTAATTTTTTCCCAATTTGCACCATTTTCCGAAATATGTTTCCTAAATATTGATATATCTTTGCTATTTTTGACCCACTGATATCTATTTTGGTTTGACAAAATTTTTTTTGCAAGTATCATAAAATTCGACGTATTTTTCATATTATCAAAAGGAATATTATTAACCGATTTTTTTAAACGTGCCTTGACTAAAATCCCTGTCGAAATTAGAATCATCATTTTCCAATTCGCCGAACTCAAAACTTTTATTTTCAAGAGGGTCCTCCTCAAAATCTAAACTAACTTATATTTCAATGTTATTGAATGTCAACTGCTCAATATTAGCCAAATATCTTTACATTTTGATAAATCCTCTTCTATTACTTCCCATAGCTGTATATTATATGTATTCATTGCCAAATTTAAAGTCGATTTCAATATTTTGATCAAATTCATTATGGATATTACCTACCAATTTGTTGAAATGTTGAAAAATATTTTTCAAATTTTATACTAATCACATCAATGTAATATACGCTGGCTTTATAGTCTGTGAAAAACAGCGTTGTGTTAAACCCAACCCTTTTTAATGAAAGCTAACATGCCAAAACTAGTATTTCATCCGCCAATAAGGAAGGAAAGGACCAATAGCATAAATCTGAACTCGGTGCGTAAAAATATGTTATCGCCAGAGATATGACGTTCGTCCATAACATGTCACCAAATTGTGAAGTTTGAATCCCCGCCATTTCTCAAAACTTAAGTTTTACAGAAAAAGAATTAAATGGTTAGAACAAGGAGTTAAAGCTCTATAAAATCCCCATGGTCTCGATTCTTAACTCGACCCGCAGGTTGTTAGGTTCCCTTGTTAGTACGAAAGATGATAACAATAATACTAATGTGTTTATCTTCATTTCGCGGATATCTGTCAATTAGGTTTTTTAAACTCACCAGTCATTATTCTACAATAGTTTAATGGAATATGAAGGATTCTAACTAAATAAAAGAAAAATAACAGAGAACTAAAATTTCTTCCAAAAAATATATATATTAGAAGTCATGGAACACAAGAAAAGTAACAGAACATTTTAAAAATTCTTTCTTCCTACGTTTTTTATATTTTATAACACAAAGGCGACTAAAATAATGTTACACAAAAGGTCTATTTGTATGTCTTTACGTAATAATGTCCTGCCGTGTTTCGGATCAGCCTAACCTTTGTAATAGTCGCACTGTGGCGGTCAATAAGGCCATCTCTGATATGTCTCGCAACTACCTAGTCACATCTATTGAACAAGAAACGAAATTTCAAAACTGTGCCAGTGAGAACAACTTCGAAGTTGTGTCCTGCCTGGTGCACCATAGGCAAGAATCCTGAAAAGTAACCACATTGAGCAAGCATCACCTTTACATTGATGGGAAAACATTTTTAATCCTGCGTAAATGAGACCTTAAAATGAAGAAATCTAAGAACAAAAACATAGATACAAATAATGTAAGTACAAAAAAAAATTTATAAAAAAAAGAGAGAGAGAGGAGAAAGTAGGGTATGAAGCAGAAACTGAACATATGGTTATTGTGATAATTATATCAAATTATGCACAATCGATAAGTTCGTTAAGCCTAATATTGTTTTAACGGTATGGCATTTAAAGAAAACATGAGTTTAAATCCCACCGATAACAAAAACTTGTTTCTATCGCTCGACTCCCTAGGACAAAGGAAAGTTTGGGTCTTCGAAAAACTGTAGGTCCTGGCGCAGCATGCACTTGGCTGCCCTTGCGCCATAAAGCATGATTTGACAATACTTATTTGCATACAGGGTGTTCATTTAGAAACGCCCTACCTTAATAACTTTGGTTCTAAGGTAGGAGTGATTTTAAGCGACACGTCCATTTTTATTTCCTGGGAGAAGCCCAAAATTAGTATCAAAAAATTTTTTTGTTCAACCCGCCAGAACCGAAGCCTCCAACTTTGAATTTTCAAATAGCACCCCCTATGTTGTGATATAACATTGTAAACAGCGTAAAAAATACAATATTTTGCGCAAAAAAAAATGAAATTGCTTCATGTATTTGAAAGAACTAAGAATGAAATCGTTATTTTGACCATTTCAAAACATACTAGAAAGCGAAAGCATGCTTTGGCCTATCTTTGAATTGAATGAACTGATGGGTATATGGATTTATACGCCATCTGCGCAGAAAATCAGGTTTCTTTTGCGTGTTATTCATGCGCAGTGGTACTAGTATTAGACAGCCACTAATACTGAAGTCAGAGTTCGTTGTAACCATCTGGAAATCGATATGTGCGAATAACACGAAATAACGATTTTATTTTTAGCTATTTTCCCCGATGCATGAAGCAATTTCATTTTTTTTCGCAGAAATGTTGTATTTTTTACGCTGTTTAAAATGATATATCACAAGATGGGGGTGCCATTTGCAAATTCAAAGTTAGGGGGCCTAGGGTCAGGGTTGAACAAAAACATTCTTTGATATTAAATTTGGGCTTCCACCTAAAAATAAAAATTGACGTGTTTTTACTCAAAATTGTGCCTATCTTAGAACCAAAGTTATTAAGATGGTGCGTTTTTAAATGAACACCCTGTATATATTATAATAGTACATATATTAAAAAGTATTGATAATATAAAATATTATCGAAGCATTGCGGGATACATGAGAGAAGCCTAAAAGTTATAAAATAATATTTTCATATGCAAAACTTATTACAAGTAATGCAGTAAATCGTTGCATCGCGCATCTACCTTATTCCATCAATATTAATAACGATTTTCTATTTATTCAAAGTAGCAAAATATATTTCCCAAAATTTTAATTATGCATCTATTTTTAAAAATTATTAACATTGCCATAAAATAAATTTGAAGTTTAAATTCTCCCAAATAAAGTAATCTGAAGCCTTGCTTTTTAAATGCTGCAGATATAAATTATTTCGTCGTTTACAATTTACACCGTGCCCAAAAGTATACAGAGATAAGCTAATTATTATTTACTAGTATCTGATTATTTAAATTATACACCTTCACCTTTTTTTACGAAACGAATTTAATTTAAATTCCGAAAATTGTGCTTTCTAAAAATGAGGCTATTAACTAACGTTGAGGATAATTAAAACGACCATTAAAACACCATTCTGAAGAATTTGCTTCACAAACAAATGTTTATTAAAAGAATTATGGCAATGTGTGTTTAACTACGGAATAACAAGCAGTCCTTCTAAACCCTCAGCGTACGCAAAATTGAATTTAAAAGGACTTTCGTTGAAGATTAATTGAGAACAATAACAGATTAGAGCATTTGTCGTTAAATTAAAAATTGTAAAAAAAATTTTTTGAGTAAAGACTGTGTGGAAATATTGAGTTTAATTACTCAAAGAGTAATAACTCTTCGAGTAATTAAACTTAGTTAATATTTACACACAGCCTGTACTCGAAAACTGTTTTTAACAATTAAAAATGAGCTGTGAAAATCATCGTGAAACCAAATTAAAAGCTAATTTGTTAACCGTTTTTAATATGTGGAAATTTAATACGCGAAAATATGGTCATGTCAATATCTAATATATTGAATTTGTTAATACGTAAAACCACTCAATACATCAAAGCATTCAGTATGTAAAACCATTTAAAATATTCAATATAAGTAATATCGATACACTGAAGCAACCAAAATGAGAAACGTTACTACAAAGAAGCAGTCAATACCAATAATATTTCTACATAAAAGCGCTTAATGGAAAAAACACTATTATTACACAGAAGCACTTCAATTTTAAAACTTTTTTGTGTTTCCTGGCCTAAGGGAAACGGAGATCATGCTCGTCAAGACCTACAATTTTTGGAGAAAGACGATCTTTGGGGAATCAAGCCTCGACCTGGAGATCGGTAGGAAAAAAATCTAATGTCCTGAGTACCACAGAAAGTCAACCCTGGATTTTTCGTATAGTAGGCAAACACGTTACGACCACGCAACTATAGGAAGGATCTTAAATCAGCCGAAGAGTTTGAGTTGAAGCAATTTGTCTCGGGTGTCCAACTTGCTACTAATTTGTTTATGTTTTGCTTATGTTTCCAATTTTTTAATATTTGATACTGCAAACGTTACACGGACGAGATACTCAAATCACTTTAATAAGATAATTATATCCGTATACATATTATTGCTGCATGGCATGGATAGAAATTCTTATTTCCTCTCAAAATAACGCATATTATACTCATAAAACGCACTTTCCTTACTCTAAGCAAGTTTTAAATGTCATGTTTTCAGCATGTTGGAGACAAGTTCGATTATAAAAAAAAATTCGAATAAAAAATGCAATAACTTCAAAAATATAAATTATTATTATAAAATTAGAATAATAAGTTGACACCCACTTTTTAGCCCGTACTGAAACTTATTTTTTTTTGGTATAGGGTAAAAACATGTAGGTGTCAACTTTATTAATTGTAATAAAAATCTTAAAAAAATCTCACAAAAAACTCGCCCCGGTGGTTTTGTGTGTTGACCATTATTTGGCAATTGTGTTATTCCTGACAATCGTAATAATATCTCTCACCTTCATATATGGAGAAAGAGAGCGTTGTTCTTGTCCTCATTCGTCTAGCGGTCAAGACATTTCTGGCTCAACGGAGGGACCCTGGTTCGACTCCAGAACGGGGATAATGTCTCTTTTTCTCCTATACTAAAACAAAGGCTCTAGTATGAGCTAAAATACGTGGGTGTCAACTTTATTAATTTTAATAAAAATCACCCACGAAAAAACTCGCGCCGGTGTCTTTGTATGTTGGCCATTATTAGGCAATTGTGTTAGCCCAGAGAAGGTTAATAATGTCTTACATGAAATTAGAAGCTATGTTAATATTCTAAGCACCAGCGTGTCTGAAAATAAAATCATACTGTTTTGTTTGTTGATTTACAGATGCAGTTTTTATGCCGTTGGGTTTGTTGGTTTGACTTTCCCAGCGGTAATCTCTTATTTTATTATTTATATAATAGATAACCACTTTAGACATACCTTGAGTGTAAAATCTGCGTGTGGAAGTACTTGATGAACACCCTTTTGGGAGTGGTTGTGTGTAAAACCAACTGCCCCTATAACTGAAAGCTAGCGAAGTCAGTTCGTGACGTCATTAGAGTGGACCTTATGTCTCTTCCGTGCTTAAATCGTTGGAAAATACGAATATTTGTCTAAATATATATGCATGTACATTAACTACTATTTTTATACGTTGTTTATAATTTAGATGCTTATTTGCTATATTTAAATTGAATGTTTTTAATAAAAAATTGACAGATGTATTTTATTTAGAAATTTATAAGCACATACATTTAAAAAATGTAATTTGTTCAATCAGTAAATATAAAAACTGAATTCATTGCATTTTTTAAATTTCAATTTATCTTCACAATAAATAGACATATAGTAAATAGACATATAGTCATATAGTAGACATATAGTAAATTCAGCACTTAGAATTTAAATTCTATATTTGTAGAAGTTATGAAGAATAATAATAATATAAATTAAAGAAGGAAAAAAATCGATGTTTGGAAGAGTAATATAATATCTCAAGTGTTAGTAACAAATTATAAATGATAAAGAAAGTTTGCAAGAATATTTGCAAATAATACTAATACATGTTGCTAAGAAAGGAGAAATGATAGAGTGTAAGAAGCTGATAAATAAATAATCAGAAGTGTTGATAAATAAATAGACAATGATGCTAGTGAATAAC